>JAUIRK010000862.1:0-365000 GCA_030549495.1 Nectonema munidae | reverse complement strand
TTTCCCGATAAACATAGCTTAGAAAAAGCAGAGAAACTACTCTGCAAAAATGAAGATATAAAGACAAAAATAATTAAGACTTTATTACCAAAAATTTCCTTTATTGTATCGAAAATATATCTGACAAGTCAATAACTGACCTTATACTTAGGTAGAGAAATTAACAAATAAGCTCAAAAGATTAAATAAAAGGGAAAATTAGGAAAAAAGTGACGCTATACTACTTATTTGGGTTAATTCATAAATATTGTATTTATTTTAGAATTTTATTTTATTTGATTTTTTGCCTTCTTCTTCCTTCATTTCTATTTTTTAAATGGAGCTTTCTTGTTTAAATTTTTAGATAATTTAATATTTATGGTCAAATTTAAAAATGTAATTTAATTTAATTTCTTAATATAAGTTGTTATAAATCTTTCTTAAAATTAATTGTTCTTATAAGAAAATTTCGGATAAAGTTTTTTACACTCAGTGCCCGCGCTAAAGCTAAATTTCAAGGGGGGCTGAAATGGGGCAAAGAAACACATTTGCAAAAAATTTATTTTCTATATTACTTTATATCCTATATTACTTTGCTGAAAAGCATGAAGTTCTTCTGTATAAAAACCTATAGAAATCTCATATTATACATACACATACACCCGCATTTATATAAGATTATTGTGTACAATTTTTGCTTATTTATTTTTCCTTTAAAAAGTTCATGGGGCAAAACCAAAAATTTTAGGGGGGGGGGGGGGCAAAGATTAATACAGGAGGGGGGGGGGGGGGCACGTACCCCAAAATTATACAGGTAGCGTGGGCACTGTTTACACTATAGAATACTAAAATATTCAGACTTTTAAACCCTTTTTCTGATTGTAAAATAGGCGTTGAGTAAAATAGTAACAATTCTGAAGCAATGATATTTGAAAACTCTAATTAGTATCATTATTTTCTCAATGTTGGTAACAGGATTAACAAGATATTTTTTTAAGTCTATAAAAAGCTAACGATGTTTTATTCTAGATAACTTATATTTTATGAAATATTTCAAGGTTGATTATAAAAGTGGCTCATGGCTTTTTAATCATTCCTATAAATTCATTGCATTTTCTATTAGTTTTATTAGTAATTATAATTTCACAACTTGTTTTTTCTCTCTATTTGTAAAATAAATCTCTTCTTCCTTTAGAAAATTTAAAATATATTTTTAAAAATTCAAAATTTAATCCGTTTATGAAAAAATGTTTTTACTCAAGACTTGGCTTCATAGCCGATCTTGAGCCGGCGATGCCAAATTATTTTCATAAATGCTTAGCTAGAACCATCATAAATTTATCACTATACCTGACTCCGTACGAAGTTTTGATACCTTTAGTCTATAAGAAAAGTGGCTAAAATAGTATAATTTTTTAATGTTAATTTAATGCTAAGGATGCGTCTTTTCAAACAACTTTATTTTATTTTTGCGTCCTGAAGAAGACAGTTGAAGGTATGCATTTTAGTGTTTCTAGCGGGTTGACAAAATAATTTTTTAATTTCTTTTAAATCTTAAATAAAATAATAGTTTCACTTTTACAATTCATTCGGTGATAGCGTCAAAAATACTATCTAGAATATCAAGTGAAACGGTTCAAATTGGCTACTCTATAATATTTATTTTTACAATACTCTTAAAATATTCTTTTTATGTGCAACATTCTTATTACCACATCTGAATTTATATAAGATTACATAATTTCTAATTTATGAGCTTCATTACAGTTTTTCATCTACAATAAGGATCGTCAAAAGACAAATGTATGGAGCGTGATTTAATCAGATATCATAAAATGAAAAAGGATAACTTAAGCAAAACGCATTGATCAATTGTCGGAAGAAAGAAAGTTTGTGATTTTTTTCCAAAGATGATATATCTTTCATGTGAAAACACGCGTTAACAATTGAGGATTCATAATTGATTACAACATTGATATCACTACATTTTTCACAAATATTACAACCTTTTGTTTATAAAATAGAGGCCAAACTTTGTTTCTATCCTTTATCTTGAATTTTTTTTTATATTCGCTTAAAAGTTTAATTTTATTCATTAAGTAAGTTTTGACGGGCGCACATTTGTAATTTTCAAAATTAGTGGTCTGGAAATACCACGGGAGACCAAATATTCAAGCAATCCTTTAAAATAGAGTGTATTCAGCGCATACCTAAAGTCCTAAATTGATAAGACTACTTTATATTTCTTTACAAATTTGGTGAATTTAAATACTATACTTTCAGCGAAAATATTTTAATTAAATTTGCAGAATATACACTAGTTTAAAAAAAATCCAAAATTATTGGGCGGGGGGGGGGGGGGGTGGAATAGGCTTTCATTTGAAAATGAAGTAGACTACCAGGCACATTACAGGAATTGATTAAGGATATATTTGATTCATAGAGAAAGCAACTGAAAACATAACTGAAATTTGGATAGTTTTATATCAGTGAATGTAGTCTGAAGGGAAAGAGTCTAGTAGACATCCTGCTATGTTTATATGAAAAAATGTGATTGATTCAGGGGCAAGGGTATACAATGAAGTTATAATTGTGCAAACAAAAATAAAACAATAAATTAAGATTGCAAATTAAGATTGCATTATTTCATTTTTCTCAACAACATTCAAAAATAGTTTAAAAGCTAAATTGATGCAAGCTACAAAAATCTATAAAAAGTAAAATAACTTATAACATTTTGCAATGATTTGCCTTTTATAATAACTTTTAAGGAAAAAAACCTATCAGAAAAAGTTATAGAGCTTCAACAAAAACAAAAAATTTTAGAGCATAACTTAAGTTTTTTGAAAACTAATTTGACGTATTCCCGAAAGCATACTCTATGGGTGGCATGGCAGGTTGGTTGAGATGATGGACTCAGCACGCAAGCCTCTGGATTCGATTCCTCATCGATACGAATTTGTTCATAGTTTGACATAAGCGGTACATCAGTGCCTTGTCGATGAAAATACACCCGCTGCACTTTACCTTTTACTCAAAATTGAAAAATTTGCTACATAATTAACATAAGAGAGAAAGGAAACAAAATAAACTAATAAAGCAATTTTTTACAAGTAAAACTCTTACATTTCGAGCACGTAATAATTGTCATGTCTCCTTGGGCAAAAATTGAATCTTGAAAACTTATTGGTTTTTGAAACAGTTGAAACTTCTGCAGAATCAGTCTCTATAAAAGAAGAAATTAAATCCTTGATATTTTTAGATGCACTTCTACTACTTTTTTTCATTTTCATGCTTATCAAACATAATTCTTTACCAAGGTCTAACTTTCTTCGCACAAGTTTTGAACAATGATTACTTAGTTTATGTATTACATAAGCTTTAATTCCAGCATTGTTGCACAAACCATAAATAATAATAACGTTTACTTAGACTTTGAAAATTGTTACTTGAAATAATCTTCTGATTTCATCAATCACTCAATAATCTTCTGTATTCATTGTTGCTCAATCGATATTTTATACCTTGAAAACTATTGAAATTTGTGTGTCTGCGTAACTTATGTATGAGAATGTATGTAACAACTGTATTATTTCTCAACTCAATCAAATAAAACTATCAATCAATTTATTCATTTGCTTTTTGCTGCATTATTTCCTCAATTTATTTTGTTTCTGCTTTATACTCTGCTAAACCTCAATCTTTTTGTTGATTTTTTGTTGTCTATCCAGTTGAACTGTTTTTGATTTTATTCACAAATGGCTTTTATTGATGAAATTAGAGAACTACTCAAGGAAACAACCGTTACTGAAGAAATCTTGGATTCTTCAGATAGTTCCAAGTCTGACTAAAGAAGTTTCTTGTCATTTTTCTGAAAGTGAAGAATCAAATTTTGACCAACAAAAATTATTCTGACACAAGTGCAGTCTTCTGGACTGACATGCCGATTTCTACCACGTCTCGAACCCGAAAGCATAATATTGTGACTCATCTTCCTGGATTGAAGGGCAAAAGTAAAAAAAATTTAACTGTTCTTGGATCTTTCGAACTTTTTTTTGATAAACACATGATCAGTATGATTGTGAAAAGCACCAATCTTTTTATAGAAGAAGAAGAAGAAGAAGAAGAAGAGAGATCTAAATTGTTATTGTTGGAGGTTTCTATGATCAATGAATTATCTTTTATTTTCTTACATTTTTTAATACACAACTTATTTATGCCAGGTTTAAGCTTATCATCAATGCAAGCTGGAAGACTCTTCGAGTTGCTATCAAAAAATTTAGGAACTTTTATTGATAAAGAAGGGTTATAATTGTCAATACTTGTTTCAGTACTATTTTGCACTGCTTCGCTATAAAGTATGGTACTAAAGGTTTTACCAAAAGCTTTGCCATCTTTCAAATTATTAATTTTAGAATTAATTCCATCTAGTTTATTATCAAACTCATTTAATTTATCTATAGATAGCTTTTCCAACGAGAAGACCTTATTAACAAGAAATAATATTGTGTTTGCTAACTCTTCTTTAGAAATTTTATTGGAAACTAGACCTTTAAGACCGAGATTATGGGATATATCTAATACTTTTAAAATATTTTCCATAAAATAAAAAGTAGAAGTAAAATTTATGAGGAATAATAGGAAATGATCAATACGTAAAACAAAAATTTACTCTTAATTAATATCAATTATTTTTAATATAAATTAATAAAGGAAAACTTTTAATTATTAAAGGTATATAAAAATAAAATCTCTCCTGTTGGTAGTTGGAGCAGAGCGAATCGAAAAAAAGACATGAAAAACAATTACAAAGAGGCTAGTCACTCAAGAGACACAGATGTCACAGAAATAAAAGCTTTTATAGTAATCTTATTTGTAACAGAAGCGCTTCATTCTAATGATATCAATTTCTACGATATTTGGAACAATTTTGGCTTCGGTTGTGATTTTATAAAGAGTGTAATGTCTTCACAAAGATTTTTATTTTTATGTCGATGTATTAGATTTGATGACAAAAGTACGAGAAGTGTCAGAAAACGTTTCGACAAGTTGGCTGCTATTAGAGAGTTTTTTGATTGTTAAGTAAAGAATTGTACATCTTTGTATACCCCGCATGAATTTCTTACAGTTGATGAAGCGATTTTCCCCTTCAAAGGTAGATGTGGTTTTAGGATGTATTTTGGATCTGAAAAACCAAAAAATTATGGCCTTCGTGTTTACGCTTTAGTAGACCCAAACACTCAATCTAGAAGTTTATGTTGGAAAACAAGTCGGTGTGCAAAGACTTAGCAATTCACCATCAGATGTTGTAAAGCGATTGATTGCTCCTATTTCAGGAACAGGAAGGAATGTCACCACTGACAATTGGTACACTGGATTTAAAGGCCCAACATAATCTAACATTGGTTGGAACAATAAGAAAAAATAGAAAAGGTGTTCCCAAAAATTTTTCAAGTAAGTTTTTATTCACAAAAGATTTAACACTGGTGTCATGGATTCCTAAAAATAAAGCTGTAACGTTTCTTTCTACGATGCATCATGATAAAAGTATTGAAAAAATTGGAAAGAAAAAACCTGAAATTATAAATTTTTACAATGAAACAAAATATGGTATTGACTTGGTAGACCAATTATCATCAAAATATAATGTAGCAAGAAGAACAAGAAGATGGCCAATGTGCATTTTTTATGGTTTATGCAACAATGCTGGAATTAACGCTTATGTAATACATAAACTAAGTAATCCTTCTTCAAAACTTGTGAGAAGAAAGTTTTTATTAGATCTTTGTAAAGAATTATGTTTGGAAAGCCAGAAAATAAGAAAAAGTAATAGAAGTGTCTCTAAAAATATCAAGGATTTAATTTCTTCTTTTATAGAAACTGATTATGCAGAAGTTTCAACTGTTTCAACATCCAAAAAGTTTTCAAGATGCAAATTTTGCCCAAGGAAAGATGACAAAAAACAAAGATAACGTGCTCGAAATGTGAGAGTTTTATTTGTAAAAACACCAAAACATACTTTGTGGAAATTGTGCTTTGTAAATTTCATAAAGATAAAAATGATGAATTGATTTTATGTTAATAAAATTCTAATTTTACTTTTTAAAAAATAGTTTCAAATAACCATGAAGAAGTGTACTCAAAAAATATTTCTACAAAAATAGATGGCGTTAAATTTAAAAAAGAAAATGTTAAACTATTTCCATCAATATTCTTACAAAAAATTTTGGGTTTTTTTTACCCAAGGTAAAAAAACATTACCGCACTAACTAAGTGTAAAAAAAATAATATTTTGTTTTTCAATTGAGGCAGTGTGTGTAAACTTTTTTTCTATAAAAAGCGATTCAGAAGGGAATAGACTATATATCTTTGCCAAATCTAATATTTAACCTTCAACTCCATCAATCTAAAAAGTTCTAAGCTTGTTTTCTGCACCAAATTTGTAAACTGTTAATACTTTCTCAAAATTCTCAATTTATTCTTGTAAACTTTAGTCAACTTTAATTGATTTAGCTTGCTAGGTCTTCACTGTACTTGTACGTTTGTAACTTTAATTACGTTTATTTTTTCTCGATTGAATACGTGTGATAATTGATAAAGTTAATCAAAAGATTGAAAAGATTTTATATTTAAGTTATATTAATGTTTATGGGCAGAAACGTATTTCCAATTTTGGTTGACATTTTAGAAATAAGATGCGCTATCAGAAAAACTATTTTTATTTATTTTTTTAATCTTTAAAAACACACGTGATTTCTTTTACTTTGATTCATTTTTTTAAATATAAGAAAAAGGTAAAAACAACAAAACCCCAGAAAAAGAAAAGTAATGACGAAGGCGAAGAAATTGAATCTGATTTTGGCAGGTAATTTTTACGCTTTGTTTTAAAAATCAAACGTTTATAAAGGTTCACTTGTTTTCTCTACTTAGATGATTCATATATTATGAAGTAGAGTTGTTAGGGACCGTGCAAAATTTATCTTTTTTATGATATAAAAGTAAAAGGTTTTCCAGGGTTTAAGGTATCTTAGGGTATTTTCATTGATAAGACACATTTGAATCTTTTGTATCGATCTTTCAGGAAGAAATTATTAATGCTAGATTCGGATTCAGGAACTTTTAATGTAGAAGCCAGTCTTCTAGGTGGCTTGATTTCGCGATTCATGTTTTCTATTGAGTAATATATATCATATTAATATACTAGCGCACCTAAAGTTTTACTTTAAATCTTTCTTCAAAAATGGGCCGTTTAATTCTTTTTTTTTCTCAATTCCTCAATTCATGACGACTTCACTCGCTCCACTTGTTTTCTACATATACCTCGAATAAAAAATAAATCATTATTTCGCTCTATCATATTAAGAACATTATTCATTTCAAACTCATATCATTACAAATTAAACATATACAGTTTTCATAAATTCAAAGAGTCGTTAAAATGTATTATGCACAATTGAACTTTTCTGTTTTTACTTCGACCTTTATATTCGTCATAATTTTTTTTTCTTTTAATGTTGTCTGGAATATATTTAGATGCATATAATATATAATATGATATATATATATATATTTTTCATATTTATAACTAACTTGTTTTACCTCTTTTTTTTTGTTATCTCTTCCGATTTACTTGTCTCCGGCTTTAGTGATGGATGAGTCGAATTCTCGATGAAGTCTAAAGACCTCCTTTTTCGCCTCTATTGTAAAGCCTGCAAATTTATTATATTCATTCATTGATATTATAGTTTTATGCCTATATTCCAATTTTATATTATCAATAAAATTTCTTCTTCTTCTTCTTCTTCTTCTATTGGGTAATCTTGTACAATCTGAGCCTCAAATTTGTATTCCATGGATGATGCTATTAACCGGTTATCGACCACAGTCGACTTTACAAAAATATGAATCGTCTGCTTTTATCAATGCTTTTTAATACAAATCTTCTGCTTTACATCGGATATCGTCTGCTTATTCTGGTCGATAACGGGTTAAGGACGAACCTCGAAAAAGAGGGACTTTAGACTTAGTGAGGACATTCTTACGACCCCTTTGATCGGTCGCGAGGTTTTCGAAGTCCAACAGCAAACTTTTTTTTTGTTATCTTTTTCGAGCTAAATCCTTTGCGAACATATTACTAATATCTTCGGAAACACACAGGAGACGAATTAACGCAATCTAAAATGTATTTTTGGTCTTTAAGTGTGTATAGTTCACAATTGAGTGAGGATATCGCATTGTTAACATTTGCATTTGAAAATAAAACCTCCAAAATACGCCCTTATATTATACTAAAATAGGCTCTATATTTGCCCTTGTGTTAATATTCTGGGGAAGGCTGGGTAAGGGCTGGTATGCTTGTTCACCCACTATGATACTCGGCTTCATTTTGATAAAGTGTGTGTTTATTTTCATTTGAGGAAGACGTAAGAATATTTTTCAGTAAACTACGAAACGCATCGGTTCTTTTGTTCTTTGAAAAGTGATGCCTTTTTGTATATCTTGTATCTTTGTACATTTTGCACTCTTCCTAACTAAACCTATGGATTTGCGTCAGCATTGAAGGTAATAACAAAAAACTTCCTTTAACGTCCTTTGGTTTCCGAATCCACGGGGTAAGGCGTGCTGGACACACATAGTTTTATTTGAACCGCGGTGCATTTCTTAATCGGATGCCTTTCCTGATGACAACAACAAGAAATTCTATTTCGATTTCATCGGGAATGGAATCCTAGTCTTTTGAATGAATTCCCTGAGGTCTAACTCCCATGCAACCGGTGCCCATAAAAGGGGATAAGAATGTAAATATATTCCTGTTCAAATATTCAAGAATCAAATGCATTCATCATAATCTCCTAATACCTTCCAGTCTCCATTATCTCGATTAGAAATGGATTTTATTTTCCTTGCCCTTTTATAATTTGAGCGTGGAAGCTTTAGCTCTTTATTTTCACTTATACTTATTTCATTTCATCTTTCCAATATTTTTCTTAGTGATGTCAGTGAAAAACTTGGCGTTCTAGATCCCTCTGAAGATGAGGAAAGTGAAGTAGAAGAAACAGCGGAGGAAAAGAAACTTCGCCTTGCTAAAGAATACCTAAGCGAATTAAAGGATCACGCAGGTTTTCAACGATTTCTTATTTGCGTTTTGGTTTATCGAGTTTCCTTGTTCGAACTTTAAGTTGCTTCTGTTTGCGATTTCGTGCAATCACTCACACATTTTTCGTACAAACTTCGTCAGCACAAAATAATTTTGAAACAATTAAAATACTTTTCAAAATGTAAGCAATGCAAAATGTGTGTCTTATAAAAGGAGTTTAATCTTCCTTAACTACTGCTATTAAGTGCATTATCTTTGCACACGTGTCTTCTTTTAATTTGCAAAGTTCCCCATTCTTACGTGCTACTTTGCTTGCATATCCACCCTTCATTGCTAGAAGGAGCAATATTTATTGTATTTGAATATATAATGGTTTAGAACTTTAGAAAAACCAACTGCAATATCTGCCTCAAGTGTAAAAACAACTCAATAATAATTACCCTCCCTTTCCCTTTTAACATCTATTGTGTAAAGTTGGCTCACTTATATCTCTTCAAATGTCGTGGCTTTTACTAAAAATGCTAACTCCATCTTTTCATACTATTTTCATAGTAATTATATGAACATCTCATGTTAAAAACTGTCAATCAAATTCAAATGTACACTTTTTCAACTAAATTTCTATATTAAATTACCTTATGCCATCTTGTCGGCAGATAGCATAGTGGTGGGAACGTAGGGTCTTGATCCAGATGGTCCAATCTGTCTAATTGACATGGCTATTAACAATTCGAATATTATTAAAAAAATATGTCTGAATAAAATTCTCAAACGCTTAGACTCTTCTATCTGACATTGTAATTTAGGGATAAAATTTTAAAAAATATGACTTAAGAATATAGTTCAGAAAGAAAGAAGTTTAGCTGTAAATTTTATAATTAAGAGTAGAACTTTTAAATTTGAGAAAGCTAAACATCTTATTGAAATAAGTTTGAAAGGGGGAAAATAAAAGAGATGTTGACTAAAAAAGATAAAAGAACATATATATCTTTATCTATTCATTTGTTTTCAAGATTATCAACAGAAATAGAAAAGTGATTTTCCAACTTCTATTAGTGATATGAGTATTTAAAATTGTTCATTTTTATCCAATATTACGGTAAATTATTTCAAAATCATCCTTTTATCTGTTCCTCCCCCCAAAGAGAGGGGGGCAAAAAGAAGGGGGCAAAGGACTTTTTTATTTTCTTCTCTTCCTTAAAAAATTACCAAAAAATAAGAGGGGGGGGGCCAGGGTAAAGGGGGGGGGGGACCCCCCCCCCTCCCCCTCCTAGGTACCACTTGAGACAGAACTTAAGGATATAGGGTTCCCCCCCCCCCCCCCCCCCGGAGCCCTTCCGGGCCGTGTTATTACCACAGCTTTTTTTCTAAAGTTGTAAACGAATTTGCAAAAAATTGAGAAAAATGTTTAAGTTCATTTCTTCTAAAAATAACTGAGAAAAGGTTTCCAGTTTTCAGGTTACAACAATGCTAATTTTCAGCCTAGAAAATTTCTCTATCACACCCATCCCACAATAGTAATTTTTTCATATACCTAATGCCGATTTTTCTATCTCGTTGTCATATCACTAATTATATTGCAAGGTGGCTGCAAATCTTTCTTTTCCTTGTTTTTGTCAAAAATTTAAAAAAGATGGCTTAATTTTTACTTTTGTTAGAATTCAACATTTTTACACTTCATTTTTATTGTATTCACTCTTTAGATTTGAGCGATCAAGATTCGTATGATGAAGCTAATGTTGATAAATTACAAGATCCTGTTGCCTATAAACTGAAGCAAGACATCGTAATTTCTTTCTGAAATTTTTACAAAAATATCTTTCAAAAAATGCCAATTTAAAAACATAGATAATAATCTCTGTTTTCAATCAGAAAAAATTTTTTTTTCCTCTGCTCTACTAGAAGTTCAATCTTCAACGCATTCCATTTAAAAATATGTCAGTCTAAATCAGGGCTTCGAAGCCGGAAACTCATGGAGACAAAGAATTTGCATACATGGTGCCGGAGCCTGAAAGAAATTCTCCTATTGCTGGCTCCGGCCAAAATTTTGATACCTATATGCTATATTAAGTGTGGCCAAAAAAGGGCAATTTTTTAAATACTAATATCCTAGTAACCTCTTTTCTGTTTATAAAATACAATACACTTTGGAATCTGTAAATAATTGATCCAATTATATTTTGTTTAAACATTTAAATATAGATTAGACCTCTAATAGATAATAGATTACTCCATATGGTTAAAACTTAAAGGTAGTTAGCAATTACTCGTGCCTTACTTTTTTATCTAATGATCGACATTTTTCAATTTAGTCATATGGTAGTTCGCTTTTTTTAAATACCATTTTTGTAAGCAAACATTTATATAAAAATAAAATATTTAAAAATAACCTTTTTAGTTCCTTCAATATAATGTATTGTATATGTAATACAAAATGTACTTTATCTAAGGAAACACATGGAGCTTTGATGATGATTAGTGTACGTAATGTGTTTAATGTGATGTTCTTACTGATGTTACACTTTATACAATCAGATACAAGCTATGAATTTATATCTTTTAAATTAAACGACTTTTTAAGAATTGCTTCGCAAATACTAGCAATTTTTCAAATGAACACTTGTGCCCGCGTCGTATCAAGTTTTAAACAAATAATTCGTACCCGCCATTGATGTGCAGATTCGGCAAACTTACGCGAGTGCCCCCTCCCCGACACTCATGGCCTCTAGTGTCTTCAGATCTCTTTTTTATCATAAAATTATTTATAATTTAGTTTGTAATTTTAAAAAATATGCTGGAATGTGTTCGAATGAAAAATTAAAATAAAATTTTTTTTATTTAAATTAATATCAAAATGTCAAGATAAAAATATAAACAAATTTTTGCAAATTTTGAAGCAAACATTGAAATACTTGATAAATATGCAAATGTAAAAAAAGTTTTTTTCTAAAATTTTTAACTCATTTTTAAAAATAATCATTTACATTATCTCTATCTGTTGAAATTTGATTTAATTTTTTTAAAAAGAAATTTGCCTAAGTTAGATTTCATGAATCAAAATCTGTCTCGCGTTGATTCTGCGCTCATTTATATCACTAAGCGTGAAAATATATATTATGAAAAAATTAGCAAAATCGTAGACAAAAATTGCTTTATCGTTATCCCTCTCCCCTTCAAACGAATATATTCAGATATGGAAATAGGAGCATATGCCAATGGGACTTAAATTTTTATTATCAAATCTGATAGAGATTGATTTTGCAACTGCTGACTCTCATAACAAAACACAAAAAATTTTAAATACATTAAATTTTTAAAATTTTTAAGTTTTATAGGATTTATTCCTTAAGGTTTGTATTTTAAATTTCTCTAAAGATAAAATAGCAACTCAGAATGAGAAGTGAACAAATAAATCAGATACAGTATCTAAGGAGAATGGCGTAACTGAAACTTTGACCCTTGTAGAGAGTGCCCTGTAGTAACTTAACCCATTTAAGACCAAGCAAAGCAGACGATATCTAAAAAACGCAGACGATTTATATTCAAAGTCATTGAAAAAAGCAGACGAAGATGAAATTACTTATGTTCCAAAATGGGAACATTGGTCGTAAATGGGTTAATTTAATTATTAGCTATTTAGATTTTAGATTAGATAGATAGATATTCTCCTTCGAATTCAACATTATGCCAATTCACTCTTCTTTCTGTCCTCACACAGGCATTTGTCCTGCCACTTTTTGTTTCACGTGCACACATTACACATCGAAATAAAAGATTTCGACCACATTTTTGGAGTATTTTTTTGTTTTAAGCTTGGAAAGGAAGGAAGTTTGCAAAAGTTGGTTGCTTCAAAGGTATCACTTTAACTCATTTTGTTTGATGAAGCAATACCATTTTTACTTTAAGTGCGACCTTTTTTTCACTTTAAGTGCTTTTTTTACATTATACGGAATTTTTTACTTAATTTTTTGGCGGTCAATTTTTATTTACTATTATTTAATATAATAGTACCTTATTTTTATGGAATTAACATGATTAAAAATATTTTTTGAACGTCAGAGTAACAGATATTTAGAGAATTTTATTCTTTATCTTTATTAAAAATTTATTTATTTTTTTATAGCTTTTATTTTTATATACCTTTTAAAAGTATATTAACATCTCAAAAAAAATTTTAGAAAACGAATTTTATTGAAAATTAATAAAAATGATTTGGATTATACTTTTCTCCATCCATTGCCAGATTAAGATTGAAAAACATGTATATATGAAAATTATTTAAATCAGTCATGCTATTGTATTAATTTCTTCTTTAACCCGTTAACGACGAAAATAAATCAGACGATATCTAATCTAAAGCAGAAGATTTGTATTAAAGAGCTTTGATAAACGCAAACGATTTTATTTTTGTAAAGCCTACTCTGGCCGTTAACCGGCTTGATCATTTCCAAAGTTGAGTTTCTTGTAGATAAAAGCTACTTATGTTTTTTTCTTATTTAAACAGATTTTCCAACTGTAGAATAGTGAAAATATTATACTATTATTGGAAAAAGCACATTTTTAGTTTAGAATTGAAAAATTAATCTCTTTATAAATTAGAAAAGTATAGAAGTTGAAGATATATTCAATTTAATGAGAACTTTTAAAGTTTTATATTAGAATTGTTATTATTAAAAAAAAGGAGCATGCATGAAAATGTTTGGGAAAATTGTGAGCCCCGTTTTTATTGAATGATCATCAAAAATTTATTAACTTGATTTTCCTCTCGTCCAGTCAAAAAAATGATTTCTTGCTGTTCATTAAAGTATTTACTATTCTTAGTCTTTGGAAAGTTAATAATATTATTCATTGAAAATAATGTAAAATTTTATTTTGAAAGGGAACTTCCTATCAACGTCGTCTTTAACTTATTTTTCATTTTTAGTACATCGAACCGTCAGGATCTGACGTCAAACTTCTAATAAATCAAGCATCGCCATTCACAGCTCTTGTCATTCATCCAATTGAAGGCGATACAATTTTTTCTGCTTCAAAAAATGGCCAGATTATTAAATGTACTCTTCATTTTGATTATATATTTTTTGTCTTCTGTAAACAATATTATATAAGAATATATACAGTTAAACCTGCCTTAGCGGTCACCTTCACAGAGCACTCACTTTAAAACATCATCTAGAGAAGTAGAAGGCTTAAACTTACAGAACGGTCATCCGTCCACAACGACCAATTTTAAAAAGTCCTCTCCTCACCGCTATAGACAGATTTTACTGTATATATATAATATATTTACCAGGGGAACACAAAACGTTTCCATTCATGCACGCCTGATTAGCTGCGGGGATGTTATACGCTATGGATGTGCTTCATTTTCAGGCTCTAATCGTATACAATTGTTTTAGACTTTTATTTTAAGACAAAATAACTGAACAATTTTAAAATTGTAGGTGTATAAAAATTTTTTACTAGTCCTTCCATCAGATTCAATAATGGAATATACTGTCTTCTTTTTGTTTATCTCATTGTTCTATATTAGGTTTAACTCTAGAGTCCTGTTTTCTTTGAATATACAATTTTATATAGTTTTTTGTGAGTATAATTAAGCTAAAATCTTGAATTTTGAATAGCTTTCCTGTTTCTTTCTGTGAAGATAATATTCTTAAATCTAAAAAAAGGAAGAATTGAAAGAGCACAGTCAAAAATAGTATACATTCGTGAAGTTGTTAGATTATTACTAGAAAAGTCCATCAATGATCCTTGAAGTGCGTATGATGTTTGATCTTTGAGGGTTCCTTGAATCCTTCGTTCGAGACGAATAGGAAAACCCACTTGTTGATTATAAAAATTGTAATGGTTTTGAAGAGTGTGATGTTGAACAAAATCTAGATGAATAAATAAACTTATCTTAAAATGTAAAGGTTTTTAGTCTTATTAGCTGCATGTCAAAAATATCGCTTTTTTACGCTTATAAACTGAAGTTTATACTCAGGATTTTATTGTACATATTTAAAAGACTTTTTCAATGAATATTTAAGAAAAATTTTTAAAGTTTATTTCTGCTTCATTTTATATATTGATTCTGAATTTGAGCTAGATTATTAGATCAGAGGCTATCCGGGAATTTGAAAAAGCAGAAATAAAAATAATAATAAGAAATCTAAATACTCAAGTGTTTTATTCGAGAAATCCAATATAGTGCATCTTTATTCTTATATATTCATTTGATTTAATCCTTTTTTTCTTTTGTCAAGATGTTTTGAATACTTAGCAATGCTTTTATAATTTTCTTGAAATTTTTTGTTGGTGCCACTTGATATTGCGGGCATGCTAGATTTGCCGTTAGTAAGATTGACGTTAACCCATTAGGTACCATTGTAACCATTTGAGTACACTAAAAGTATTCCAGGTTAACTTAATTATTGTCTGGTTTTCTTTGGATCTAATGCTTAAAATTTGTATAAAGTTTAGGCACTTCTGGCATTATTTTCTATATAAACATTTTCTTTATCATGTAATCATCCCGTATCTCTTTGGGAATTGAAGAACGGTTTCATATAATTTAAGGCATGTAGCAAATTTTCTTCCAAAGATTTTAGACTTTCATATCTATATTTAAAAGGTCTAAATTTAAATTCACGACTTTATACTTGTCAATTTCTATACCCAAATCTTAAAGGTATTTTCAAACAATTTACTTTACTAACTGAATATATGTTTAGGTAGCGATGATATGAAGATTATATAAGATGTTTCTTGGCTTTTCTATATTAGAAATCAAGTTTGGCAACATTTCGTGACTAAAAATGCTTAACATTTATATATTTTAAAAGTTTATTTTTGCCATCAAAGTGTTTCAATAGAAAGTAATCAACTCGTCCAACCAATTAACTTATCATTAACCAGGCCTGTTGACAATTGGTAAGAGGAGAGGTTGAGAAAAATCTTCTAGCTCCAGTCTTTCTTTTTAAATAAATTAATATCTTGTTTGTGATCTTTCCATAGTTAGTTTGTTTTCTGGTTCATACCCAATGAAAATACACAAAATAGTATATTATAAAATATTTATATTAGATGTAAATTAATATAAAGAGGGGGGGGGGGGGGGTGGGTTGTCCAATTGCTTTAGTTACATGTGGATGGGAAGATAAATTTTTTAAGTTATGCTGGAGATGTTTTTTGCGAATATTATTGATAATTGAATCAAGGGGCCTTGTGTTCATGAAGATAGTACAAAACATAAAATGTATTTAACCTTTTCGTGACCAGTGTATCATATATCATACATAAACAATTTTACCTTCGTCTGCTTTTTCAAATAGTTTTGTAGATGAAGCTTCTGCTTTTTAATAAATATCGTCTGATTTTTCTGCTCACGAAAGGGTTAAATTATATTTGGGAAAAATCGCTACCGAGGGTGATATCAAATACAAGAGTTTGTAGAAGTGGTCAGATGGAGGTGGGGGCGGGGGGAGTTGAAAAATAATAATTCTAGAAAAATTTCGAAGATATTCACATATAATTACAATTATTTTGTCAATTTAGATAAATCGTATAACATGAATTGACTCTTCTACAAATATAGAGATAAAGAGAACATGGGATATAGAGATTTAGGCACTCATCTTTTATAGGTTTAGCCTCTTTTAAAAAAATTCCTGGTTACGGGCTTTTCTGTACGAGCTTTAATGATGTCTGCAGTAAATATGTGGACAAGAACATGCTGTTGTAGTGATGAGTATGGGACTGACCATCTCTCTTGATGAAAAGCTGAAAAGTCCTTGTTGAGTTGATGCTGTATCAGTGGGACGTGGGATCTCATCATCATCCCCCTCTCCAGTGTCTACTCTATTCTGAATTGAGACAGAAGAATATAAAGTGTAATGTGGATGCCTTAAAAGATAACCCGGGTAAGAAAGAGATTGTAATTAGATTGGGCCTTTCTTCAATGGTATTCACTTGACAATCGCTAAACAAACTAAAATGAACTCATCTTTGTTAACTCTGTGAATTTTTGAACTATACAAAATCTTATTAATTTTTTAAATGAAGACGAATCGAAATCGATCTTTTTTTGGGCATGGAAAGCATACTAAATTTTATTGCAGTGCCATCACAAATATGAATGTGTCAATGATATTTTGAAAGCTTTCTTGAAAGTTTTCCATCATGTAAGTAAAATAAAAATTAAAAGTAGTATACAAAGTTCGATTACACTTTTTATTAATCCGATCCAAAAATTGAAAATAAAATGGACTTATTTTTTAAATAACACAAGTAAAATTAAAAAAAATTTTTAAATGTTTATCTTCGTTTTCAAATACTTTATAATCGGTATTTTACGTATATTTTTAGGGAATATAAAATCGTTCACGCAAGAAAAGAAGATTTTAAAAGTGAAATTTGAGAATAAAGACTTGAAAACGTATAAAGCACATTTTAAAGCGATTCTCTGCCTAGCGATATCAACAGATGCGAAGTATTTGGTATGGAAGCGTTTGTTTTTAATGAGTTGTCTGTCTATTTGTTGCTTCTTGTACTGTCTTAGGCATCTGGTGGAAGTGATAGTTTGATCATTTTGTGGAATCCAGATACGCTTGACCACATTCACACTTTCATTGGACATAAAGGCACCGTTTTTGTAAGTCACACTTTTTAAGATCTACCAAATACCGCTTTTTACTTTATTCCAGCATTATCAGTATTCACACTAGGGTTATGACATTTTGTAAAATTAATAATGTGTAGAAAAATATAATGAACCTTATGAATTCATTTAATAAAATATTTTTTATTTTGTCAAATTGAAAAAAAAAGTTACTCGCTTCTTGAATTGAAATTTGGAATATTTGAACAAAAAATCATAAAAATTATTTATTTGAAAACTATAACTAAATTATTTTATTACAGCTTATAAACTTATGTGATATATATTTGTTGCTTTTACGCGTATTGTGAAGCTCTTCCATCATTTTTACCACTCTTTCTGCAATCATATTTGTACGAGGGATATTAAGAATAGACTCACCAGATACCCAATGTGAATTGGAACTTTCTAAAGCTTTTGGACATTTTAATTCAATGAGAGAAGTTTGAAGATCATTATATATTTCTTTAGAGTATAATTGATTTCAAAAGCATGCTCAGGGCCCAAATGTTATCTATAAAATCACAAGCGAACTTTAACTGGTTTCTCCACTCTGGAATTAAAAAGAAAACAACTAAAGTTAATATTGCTCTAGAATTCCATCTTGAGTTGTGAATACATGGCCGTTTTTCCCATTTTATACAAGGCCACGTGTGTTCTTTGTTATATAAAAATTATAATCTTCACATAATTCAAAAAGAAATTTAAAATCATCTCTCCGACCTAGTTTTTCTTTAATTGGAAAGTTCTTTTGTTCTAAATAGATTTTTTTAATTCTTCATAACTTTTTAAAATTTCTTTAATAAAACTATAATAAAGATTTCGTGATTCAGATTTTTGTTTATATAAAAAATCGAGAAAATGGCGCAAAATTAAGTCAAGAATGTGATGTTGGCAGCCAATAAATTGAGGTTTCTCAATATGTCTTTTTTCAAATTGATCATAAAGTTTAACAATCACACCATTTTCCTACCTCTGTTTACTGCAGTAGTGTCCGTAATAATAATAACAATACACTTCCACGCGTTATATTCATCAAGTAGATCCTTCAAAGCAGAAAATATATCCCGAGGAGATCCTGTTTTACAAAACAGAATGCCAACAAAGATTTCTTTGTGGATTGCTCAAACAAACTTGATTTTTGATTTTCTTTTCATCAAAATGTAAACAAATTTTTTCTTTATTTAACAAAGCTTCTCTTTAATTTGGTATGAAGTTTTTATTAATTGACGCCATATTGACTTTTGGGTCTGAGATGGCGTAGGAACGTAACATCCTTGGTCAAATAGATTCTTTAAAACAGTAGCTGTTTTTCTTGTGGATAAATTTACTTCTGAGTACAATTTGACACCAGTCTTAGTTTTTTGATTTTGGACAATAAAATTTTACTAACTTGAAATTCGGATCTCGAAGAAATATTTTTTATCCGCTTAGAAGGATAAATTTTAGACAAAGGTGTAATCTTTTGCGTTGTGTAACCAGTTTGCCCTTTGGAAGTTATTTGTTGAAAATAAAAATCTTTGTCTTTTTTACAAAGCCATATACCTGTTTTTTAGTAATGTCAAAAACTGACTTTAGACTTTTTTCATATTATTCTTTATACCGTTTTAAATATTTTTCTAAGTTCACTATTAATTTATTAATTTTAGAAACATCTTGTTGTTTAGATATACTAAAGGGAAAATTAAATTTTTGCCAAAGATACAATAATTCTTCCGATATTTTTTTACTCTAATAGATTAACTTTTCATTTGATCAAAAAATCCTAAAAATGTACCGACAATGTTTCTATTTAAAAGAAGTTTACACATCAAAAAATTAAGTTCTTCTTTAATTTCATGAATATTTAAACGTCACTTTGTTTTTCTTTTAAAACTTTTCATCCATATAGAAGAAGCTGAACTTGCTTTTTTTGGAGAAAATTTATTTTTAAAGTCCATTTTATTTTAAGTAATAATAATCTGCATAAATAGTACATAAACAAAAAAATAAAAAATATATTTTTTTAATCAATAATAAAAAAAATAAATTGAACAATAAATCAAAATTTTAATTTATATTGGAAGTTAAAGGAGGTTTTGGTCAATAGTTTTTATTTAGTTCGTTATTTTATTTTGTATTTGGAGTTTTTCCAGTATTTAACTTAAAAAAAATTGGGATCAAAAAGGAAGCCTGGTTATTCAAAAACTTCTCATAATTTTTCATTAATTAATTCAAAATTATGTCAACTAGTTTATTTAGGTATTACTTTCAATCAAGCATGACCAAACTCATTTCCTCTTTTTCTATTTTTGCTCGTTTACGACATTAACTAACTATTTTTATGGTATCACATTTTCAATATCAACTCCTGATATTCTATTGCTTATACTTTTAGCCTTATTGCGGATTAGCTTGTGCTCGAAGTAGTCAGTCAGTGCGAAAAAGGTGGTGGCGAAAAGATAAAATTGAGCTAGCGGCGCACAGTCTCAAAATTTTTGGGGCGCGAACTTTTTAAATAATTTTCAAATTTTATTATAAAAGAATCTTTGTCCAATGAACACACCACCATTATTACCCGACATTATACTTGAACTGTAAACTCTCAATCCCACGATAACTGGATTACTTTTATCTAATAAAATTACATTGACTCCTAAAGATCGATGTTAAAAGTTTATCATTGTCACTTTGAAACACATGAAAAAAATGTAAGTTTAAATTATTTTCAAACTTGTAAACACTATTTTGTATGTAAAAAGATGTACACTATTTTCGTAATACAAAAGCATCATATTTTACATTGACCTTTTATTATCAAGATAAAAATCTCCTATAGTCCTAAAACCTAATCTGAAATCTTCTCCTTTTTCAAACAGTGAATGAAGTAAATAAGAAATTATAGAGAAAGTATAAAATAATTTTTGTCCAAAGAACACACCACCATTATTACCCGACATTATACTTGCATTGTAAGCTCTCAATCCCACCACAACTGCACAGATTTTGTGAAGTCAAATTACCTTGTTTGCAATTCTGATTACATCAATCTTTTAGCTCAGTGGTTTTCAAACTGGAGTCCGCGTTGCAGCGAAGAAGTTCCCTAGGGATAAAGAAGGGGACACTGGGTTAATCTTTTTTCGCAAAAAATTGCACCCATATTGGGCCATTTGTAATTTTTGCCAATAAGTCACATTTAAAAAGAAAAAATAACTAGTCTTTGAATTGGGTACTATTTTTTTTTCTTTTATTGCTTTTCAGGCCTAATTTGTAAATGTGTATTTTTCTTAATGGATCTAAATTATGGATTTTCTTGATGGACTTTCTTCTTAATAATATCATTCTGAAAAATGTTCTCAATGAAGTCATTAAATGAGCCTATTTTTTAATAAAACCAAATGTTTCAACTCTTGTTTGTTTTCAGAGTTACATAAAGAAAATTATAAGAAAAAGGAAATATGACAACTCATACTTGAAATTTCGTTTTACTGCATTAACACCTGGTGTAGGAACTTTTTTGTGTTCTATTTTTTCTATTGTTGAAATTTCTTTTGTGTTCTGAGTGTTAACATCCACTTTTCTAAAGCCCGTTAAGTGAATCCTGCAGTGGAAGTGAAGCACTCAAGTTCAGTAAACAAAACTATTGACTATTTTAAACGTCAGCATGAACGATTGCACAAATCCATGTTTGATAACATAGGAATGTTTTTGCAAATTATTAAGTGTGGTTTGAAAGCCTTCTATAAATTTTCAAAAAATGACTTTTGTCAAAAAGTCCCACAACATAGGAGAACAGTTGATGTTACCTTGCTGCAATGTTATCCTATTGAATGTTCTAAGAAGTTCTGAAATTGTAAGATTGACCCATATCTTCCTGTCAAACGATATTGCTGGAAGGCTAATAAGATGTCTGAGGACGTAATATCAGAGATGGTTTTATTGATTCGGAATTCGATTGTCAACTTTTTTGCAATGAAACAATGAATGCTGCAAACTTAGTTCAGCCTTGCGTTTACGTCCACCTTGTAGACAAATTTTTGTTTTGCGAAATTCTTAGCAGTAGAACAGAAATAGTTGACAGGGTGGACAGTAGTTTTTTTTACAACACATGGTATTAAGCTTAGAGTGTGTATACTGACCATGCTCTAGCAATTTTTTGTTCTAGTTTTCAGACTCTGATTAAACAAAAATCTACAGATGTATTTGGTACTGAGTGCGCTATTCATCACTAAGCCTTAATAATGAAAACCATATATGATGTTTTGAAAAATGTTCTCAATGAAGTCATTAAATGAGCCTATTTAATCAAACCAAATGCTTTCAACTCTTGTTTGTTTTCAGAGTTACGTAAAGAAAATAATTTCGAATTTGAAAAACTCTTGCTGAACTCAAACATGATGTTTCAAAGAGATGCTGTATAAAGAAATTTAACAATTTCTGCAAAGCAAAGACATGCATGTAAAATTTCAGATGTCCGTTTTGTATGTTCCTATCGTTTTAATGAACATATTTGAATCATGAATTCCTTTAAACTTTCGCTGCAAGGAAGAGATTACTGTACTCCATTGTCAAGCTATTGAAATGGAGCTGAAATTATGACATTGTTAGACAAGAAAAATTTTGCTCGATTTTCCAACATATTTTTTGATGGAAATAAGATTTTGATTAATAAAGATGTCCTGGAGGTGAAACACGATGTAGAATATCGAAATTTCTCTTTATTTTCCTAACGTATAAAAATTTGGAATAATCTCGATTAGTAATCTGGCCTCAGAAGACTTCTTCAAGAACAGTTTATTGATTTGATTAATGATTGAGGAGGTGCAAAATATGTTTTTCTGAAATATCTCATAGCGATTTTTCCATTGAAAAGGCAGAGTCCTATGCTGATGGTGCAAAGATTGCTCTGAAAGCTCTGATTCGATTTGTCACTACATATAAGTGTGTGCAGGCGTTTTCCATGCTACTTGCGATTGAAACCAAATCCCGAAACAGATTGGAAGTCAGTAATGATATGAGAAAAAAATTGACCAAACCTAAGCAAAACAAAAAGAACAAGAATTTTTAGGTTTATGGTTATGGTTACATAATATTTTTAAAATATATTTCAAAAAGGGAAACTTTTTAATTTTGTATCTCTTATTCCTTTTGCATAATGTTATTTTAAAAATCACATTATCTAACCCTAACCCAAAAATATCTTTTTTCTTTTCTACTTCTAGCAAGAAATAATTTTAAACTAATTTTTTTTATAATTTTTACCAAGTTGTCTTCCAATTTTTATTACTTCAGATCAAACAAGGAGCAATTATAAAAAGTAATAAATTTAGGTAAGTAAAAGAATATTCAAAAACACAATGACTATAACTCCGTTGTCTCCTCATGTTTATTATTTTGAAAATATCAAAACTGCATCGGTTGAAAATATATAGGAACGATTTGCTGTATCATATTTTGTTACTTTGCATCGAGATGTAAAAATAATTCCTGGTAATCACGAGAGGCCAGTTATGCTAGATGGAACTCAAGACTTCAGAGAAGGTAAATTTCTTGGTGTTTTCATAATTCCAAATGGCACGTAATCTACTGAAGCCAAAGCAGGATTCGATCTTGTTAGAGATTGGAATGTTGATGTGTGGACTCAGCAAAACTGCTTCTAATTCTGGATGAAAAAATGATACTTTTAATAATTATCTTTGGCTCAATGTTTAGTCCAGAAACCCCAGAGTTTAAGGAATTAAAAAAAATTGGGTGTCATTCAAAGACACAACTAAATTTGAACACTGAATTTTATTGTCCTGAAACTTAAGCCTTTGTGTCTTTTAAAAAAAAGAGCATTTCCAGGATTTTCTGACATTAGAATGGAGAATTTGCTGAATTAATTTTGATCTTTTTTTTGATGCTGCCTGGTGCTATCTTTGGTGGATAGTTTCTCCATAAAAAGGTAGAAAATATAGGTTTTATCTCAATATGTGAAAAAAACTTCACGCCCCTATAACAAAAATTGTCAGAAAACTTCACTAATTATATAAAATTTATAAAGTTTTTTTAATTCAAAAAATAAATACAGTAACGAGAGCAAAAACTTATAAACATTATTTATTAAACTAAATTAAACATTAGATAATATAAATTTAAGATGTAAATTTTCATGTTTCTTTCATGTCTTGTGAAGCTCTTCCATCACTTTTATGGCTCTCTCAGTGCATTGATTGCTTCTTGGAATATGAATAGCCGATGGTTCAACGCTCCAGTGTCTTTGCAATAAGTTCAAAGCTTTCTTGTAGTGTTTCAAAGCATCTGATAATTTTTGATATGCTTTTTTATTATAATATTGATTGTCAAACCAAAGGTCTGCCCAGTCATAAGCAATAAAATCACAAGTTGACTTCAAATTAATTCTAGTTTTAGGCAGTAAGAAATAAGAGAGTAAAGCGAGTAAAGCTCTTGAATTCCATCTGGCATTACTCATTTTGGGAATTTTTTTTTAAACTTTATTAACTAGGATAATACTTTTTTCTGTAAAAAATCGATAAGATCTTGTTAGATGAAATAAATATGTCATATCATCTCGCCAGCCACCTATATCAAGTATTTCGATCAAAACCGTTTTGAAATTTATTTGGGATTTTAAAACTGGTGACACTGAGTCTTTACCTTTAATTCTTCGTCCATAACAAGTCTAAGTATTCGGTCTAAAATATCATGCTGGCTTTCTTATTGAGGTGTTTGAATTTCTCAATTATACTAAAAAATCATTCGTTGGATCTTAACTGATAACCCATTATTTTTACCAGTATTTACTTATTTTGAGAGGCTATCTTTAGTTTTGAGAGGCTGATCATCAAAATTTTGTTTGAGTTGGTTTCATTTGCAACATTACGATGATATTCTGAGCTTGAAAGTTTTTTGTACATCAACTTGAGTTATATATGAACAATGAAGCTTATATTGTTAAGGCATGTGTTTTGAATTTTGCTTATAATCGATGGACGCATAGATCGATTTTTTTGCTAGCTGTATCGTACCATATGACCAATTTTGCCTTTAGAATGAATTTGAATTCATATAATCTTTTATTCTTCAGATGAAAGCCAAACACCTTGATTATTTTTGTAGCAAATAAATTTTCTTTTAAATTGTTAGCTTTACACTTTTTTGTATAAGTAGGATTCAGATTTTTAAAAATGGTTCAAACTTGAAAAATAAAAAATCGTTTTTGATGAAAGAAAATTATTTCTTTATGATCTAACATTTAAGATCCAAACAGACATTCGCGTTTTACTAAGATTCAGAATCGTTTAAATACAAGGAAAATTTAAATTTATTACCCATAGCCTAATAATTTCTTCAAAAAAGTTAAAATTACTCATTATTTTCTTTCTTTGGTAAACTATTCAGAATGGTGTTACTGGATACGTCCTTATTTTAAGGGTTCTTGGCATTTCGACAAAATCTACAAGTGAATTTTTGTTGTTCAGAAGAAAAATCGTCTAATTTAATTTAAGAGAAATGACTTTTGAAGATTTGAACGGTAACTTTTTCGTATTCTTCAGCATACTTTTTTGTTTGCCTTATTAATAGTGATTTGACTGAACTTGTACTGCTTTTTCTAAATTTATAAGCAAAATAAGTTGGTTTTAATCTACAAAACTTAATTTTGCAAAATTTATTTATAATAATTTTATAACTAAATAATAATTAAAATTTTTTAATCTATCATTAAAGTAATTAAAATTAAAATATATAAGATAAGAGGTATTGAATGTTTTTAACTTCTAGTGATGTACCGTTATTAGATTGGTATCGACTTTTTACTTAAAAAATAAATTTTTGTTATTTTACCAGTGAAAAAGAACCTTTGTATGGTTTATGCATAGCGCTTTGAACACATAAATGCATTTTAATGAAAGCCGCTTTCTTGCTTAGAATTTGTTTTAAATTCATAAATGTAGATTGGAATCGTTGACAAATAACGCCAACCAATTTTCCTTCATTTTTGACTCCTCTTCTCAACTTTTGAATACATCCATATTTCTACTTTATAACAAAGTATGTCAATTTTATTTTGCCTTTCCCATGGTGGACAAGTTTACACTCCTAGAAGAAAGAAGTTAGAGAGAACCACGAAAGAAAATCGCATGTTTTACATTAAAATTTATTATCTAATTTTATACATTGAAATGTTTTATTTTTTAATAAATATTATAATTTAATAAAGACCCAAGACGTGTCTTTTCGTTTAGACAGCCACACCAAGTAATCACCATTTCGTCTGGCTTTTATAGTTATGCCCTGGTTGCCAAATTCTAAGGAAAATTCTCTGCGTTTACCCACATTTTGTTGTTTATGAAAAGAAACGGAAATTAAAAAAAATAAAAAATTAATAACTTTATTTATTAATAAAAAATTAATAACTTGATGTGGTCGTCTAAACGAAAAGTCCTAAGACTTTTATTGCAATGTTTAAAAGCTATTAAAACAAAATAATTTAAAATATGCTTAAAATTTTTTTCTTAGTATCGATATCAGTTAAGCATTCGTTGAAAAATTATGATCGGTACATCACCACTAACAAGTAACATAGAATCTTTAAGAAAAATTCTATCATAGATTTTGCAAACTTTTACACGTGTTATATATAACATTCTTACCATTCAAGCTTGTTTTACTTATACCATTTTTTCTTTATATTTATACATCAACTTCGAATTCTTTGAATAAATGAATTCTTCTTAAGCTTAGAAACTAGTTCGAATTATTTCATAATTAGTGGTCTGACAAAACTACGGAAGACAGTTAAAAAAATAAGCAATGGTATATAAAGTATACAGCGCATACACAGTTTTGCCAAACTTCTATATATCTATTTTACAAAATTGATGAAATTTAAAAACCGTATTTAAAACTTACTTAATTATAGATAAGTTTCTATTATATTTTGCATATTCTATTATATTTTTAAGATATAAAGATATTCTATTGATTTTTAAGATTTATATGAATCTTTCTTCTCCAGATATGATCTCGACTTCAACTCCATGATTTTATTCATATATAGATGGTGCCGGTTCGTTGAACACTATCATGAATGAGACTTCTATTGGAAGTATTCGGACCTGTGTGGATTGGGCAAGTTTTTGTAGAGAAGTTGCAACTCTTTGGATCGAGAAGAACCTAATTATCATAGTGGGCTTTGATGAACCTTAACCAAATTATCGTTGAAATTGATGAAAGTAAATTCTTTCACAGAAAATATGACAGAGGAAAATGAAGAGAGGGTCATTGGCATATTGGGTTCTCGGTGGGATACAAAGGGCAAGTAAAAAAATGTTTTTGATTGAAGTAGAAGGCAGAAATGAAGCCACTTTATCTGAAGCCATTAAAAGATATATTTTGCCTGGTTCCATTATTGTTACTGATGACTGACGTGCTATTTTTAAAACATATGAATTAAAACAAAATGTATATTTTAAATTTAAACAAACTTACTAAGTGAAAAAACTCAATGACTAATCAATCAATTAGCTAACTAACGCGCTATTTAATTTTCTAAATAAAAAACTAACTAAGCAGAAAAAAATGCTAATTTACTAAATAGTTAACTAACTGATTTATTCATATAACCAACTACTTTATATATAAATTTTTTTATATTTTTTGTACAAAAAATTACTGCGAATTGTGTGATAATTTTGATCTCTCGGTGAATTATAATTCTGCAAAGTTTCCTGTCAAGATGTCGCCATTTATGCCACCTTATTGAAATAGAAAATAAGATCTAGCTAGCTAGATCATAATCCGATAAGAAAGATAGCAAGAGAATTATTTTTTGGGAAATATTTTTTATTAAATACACAAAGTTAACATTTTATGTATAGCAAGGTCTATTGTTTGATACTCTTTTCTGATAAACGATTTTCCCTGATACTGTCTATAGTCAAAAACTGTGAAACAAGCATTTAGATTTTAGAAATGTTTTAGGACCTAACGTGTTTGAAATCTAAATGCTATTTGGAATAACATTTCTGCTTGTTTTGAACAATAATATTCCATAATCTACATAATAGTAATATGTATACGTGTATAGATAACATAAAATACATGATTGAAAATCAATAAGTGATTGCTTGTCTTAACTTTCTTACTGCTGAAAAAAAGATTTTTTCTTCTGGCTGAGTCATGGATTATAGGTAAAATAAGTAATACTGTTAGAAGTTTGTTCAGTTCTTATTTGTTAAAGGGAAATTTTATGTCATTTTTGGATTTATCTTCGTAAAGATTAAGGGGTAAAAGGTTTATAAGGTTATTATTATTATTATTATTATTTGTGAATTATAAGAATATAGAAAAATTTTGATTTTTTTTATGTTTTCTCAACCTAATCAAATAATTTCTACTTGAATATTTAGTCGATTTGTGGAAAATATAAAGTTTCAAAATAAAAAGAGTCGGTATCGGAATTGTGTATTTTTTAAGAATCGGAATCTTACAACACTATTGTATCATCCCATCACTACTTTCTGGCATAGTTAAAAAGTCGTCTTTTCAGAGGGGTCTGGAAATTTTTTTAAAAGTAAACTCTTCAATAATTATTTAAAATCATATTAAATAGTTTTTGTCATTTTTAGAATGTTGTGTTTTATTTGACGAAATAGGCCAAAACTTCGTTAAAGGCGAAATATGAGACAGCCGAACTTAGAAATTGTTAGGCCATTACCGTAAAATTGGAAACATTCGCCAGCAAAATGACGATTGGCTTTTTCAAGAGGGACCAAGCAATAAATTAGATTAAGAGAAATAAGAATTTTTAAAATTCATGGAGAATTCTTTATTATAATTTGGGTAACACATTTGATGAGAGATATGAATGCACTTCCTGCCTTTATAATCCTTTTCAACACGCGCGTTTTCTGTTTTTAAGGCATAAAAATTCTATATAATAAGTGTTTTCAAAAGTTCAGAAACTTAAATTTTATTTCTTAGTTAAATGACTACCTTTTTAGTGCGTGCATGTTACTTTAAAGTACTTTAATTTCGTGAGAACAAAATTTGGATAATAAACATTTCAAAAATTTTTCGATATTTAGCCAAAAAATTAAAAGAAACTAATCTTAAGTCTTACGATTTTTTTGTTTTAAATATAAGATTTGGTCACGAAGACAAAGTCATCAGCATCGACTCGATGTACAAGGACAGGGCGCTTTCTTGTGGCTCTAGAGACAGCACGGTTCGTTCTTGGAAAGTTATGGAAGAGACGCAATTGATTTTTCGTGGTGAAAAGGGGTATGCTTCATTCCCTTTTTCAAAGTTGTCCGGCCTCTGTTTGCATACGCCTTTAATTTTTTTCAGAATTTCACAAGACTGTGTGTGCCACATCAATGAAAATCATTTTCTTTCTGGTTCTGATGATGGGTAAGATGAATAGATTTAGATTTTTTTCATTGCTTTCCTGATATATATTTCTGAGCAGATTTGTTAGATAAACTTTTGATCCGTTCATATTCAAATTGTGCTCCTTATTTATCTTACTTTGGATTCTGGATTTTACAATTCTTAATGCTTAATTAAGAAATGCTTAAGATTAATTAATTTTTGACTATTATCTGAATTTTTAGCATTTCTGAGATTTTCTATTTCAAATATGGCTATGTCTTAATAAATTGCTTAGCAAAATATGCAATAGAGTCTATTTTGAAGTAACATTTATATATTTAATATAAAAAATCTAAAATATATTTAAAGCAAAGTGTAGTTATTCAGAAAAGACTTCCAGTTTTTTCAAACTTCCATCATATCATATTCCATAACGACATCTTAATTCGCTATGCAAGATTAGCTTATAACCATGGCCTAAGCTAGGTCTTATATTAGCTGCTAATCTTTTTTATATGTAAAATTATATTCGACTTATTTTCAATGTACGTCTTATTCAAAGCGATACATGATAATACTCTTGTACAGTTGCGTATTCATTGGAAGAGTTATAGAGCCAAAGCCTCCTTTCTTAAAATGAAGTATCGATCTTTTTGATTTGTTTTATTTGTTGATTTACACTAAAAATTTAATTTAATGTGAAATACCTTTTAAACGTTGACCTCCTGTTAAAACAATTTTCTGAATACGCTACTGCTCTCCTATCGCGCGACTTTTAAAGAAACACTTTTTCGCTTGACACAAATATATAAAAGTTTTTTTGAAAATGTTATAATGTGTATTGAAACTTACAATATAGATGCTTTTTCTCTTCTGGCTTAATTAGTTGGTAAGCGGAACAATGAATCAATCTCGAATTCGGCGAATTAATCCGAACCTTCTATAATTGCGACAAAATATTTAAATAAAATCCTGACATCATTAATTAGAAAATTAAAAATATCTCTGAAAGTATGAGATTAGCCTCGTAAAAGTGTCTGGAGAAATAATCAGAGAACTTACTCTTGGTTACCATGTTTTAAGTTAAGACTTTCCTCCAATTAGTCCTAATCTGCAGCTGATAAGAAACAGCCTTAAAATTTGTTTATGATGAAAATTAAAGTCGTCATTAAATTTACAATATATAGGAAATAGCATTTGAAATGTATGGAAAACTAAAAAAGTCTCCAAAAACACTCTTTCCAAATTTGAATTCGCATTTTGAATTTTTTTTTGAATTATTCTTATTTGAAATTTTATTATTTCTTTCTATACCAATAAAATCTTTTTTTCTCAATTTGGTTTTATATTTTTAAGTACATTGGTAGATCATAACTAGACAAGTAAAATTATGAGTCAAATAATGTTCAATTTTCCCTATTTATAATCCAAAAAACTAATCTGGATAGAGGCCAATCTGTATCGTTTGAAATTAGCGATTGTCAATTATACAAATTTTTATTCCCTCCAATGAAAGAAAATTTAAAATCTTTTATTTTTCCTGTAAACCGGATTATTTTGATCTTTATTGTAAAAACATGACATATCATCAAATTTTTTGAGTTGCAAAAAATGAAAAATAACAAAAACTAATTTGTACTTTTGAAAATATTTGAGAATTTAAAAATTAAGGCATTCAGATGGACACTCTAGTACAGGGAGCAACCTCAAGTAAACAAAGATTTTATTTACTTTCTGATGATGCAACAAAAATTTTTTTCTTCAACAATCCTTTGACCATTAAAATAATAATCAGACAATTTGTATAAAAAGGCGACCATTTTCATTTTTTCCCTAAAGGCCACTAGATCGTTGACCCGTAACTCAATTCTAAATATAAAATTATTACCATAGATAAAAAAAATTATTTTTATTCTTCAAAAAATTAATTTTATTTTCATTATTTATGTAAAGACTGCATTTTTAGCCTTATGATCAAAGACGTCAAAAAATTTTTGGATAGAAAATGATCAATGCGCCGTTTCGGATTATACAATCCGCCACTCTTGGCGCATGAGCCATGAGTTGACATGCCCTCTACTATTGCATATTTTATATCTTATTTATCTTTGTAAAAAGTAATCAGGTAAAATGTCTACATATTATTTATCTATTTTCTTTGAGAGCCAGAAATTGTGTCAGTTCGCGGCCACACTATTTATTGATTTCATTCTGTAAATATGAAAGGTCCTCTTTAAGAAAAGTGTTACACATATGTTATTTATTTAATGACATGATGGAATTTTTTAAGCGATTAGTAAAATATATATGATAACTATCTCTTAATGTTACCTCGATTCTTTGATACAGAAAAGTACATCTATGGTCTGTGTTTAAAAAGAAGCCATCCTTTTCAATTCATCACTGTGCGAGAGGTAAATGTGAAGTTATTAAGCGTGGAATTAATGAAAATCCATTTCAAAGCCAAGTTGACTGCTCCAAAGAAAACTGGATCACATGTGTAGCAGCTTTGAAAAATTCTGATTTTGTTGCTTCTGGTATTGCCTTTCTATTTTCTTTATTTATCATCAAAAGCACTTCCTTGATAAAGCTTTCGTTGGGAAATCGATAATACCAAATTTAAAATACTTTCAGTTACTTTTAAATACAAATCTTAGCCGAACTAACAATTACAATACATGTAAATTTTGTTTATCTTGTTTTCTTATCAGGTAGATGATAAAAGTTTTTTGTTTAATTTATTTTTCTAATAATGTGATTTTTGATTAAATTCATATAGCGATTTGAATTTTTGCTAAATTAATTTTTTTTTAGTTTTATGATATCGCATCCAAGAGAAGAATAAGCTTCCATAGCTAGACAGACGGTGAGAATAGTCATGATTGGGAATCGAACCGAGTCCATCTTGATCAAGACCCTACACTCCCAACACTAGACCACGAGCGGGTATCACTCTAATAGTAGTAAATTGGAAAAATCATAACACCTAAAAATTCGTTCGAACTTGTTCCACTTTTTCGTGGGATGTGATATCTTAAAGTTAAATTATTACTTTTAGTCCCAACCTTAAAAATCGTGGACCTCTATTTGAATACACCATGGCAGGGTTCACTAGTCTTAAATCTGTGAGTAGCTTTATAAATTAAACTTGAGAATAATACTAAATCCTTCTCCATCCTGGCACAAGAACGCCTGCCTATCTCATTTGATTTTTTAAGCCTTTTCTTCCGCTATTTTATAAGATTGATTTTTCATTGTTTTATAAGACTTTTCACAATTCTAATATTTTTATGCACCACTTGCTTTTGTGATTTCATTTTTTTATCAAAATTTGTTTAAAATATTGAAATTTTAACTGGTTTTCAAATCTCTTCTTTTATATCTTATTTATATTTTGTATAAAAAACTTCTTTTCTCCTTTTTTAGTCATGCTAAACCCAATTTCTCATTTTGCGTCAATTGATGCTTTTAAGAGTTTGGTTAAAAAAAATATTCATTCTAGTAACCATTTTAGGAGATATTTTCTAAACTATGTAAATGTATTAACATGCTTATTAGTAAGTTTATTATTTATTGAAAACATTTACTTTATTTGTTATAAAATCAAGGAAACAAACAAGGCATTGGAATAATGAGTGGATGCAATCTATATTTTGTTTGTGTGCGGTCCAATAGGAATCGATAAATAGGGTAATACCGGATTCTCCTGCGTAATGATACATTACGGAATTCTTTTGCGTTCCCTTTGGGAACATCCGTACTAAATGGGTTAATAAAGGCGGTCTTCATCATATGCATCCTTTATTACGAGAGACTTGTATATTCACCTTGTTAATTAGGCGCCTGCGATGGCTATATTCGCTTTTGGAAGTGCAGCCAAAGCTATAAAGAACTGCAGCCTTTGTTTTCAACGAAAGTGGTATACCTTGCATGCTATCTAATGTTTCTCTCTTTTCCTTCAAAGCGTGCCTTATTTTAGAATGGGTTTGTGAATGATATGAAATTTTCTTTGGATGGAACGTTTTTAGTTGCAGCTGTTAGCAAAGAGCATCGATTGGGTAGATGGTGGACAATTAAAGATTTCGAAAATAGTGTATACATAATAACTCTAAAGAGGAGTTGATTCAACAGAATAAATATATTCGTATCTACCTGATCTTTTGTACAGAAGGGTTTTATTCTTAAAGCTCTAAGAATGGAGAAAGAAGTGAATATTATATCCGCTATGACTAGTGCTGTTTACTTGTCACTTAAGTGTTTACTGAACTCTTATATGACACTCTCTATTTTCCAAATACACCATTCCCTTACTGTTGATCCAATAATTTTGAAATAATATTATTAAAGTAATGTATATCTTTTAGGAGAAAAAATAATTTATAGTCACATATAACGATGGTTGTGCAAACAGTTCATTTAGTAATAAACTCTCCCTCCATACCATGAAGTTATATCTATTTTTATTGGCTAAAGTAAAGAATTTTTTATAAATTAAACTTGAGAATAATACTAAATCCTTATGCATATATATTAGGGATATAACTTTTTGACTTTTTTTCTAAATCAAAAACCCTGTCACACCATATGATGAAACTTTCCATTTGGTTCACAAAAATGTCATTTTTGATCATTTTGGCGCCAAAAAGGTGGCGCGCATCGCTGTTTAAATATTCATTCATTACTTCTTTTATTTAAATATATTGATTCATTCGTTTTTGTCTTTTTTTCTTTCACGGAATGTTTTTTTTCTCTTCATAATCATATTTTTAATCTTTTTCATAAAATTTGAATGTTTTTTTTCAGATTAATAAAACAATTTATTTCAATTAAATGAGTAATAAAAATTGTGTCAAGAGAAGTCCAAAAATTTCTCTTGTAACTACATGTTTATCTGGTTTCTGTAAATTGCCAACTAATAAACAAATCATTGGAAGGTATTTAAACTTGTTCGAGAGCCAGAATAGTAAGAAAGCAAGGATCAAAATTTTAACAGAAGAATTAAGTCAACTATGGAATGAGTTGAACTTTTCAAAAATTTCGAATCAGCAAGTGGTGTTGAAAGTTGGAAAAGTTATTGATTTGTATGAAAAGTACAGGAAAAGAAAGACTGAAAAATTGGAGGAGGAGATGAAAAGTTTGTTTGATATGACTAAAGCTGACGGTTTTTGGCTGAGTTCAGAGGATAAAGCCCTTTATCACACCCAGATTGCAACATCGGGTAGAGTAGACTATTCAACAAGATCTGAGGCATGCATCACATCAATACATCCTTCGAAGCGCGTTAAAGTTTCGAGATTGTCTTATACTGAATCGACATTTTCGTGTGTTCCGGCTGAATCAAACTGGTTCTGAAAGTTCTAGTCTCACTGAAATTGAAAATGATGATGAATTTGTCCCAGATGAAAAGAATGAAACAAAGAAAACGTATAACTCAACGAAATCCGCCGCTAAGCTTGTAACACAGCATTGCTTGTCTACCAGAAAGGCTTAAGTTGTATTTAGTTCTCTGAACCTTGATGGAATTGATATTGAAAGTCGGGGTCAGGTTGGGGTGTGGAAAAAGGTTATTAAAGAATCTGAAAGTGTTAAAGAAAATGTTATGGAGGTTTTGAAATCAGAAGTGTTTTCTTTACATTTTGATGGGAAAAGTATTAAAAAGAAAGAGTATTTAGTGGTGTGTCTTAAAATAGCCAACGGAGAATCAATTTTGCAATACTAACTTGCAGAAATGGTTCTTCTAAAGCTATTTTTGAAGAGTTGGTGAAACTTATGGATGATTTTGACGATTGGCAGTGTATTAAAATGATTATATGCGATTCAACAGCAGTGAATACCGGTCGTGAAAATGGGATTGTTGTTAGGTTTCAGAGAATGATGAACGAGAAGGGATACGACAAGCCGCAATTTATTCCATATCAACACCATGTTTTGGACTTGGTTTTGAGACATATCATGGATTCAAGCTTTGGCGGTTCGATCAAAAGTCCTCACTTGAATTATTTCTTCGTTGATATAATAGTTCAAAATTATGAATTCTTGAAATCAAATTATATTTCTGATTTTCATCATTATGGAACTTCCAAAAATACTGGCTGGAGGGATGATTTCAAGTTTTTGTTCGAACTCTGTGAGGCATTCAAGTTCCATAAAGAAACTGGCAAATGGCCCAAAATAAGCTGGAAAAAACTGCCATCTCTCCACAACGCCAGATGGAATTCACAAGGCTTGTATGCCTTTATGTCTTATTTTTTACTCCCTGAAAAGAGAGAAGAGCTCGAAAAAATTTGTTGTTTTATTTCATTTTCCTTGTGTGACTTTTGGTTTTCTGACCAAAAATTTAAAGTTTCGACTTATGGTAAACTAAAACAAGCTATAGTTGAACAAAATTGTACGAAGGCCATATCCACTTTCCTAAAATTTTTCAGTTCTGAAAATTCAATTTATAGAACAAAGATCTTTGCCGAACGTGGCGTTAAAAAAATGGAAGAAATCGTGAAAAACTCACGCTCTGATAAATATCTAACATCCAAATTTTTAGCTAATAATGCTTTTTATCTTTTCATACCTCCCTAATATAGTTTTGAATCAATAAATTCGAATTTTTGTTTCTATTTTTGTGTACCTTTAGTTATTGTAAGTGATCCTACTATTTAATTAGTTTTTTGAACATTTTACGCTAAAATTGGCATTTTTTAGTTTCTAATAAAATTATTCATCGGAAAACACTACAGGGTTTTCAAGTTAAAAAAAGTTATATCCCTAATATACAAGTTTAAGATTTGTGTTAACTTTGTATCTTAAGGTATTTTTTATCGAAAAGTTAGAAATTAACCCCTTGAATCGAATTATAAGCAAAAAAGTTTTTATGTTGGATTCTGACCAAAACATTTATACGACCTTACTCCAGCTCAAATTCGCGATGATGATTGATGAGCAGGTTGTTTATGAAATTAGTCGTGTCAAATGAATATAAAAACCGCCAAAATCTAGAGTAATCTTTCAAATATTATTTTTATTATTTAAAATTATGATTTGGCTACACTCTTCGCAATAACGTGGAAGAACCAAGACCAGAGTATAAAATAGAACATATTTGATGATACACTCAGTAGATGCACATAAATCCTGTGTACGCGTAAAGAACAAATTTCTTTCTATGCATACGCATGCTCACTGTTTATTAAGGTATTTAGGTAAAAAAATATTAGATATGTTCTCGGTTTCTAGGGCTTACATTTCATATTGTTTTAATGAAAAAGACCTAAATACCACAAAAATTGGCAATGAGAAAATTGAATGAATAATTTTTTTTAAATAAAATGAAAAGTGAGAACTCGCCTCACTCCATTCCTTTTCCTTCCCTGTAGTAAGTCGATCACTGAAGATCTCAATTTGAATCAACTCCAAAAAGCCGAATATATGGCTCCAACTTCATAGCTCTATATTACCCATTGGCTTACTATGGCACGCACACCTCCATGTTCGCAAAAAATAAACGAACATATTTTGTTGTAATTATATTTCGGGATGAAGAAGAAAACGAAATTTATTCGATAAACAAATATATAACAAAAAGTATTTATTTAACCTCAGAGAACATGAAGGAAGAAATCCATTTAGATGGTGCTCCAACGCCCAGAAAGATTTCAACTTTTTGTTATAAGATGACGCTGTACACTCATATTTTTTTAAATCAGTCCTTTGCATGTTAAAATTAATTTACTTCTTTGCCAAACCCAATCTAAATAAAAGACATCATTGAAAAGGCGTTCCTGTTTTCAGGATCATCTGATATAAGTGGACTCCTTTAAGATTTAGTATTTCATTTTGTTCGGAAATTGTATATTTAAGGTGGCGTTAGTGGCAAAGTTTTTCAGACACAAAAATAGAAATTAAGTGGAATTGCTATAAATTGAAAGAATTTTAATTACTTTTGAAAATAAAACAATTGTCGGTTATAACGCTATTCAAAAGCATATTCCCATGCTATTTAAGATTAGTGGTGTATTGTTATGGTATTATAAGATTGGCACGCGCAATGCGTTTGTCAGTTAGTTTAAAATGTTGGCGATGCCTGTTCTATATCATTTAAAAACTTCTCAAAATTTTAAAATCTCTTACTTTTACTGTTCACTAAGATGAAGAATAGTAACATAGCTAGCAGACATTAAAAGTCGGTAAAAATTATATTAAAAAAAGATTTTTCAAAGAACTTATTATTAATCCAATGAAAAATACTCATTTAGTCCAATCAATCATCTCCTTTTGCAAACAAACGTACACTTTACATAACCTCTTTTTAATAAAATAAATAAATTCTAAAATGTAAATAAGTGTTTGCCGGCTTTATTTTAATTTTTTCTATGTTGATGTGTTTATATTTTCAATTAATAAGCATGATGAACTCTCTTCTCGCTTTTTATCAAAGTATACATTGAGATTTTCACTGCTTTATATAGGCCTATATAGACTTTGGTCCATATTTACACCTTATCTTATACACAAATATATACTTTTTGTATATACGGAAAAATTTATTTAACAATTATACCAAAATTTTATTTCTTAATCCTATCAGTGACATCTTATATCACGTTTTATCTAATTATATGCTTTCAAACTTTGTGACTTCCTAAAATCGCTAGCTGCATCTTTTGAAACTATTTCATGGAAGTTGAATGACCATCTCATGCCAAGAACTGTCAATCAAAATCAAATGTACATTTTTTTCAACTGTTATATTATAAAGTCTATAACTTAGTATTTACACTAGATACACATGTCAAATTGTATAATAATATATGTATTGGAACACATAATAACTATATATACATATTTTCTCAATAAACATGACAACTTTGTTCCAAATGTCAATCAAAATTTTGATTGATGATAAAATTGCGTACAAAAATATTCATTCAAATTTTAAATAAAATTGTTTTTTTTATAATAAATCAATCATGCTGATTTCATTTCTCGATTCAGATTACGAGATTAGACTGTAAAATTTTTTGAAACTGTCAATAAAATTTGTGGCTTGTCCAAGAATATTTATACAAATTAATAAATAAGATGTGTATTTTTATACTAAATCAAACATTCTGATTTCATTTCCGTTCTCAATTTTTGCAATTAGAATGTCAAAATGTCTAAACGTACCAATCAAGTTTGCGATTTACGTCTGATATTTTTCTGTAAGAATATTATTTTAAATAAAATATATATTTTTATACTAAATCAATCATGCTGACTTCATTTCGGTACTCAATTAGGTTGTGAAAAATTCTAAAAGTGTCAATCAAATTTGGGGTTTACGCTTGAAAATGATATCTAAGAAATTAATATTATATTTAATATTTTTATATTAAATCAAGAATGCCAATTTAAATTTCGCAGTCATTTTTTGTAATTAGTTTGTCAAAATGTTTGAAAGTGTGAATTAATCCTGTGGTTTACGTCTAAAAATTTCCAACTATACTAAATCGACCCTGCTGATTTCATTTCTTAACTCAGTTTTATCAAGTAGAATTTTGAAATGTCAATCAAATTTGTTAGTTTCGTCTGAACATTTTATTCAAAAAGATTTATTTATATTTTAAGTAAAAGTAAATTCACTACAAAAGTCATCTAAAAATTTTCAAGCAGTTAAGATTACATTAAAATATGTGAAGATATAGCTATTTTCAAAAACTTTTTATAAATGTTAATCGAATTTGACTAATTTTTTCCTTCGTTATGAAAGAGAGAGTCTTTTAGATGATAAAGGTGGAAAACTTTTTGTAATTAAAATAAGGTGTTAGAAAATATGCAGGGTGATATCTGTTCATCTCACCTGGTAATACAACACATGATATTGATAATAAAAAAAGGTGAAGATCAACAAACAAATTCTCTTGAATAGAAAAGCTCTGAAATCTTTTAAATTCGGAGTTAAATAAATCTCTGAAATTGGTTTTTTGAACATAGATTGCACAAAATGAATTTCTGATGAAAGTTGAGCTATCATGGTAGTCCAGTTTAGAATGAAGAGAAAAATTAGATATCATATAAAGTATAGGTGAAATGAATTACAGACTTCAAGCTGATAGCGAAATTGTGAGCAAAAGAATAGAGGTTCAAAGCTGTCTCTTTAATTAGTAAATGAAAGGAACGATAATATCTAAGAAATAATAATCAAATCAAGGAGGGGCAAATGTGCTTGTTTTAGTTTAATTTCTGAATTAATTATATCATTAAATTTATTTGGTAGAATTTTTGCAATAACTCAAAATTATAAGTCCTACTTTTTCATTTATTTGGGATCCAAGCAATGCAAAAAAAGTATTACAACCAAGAACAGAATAAAAGCATTTTTGTTACTTAATTATTTATCATTAAATATATTATAATGTATAAGCGATTTCTTCGAAAATCGGAAGTTAAAGGATTTCGAAAATTTTAAATTTATAAGCGCTTATCAAGTATGATCTCAAGTCTTTTTGTGTATAGGTTTTGTTCCAACCCTATTTTAGAGATGAATAAAATCGTTATTATATGAAGAAATAATATTCTTTTGTCTTATTGGGCTTAAAATATAAATATATAATATATGTAGTGTCGAATTAACCACATTGAAATGTAGTATTCATTACCTGTTTATATGTAGAGAAAAATAATGGCATGAAATAGAAAAGGTCTATTTCCTAAATCTGACGTAAATTATTCAAAAATGGTAAAAAAAAATATCTGACAACAAATTAACCAAAGTTTAATAGTAATCACAATTTAAATCTAAAGTTACAAAAGTAGTTTCCAAATCAAATTGAGCATTTTCTGTGTATGGATAAGTTTATTTTTAAATAATGGGAAAAATTGTTTCAGGATAAGTCACCTGTAAAATCTAATTTACTGACAGGTTAAATATTTTAGGTAAATTAATCACTAAAATTTGATTTATTTTAAATAAATTAATACAATATTAAGTCAAAAAATGTGGAATTATGATTTTTTTTGAAGATTATATATTTGGCATTGATTTTCATGAAAAATAAATGACACTATCAGATTCGTAATCAATTATTTAGTGGATTAATGCGAGAATTTTTGGAAAAAGGAGGGGCCAAAAAGTCTCCCTCCCCCATCACTGAGGAAATAATAGCCTGTCATGAATAAGGTTAATAAAGATGCTGCAGAACAAAAAGCTATTTCAATATTTAAAAGTGAGTGGTCATTACAAGCTCGCTTTACACACTTTCTACCTTTTACTTATTATGAATAATAATACAAAAATATTTCTACAATGTGTTCTTTTTTGTAGAACAAAATTTAAGTTCTTGTTACAACACCATTAGAAATTAATAAATGACATGCTAAAAATTATTATAATTACCATCTGTGTCATTTGATGCATTTTTAATTTATATATCCTTCCTTTTATACTGGATTTTATATTAAAGTTTTCAGAATTCTAATATTTTAATACAATTCTTGCATTTGTTATTTCATTTTATTAATATCAAAATTTGTTTCAAATGCTTAAAATATTTCGCTATTAAATCTTTTCTTTTATATCTTACAAGTGGATTATCCCATTCGTTTGTCGCTTCGCTCGAAACAGATCGGATTCTAGGTACCCCAATTCTAAGGTAACCTCAAAGATCATTGGTACTGGAATTCTAGGTCCCCTCAAAGATGATTGGCACGGGGATTTTAGGTACCCGCAAAGATCATTGCTACTGTGGTTCTTTTTTTGAAAGCTTTCAAACTGTAAGCTTTTCTTCAACCAAATAATCTACACGTTTATTTCTTTCCAATTATTTTCTTTTTAAATTCTTTTTTTGATTCGATCGAATTTGTGATAAACTTTTCTAGTTCTTGTTGCCCAGATGAAAATCTTTTTTTCTAATTTGGTCATAGCTGAAACGACTGTATGCGCCTTCTTTCATATTGGTTCTCATCTCGAATTCTTTTCCTTTGATTCAATCAGTATAATAATATTATTCTACAAAGAAAAAATAGGGAAACATGGTTTAATAATATCATCCTTATGTTTAAAAATTTTCCATATCTTAAAAACAAAGAAAGCAATAATTCGAAAAATTAAGTTTTTTTTAAATAAGCTTTGAATAGTTTTCTCGCAAATTTTAGATTTTAGGATAGTTAAAATTCCGAATTATAATTTAAATGAAGAAGATTTAACTTTCGAAAATTTTTTTACGAAAGTGTCTTTAGATTACCATTCATTTCAAAGTTAAAAAAAGGTCAAATTTAGAGTTTATATAGCACCTCTGTTGATCTTGCCAATAAGTGGTAATAATTGGTGCAAAATAAGAAACGTTTGTGATGCCTTCATATCAACATTATTGTTTTTTAATTTTTTGAACAACCATATTTACTTTTATAATTTGTCTATACTTCTATTTCTTATTAAATTTGATTATTTTTTCCACATAACGTATCTGTACGCCTGAATAGCAGGTGTCATATGTATAGGTATCTATGATCTAAAGGGAGGGGGGTTATATACGAGTATTTTAAATTAATTTGGTAAGATGTATATTTCAAAAAAATTTGTTTTTATCTTTTATTTTATGGAAAAAACATGAAAAAGGAGTGAAAAATTATTTTTCATGATAAGTGTAAAAACATTTTACATGGATTCCAACATTACATTTGAGACAAGAAGTATCTCTCTGTATATGAGAATTATTAAGAGAAGCTTCTTAAATCCAAGCAAAGAATGGTCACCACCACCATTTTTTAAACGAATTACAATACGATATAACGAAATGTTTTGATCCATTCTATCGACGCTACATATTCCTTTGTTGCATTTTGAAACCATGTAAGGCTGGCTCACTTTTTTTTTAATTGCAATGAAAACCTTTATTTCATTCTCGCTGGAAGTAAATTGATGATTTCCTCTTTGTCTGAAATATTTGATAACTCCGATTGTATAACAAAGAACACTTCATGGTCAAAAAATTTTTCAAATAATTCAACAGATGAAAATTCTTTTTCTTTAAAAATGTTTAACGGTCAATCCCAAAAAAATTGAGGGGATATGTTTGGCAAATCTTTAATTGAATATCTGTTTTGATACAAATTTCGATCTTTTTTATCCAGGATGATTTTCTCTTTTTTCTTTGTAATGACTTTTCGACTGAAGGGGTTGACGACTGTAAAAAATTGACAGAAACATATTCACCATGTTTGTAATCATTTAATGATAAAAGTTGCATTTTACTCAAGCTAATTTGTAAATAAAGGATATATATGTGTGTATTTGCATATATTTGGGTAAAAACTACTATTGATTTCAATTTATTCCATTGTGTCTTTAATTTTCCATAATATTTCTGCCATTGTCATTACATTTTTTTTAAGTTTAATGTTTAAAAAATTGCAAATGATTAAAATTTTAAAAAGAAATAATGTTCTCTTTTGATTTTTGAGTTTATAAAAAAAGCAAACACAAAAATTTTTGAAAAAAAAATTAAAATTTCAAAATTCATTTTCGCTAACATCAACTACTCCAGATTATAGACCAACTTGAAAATAACGAGACTTACTACATCACATTAGCTGAGACTATTAAATATGCTAAAAAATCTTTGGAATCTGTCAAACCAACAGCCATTGTAAACTGATAGCATCAAACTAGACTTACTACTAAAGAAGGCAATCCGTCTCTTAAACAAGATGAAGAAAAAAACGTTTTATCTATAAACAGGCTACTGTAAGACACAATATCCTTTTTAAACATTGATACTTCAAATGCCATGTCTTCTGAAGAATTTACAACAGCCGACAAAACCCAAGAAACTTTTGGATAACTTACTGACAAAGAATTGATTGAATGTTTAAGAACTGCATTCAACGACTAAGATGATGATGATTTAACAACAGAAATAAAAAGGAAGCCAGTCATAAAAGATGTAAAAGCCGCTTTAAACGTATGCAGAACTTTCTTAGAATGTAGTAAAAACAGAAATGAAGGAGATTTATCATTATTAGAAAATTTAGATAAAAGAATTAATGTTATCGCTACTTCAAACTTGAAACAAAAAATATTTAAGATTATTTTAGTGAATATATTTTTCAGTGGCTTAATGTTATATTTTGGTCACAGGAACAAATATAATTTTACTAAATTTTTTTAAAACTTCTAATTTATCAGTTTCAAAGTCTGTATGGGAACATTTTACAAGGTACTAATCTTTTTGTAGTATGGATCATTGTAATGGTAAATATAATTTAGCGACTATCGATCTTTCACCAAATTGTCGCTTTCGGTATATTTTTTAGTGCATTTTTAACGATAATGGTATAAAAAAATAGACAAACGTTTATCCATAGTGTTTTAAGAAATCCCTGTGTTAAATTATTTCTTTTAAATTATCCATAAAAATTAGTTCGAAATCTCCGCTTGAAGTTAATTTACAAATAGAGATTTTCAAGGTATAAGTAGTCTATGGATATTTATTTTCAGAGATGTTCTACGAAAAAAAAGTATTGAACAAAACAAGAGTATTCTAAAAATAGATAATACTTTAATTTAGGCCTGTCGATAAGAGAAAGGGATGGGGGGGGGGGGCTTTGCCTCCTCCCGAATATTTATTTAACCCCCCCACCTTGAAATATATAAATGTATAGATTTTATTATACTCACGGTCCCATTTAAATGAGTTTTGCCCCTCTGTACTTGGAGTCTGATGACCGAGCTGTTTGATTTATTATTGAGTATATGTGAAATCATGGCACGAAGAGCATGAAAAAAAGAAAAATTTAATATTCTAATCGGTTAGAGTTTGATACGTTATCTCAAAGATCTAATTAATTTAAAGTGAATCGAATGATTAAGTAATTTTTTTCGCGTTCAAAAGTGCCTTTTTTGTCATTTTATCAAGTTTAAAGGTGTAAAAATACTGATTTTTTTTTAAATTTTTGTTAAAAAAATGATTTCCAATTCTTTTTTTTCTATCTGATGTTTGGTTGGAGATATCAAAGCACTTTTAGCCGTAAGGCCATATGCTCGCATTATGCTTAAGATGGTTAATCACAGTTTTTTGTGAATTTGTTTTTTGATTTTGGAGCTATGCGGATCGAACCGCTGACCTTCAACTGTTAAGTAAATTTGTAATTGAAAATAAAAGAAATTATAAATATATTCCTATACATGAAGTGTGTTTTTTTTCTAACTTAATATGCAATTCGGAAATCATCATATGCACAACACCAATAGAACATAAAAATTTAATTCCATATTTATCTCAAAATTATTTGATAAAATTGGTCATAGTCTTAAAATTTAATACAACTTAATACTTTCTTGAATCTATTCTTATATTTAATACTATTTATATCTCTAAATGTTTATCAATTACTTAATCATTAGACCCTAACAATATAGAACACTACTTCAATATAAAAATAGATATATGGCAGAAATAAATTCTGCAAAAAAAGAATCTTGGAAAAAATTCTGCTCCTCCTCTCTTAAAAATCCATGGAAGGTGATTAATTCCGTCCGCAAAAATCGCAAAGTTTCTCAACTCAATACACTTCTATCGCACACAATTTCCAACGACCCATTAATCAACCATCCTTTCTTTCAACGCTTTCCCCTCAGGATTCTCATACATCCGATAACATAGTAAACCACTCTATACGCGAACATGTCTCCTCCTTCTCATTCCTAAACTCATCCCAAACTTTTCCTCCAGTAAATCTAGCGGGATTAGCCTCAGCTATAAATATCCTAAATCATCCCCAAGCCTTGATCTTATAACCACAAAACATATCATAAAATCCTTCCCTTTAATGCACAATATCTCCTACAATTATACAACAGTTGCCTAAAATTCTGTTTTTTCCCATCTTTCTGGAAAATAGGTAAGCTTATTTTATTTCCCAAACCCAACAAAGACTTAGGCCTCATAACCAACCGGCGACCAATCACCATCCTTCTTACTTTAGGAAAAATCTTAGAAAAAATTCTAGGCAAAAGATTTCTCTTTCACATTACCACATCTAACAAAATTAGTCTCTTCCAATTTGCATACCTCCCACACAAAAGTCCAGAATCCGTATATAGACTCTCCTCCTACCTCGAAACAAAACTATCTTCCAAATTAACATCATCCGCCCCCTTTCTAGACATCAACAACGCCTTCAATTCAGCATGGCATCCTGCTATCATTTTCAATATGATCCGACAAAAATATTCCAATTATCTCATCAAATTCATTCAAAATTACCTTTCAAATCGGTGCCTTATATTCAGACACAATTCACTTCTTTACAGACTCACAAAACATTATCAAAGACCTAAGCCTCAAACACAACATCCCATTCTTAATATACACCCTTGTTTCTAAACTCACCTACTTATCAAATTACTTTGAAATACACCTCTACTGGTGCCCGGCTCACTCAAACATTCTAGAAAACACATATGTAGATAAGCTAGCTAAAAAAGTACCCCAAAATACACCTTACATCCCGATTACCTCATTTCCCCTAGAAACCTATACCCCTCTACTTAGATCTAACATTCAATACCTTAGACAAGAACTCACCCAATCCTCACCCTCCATTTTCTTTCAACATATAAATAATCAAAACCAAATTCTTGACATTTGGTCAAAAATGAAATTCTTCCCACCACGACCGCTAATTAGATGGCTATCCGGACACTGCCCCTGCAACTCCTATCTCTACCGCATTAAAAAATCACCAAGCAATCTATGTAGATTCAGCTGCAATCAACAAGAAACACCTCATTATCTTCTACTTTCCTGCTGCCACTACAACCACGCAAGAACTTCATTTCTTTCACTATCCGTCAAAACTCTCAATCGCCCACCATCTAATTTCTTCGAACTACTTTTATATCCGAACCTCCTCAATGCCCTAAACTCTATTATTATCTCCATAGAGTCAAACTTGCAATTTCTGAATCCAGAGACTTCTTAAACCACATAAACTCACATTAAAAAAAATCTACAAAAATAACTACACTATTTTCTTTTATTTAAGACCTATATTCTTTAACACACACCGACTACCTTTGCTCAAACAATCATCCTTCAACTACCACCTCAAAAATCCAGCTTTCTACACTTCAAACTCCCTCAACAACTAACAAATTTCTCCAAAGTCCCTCATTCCTAATCAATTCACAAGCCAAATCAATACACTTCTTTCTAACTTCAACTTTATACCTCAAGCATTTCGCAAGCATATAGAGAAGTCCGATAGTGCTTAGATATTTCTTCCTACCTACCTACCTACCTACCTACCTACCTACCTAATAATTAGAAGGCTCGATATTTTTTTCTTTTTATCCCATCATTGAATAATATCTTTTAAGATACAATGTTTAGTTTATTTTTAAGAAGATGTTTTCCTAATTAATTTTGTCATGAATTCAACAAAAAATATAGATTATAAATATTTATTATAATTTTTATTTTCTTTTACAATTTATTTTTTTCAGAGTGATATACTCTGGTTTTTTGCTAAGATGTTAAGTTCTTCAGAAGAATGTTCATGGATTTCTTGGTTTTGTAGTTTGCGTGGGAATGAGTTTTTTTGTGAGGTTATATTTTAAAATTTTTAAAATATTTTTTTTGAATTTAATTAAAAATATTCTATTTTCATTATTAGTTAGGTTGTGGGAGCTTATTTTTGTACAAAATTAGAAATATCCTATTCAATTATTAATAAAATTAAATGCATCATTATATCCTATTTTTTATGAAAGTTATATCGTAAAAATACTGTGTTGAACTTTATTTTCTATGTGCTTAATCTTTATATTTCATTCCATCATACGAAATTGATAATTGCCATAGACTATTTTAGTCTTATATTTACACCTTTGCGCCTATTGAGTTAACCCGTTAACGACTAGAATAATCAGACGATATTCAGTATAAAGCAGAAGACTTGTATTAAAAAGCATTAATAAACGCAGACGATTCACCTTTTTGTAGAGTCGACTGTGTTCGATAACCGGTTAAACAGTAATAAATATATATTTTTTAGGCTACTTATTTTTGAATATTTCTAATGTAAATTTAATGCAATTTTCTTCATAGCTAAGTTTCTCAAATTGGGTATTAATTTAAGACAGCCTTGTTTAATATTAAAAATCGATGTTGTCAAAAAATGCTTTACATTACTTGTAGCTTTTAATATTATTCTTCTATTCAAAATTTAATTATCTTTATTTAAATTTATTGATAAAATTCCATCTAATATGCTACTTCTTTGTCCGCTTTTATCTACTTTCATTATAATATAAATTAAACGTAAACTATTTCATTATATATAATTTTATTCTTCTATTTTTTTCTTTGGAAGACGGAATAGACAAAGTTTTGTATATGAATTAGTTAATTCCTTTGAAAAGTTATACTTTCAGCTTTAGATTAGTTTTAGCTATAAATTAGCTTTTATTTATAAGTTTTATATTTAGTGTGACTACCTTACTTTCATGACTTTTAATTTAACGCTTTTTTAAAACATTTATTTCGACTTTAAAGAGTAAATTATCTAGTAAAATATGAGCTTTTTCTTTTGTGTTCATCAATGTTAGAAATATTTATTATTATTATTTGAACTTTTTTATTAAATAGCTTTTCAAAATTGATCTTTGTTTGCAATAATCTTCTCTAGAAAATACATACATTTATTGATTAAAATGTAGTTTCTTCGTAAAAATAGCTTTTTTTGTTCATTTATATTTTTTTACAAGTCATTTAAATATTTTTGAGTAAATATAAAGCTACCATATATGTTATTTTTCGTTGAATTGTCATTGGCTTACAATCAAAAGTCAATTCAGTAGCCTAGCCATGACGTGCGGACAAACTTTTTTTATAGCTAACAAAATGCGAGTTTTCTTCAAAGGCAAAAAAAGACTCCATATATATAGGAGTAAAATCTAAAATAAAATCAGCTAGCTGTATGAAATACTTAACTAAAAATTTTAATTTTAAAACCTCTATAAAGTGTAGCACTTGTCTCTGATAAACTTACATGCAATTGAATGAATAGGGAATGAGCTAACGATATCATAAAGAATCCTAATCCGAATTTTTTTTTTCTTTTCAGAAATCGTGATCGTAATTGGAAGCATACAAAAATTCGTGTACTTTTAAACACATAGATATAGTTACGCATACCAATATTAGCGGTTTTTATGTCCAATTTAATAGGGATATGCGACTACTGTAGCACTTAGATATAACGAATATAAAGAAATTGTCATTTTATTTTTGGTCCAACTTTGAGATAACGTTCATATAAAAGTCCTGTCCATAAAAGTGTTGATATACTATTTCTTTCCGCTTATCTTGCCTTAGTTATAATTTATACTTGAAATTTTTAGGTAGACGAAGATTACATCCAAGATAAATTCAATTTGACAGGACTCAGTGAAATGGTGCCAGATTATAAACAAGCTCTAGACACGATTCTTGATGTTGACTTTGGTAAGAAAATATAAATAAGATCACAAACTAATTAAGTTAAAAAAAAAAAAATTTCGAATTTTTAAATATTTTAAAAAATATTTTAAATTAAGTTGTAATTAAGTTAATCACAAACTAACATGTATAAGATTTGCAGCAAAAAAATGATTTTTTCTTTATTCGTTTGAAATTGCATTTTATTATTTGTTTCAATGCAACAGAACTTTGTAGTGGAACATTTGATGATTGAATTCCACTCCAACACTCATAAACTCCGATACCACGATGTCGGTTATTTGTGAAACTTGAAGTGTTTTCATTAAGAAGGTAGAATTGAGACATTTTAGTATTAAAGCAGCCATCTAGACCAGTGGTTCTTAACCACTTAAATTCTTCTCGAAAATTTCTTACTTTTATATAGTAAGATTTAAATAATATATAGATAAATATTTTATATAAGTTATTTTTCCATTTATTTAAAATAAACACTTAATACTTAGCTAGTTCAGATTGTTTGAAAATGGCTAAAAAAATTAATTGGTTTTTGAAAAAAACTTCAATTAATGAAAATTTTCGAAATGGTTCATGTGCATAAATGAAATTATAAAATTAATAAAGAAGTCTTCTTAAGATAGGCTTTAAATATTTGGGGTTGGCATAAATAAGTCACTCCCATTGCAGTTGCACTCTCAGCACACATGTGTATGAAAGATGCAGAGGGACAGTCAAAGAAAACTTGCGCAAAAGCTAGGTAAAAATAATGATGTTAAAGCCAAAACTTGGCAAAGATATAAAAGCTAGCTTATTTAAGCAACTCTATGCTTACTAAGTTGTTTTCCATTTTATTCGAGAAGTATTTATTCTTTAAATATCGAAAATGTCATTTTCAAGTACTAGTTACTTTTATCTATCTTTTGTAACAGCTGATATAATAATTTTTTACGTATTTTAAATGTCAAAAACGTTTAATGCTTGTACGTGGGGCGCTTCTTTTTTCACTCGAAGCTGAAACTGGGGGTTTGGTTTAAATATTTCTAATTTTTAAGCATTTGGAGGGGAAGCTTCTCAACTCTGCTAAAACCTTTTCATTTGTATGTTCTAAATAAAATTTGATCCTAAAGTAAACATTTCTTTCTGATTTTGAATAATGTTTTTTCACCAAACTATATAAAAACAATAAAGTTCATTTTATTTTCTTCCACCAGAGCGAGTTGTCATTTTTTTGCATCTGATAACACTACTTCATACTCGTTCATTTCTTGCATTAATTTTGATTGGCGTTAAGAATTATCTCTATTTTTCTTTTTGGTTATAGAAGAAATTTGAACATTCTCACGACTCCAGTTTTAATAATTATTCGTAAGTTTAGTACATGAATTTTGTTGAAATCTTTTTTTATCATTTTCGTTTTTGAAAATAAATAGAAAACTTTTAAATGGCCTTTGTAAAGAGGAGCCGAGTAAGTTGTGTGTGTGAAACATGTGACCTTCATCATTTGAAAATTGTTTTCAAGTGTTTTTTTTTGAAAAAATTATGTGATAAACGTTTTTGATAAAAACTTAAAAACAAGTTTAAAAATTCTGGTCTACTAAAATGAATTAATTTTTTTACAGAATCTCCCTTTTAGACTTTATCGAGTTGAATTAAATCATTGTACGCAACCATAATAAAATAGGAATATTTGGAGTTAGAGAATTTCATTGTTTTCAAAGCTAATTAATCATTTTGAGGTTGTGAGAAGGTCTCTCATATGCTCAAGAGTTGAAGCTTGACTTCATTTTATTTTATAAAAATGGTATTTTACATCTTACATATAAATTAAAAGGCATTTGTTTAAATTTTTATAGAAGGTAATCTTTTCACCTTATTTTTTATCTCCATTATGAGTCAAGTTTTAATATTGCGTGTAATTATTTTTTAAAATTAAAAATATTTATTTGGAATTTTAGTCAAAGCAAGATTTGTCAAACTAAAGATTTTGTCAACCTTAGGCAAACTTTTTTTTACAATTAAAAAAATTTTTTTTTAAAGAATTTGTGTTTGCAACTCAATTGTTAAAAAACGTAAAGTAATATGGAAAATCTACTCACAAGCCCAAAACAAATGTTTATATAAAGTTCAAAAAGTATTGGTGGGGCAAAGGGCTTTTTCACCGTTCTCGAAATCACTACAAAAATATATAAATAATGAAGTAAACGTTAGAATTACATAGAATAAAGAAAAAAAGTTATTGAATGAAAGTAAAAGGCTCAGATATCAATTGAAATACCCCCTTCCCCTCATGTGATTTCAAGGGGGTGAAAAAGCCTTTCGCTCCGGCTTGTAAGCATACTTTCTCTATTACTCTTCCTTGTTTTACTGCAGAGTTTCAAACACCAAATTCCTTTAAAATAAAATTTAAAAATTATAAAAAAAAATTGCCTTTCTCCTAATAATTTTAAAGATGTGCGCCCCTGATATACAGATATACTTATACATATCTTCTAGGCTTTATTTTCCCATTTCTATACATGGCCACTGTTTTTGATGAGCCTCCTCCACCTGAGTCTCATACAGATCTACTCATACATAAAGGGGCGTGAGTAAGGTTGATTAGATACTGGGATTCGATAACTCAAGGTCTTGGGTTCGATCCCACATCAAGCCCTCTTTCCTCATAGTTGGATACAAACGGCACAATTGTGCCTTCTCGATGAAAACACCCCCGCTACCCCTACCTTTACCTTTATATGTACATAAAATTATATATATTTTATTACCATTGATATTAACGTTTTAAAAAGTTTGATAAATAATAATTGGTATTTTAAAATTATATTATACCTCACATACATGTTAACACCAATACTCATAAAAAAAATTTTAAAGGGCTAAAAACGTATTATCATCAGATTTGCGAAATCCCTATATCCTATTATATTATTTATCTATTATAAAAATTGAATCTCGAGTCTCAAATGATATCATTTTTGGAATCTGGTAACCTCCTGCCATTTATGATATACTTGTCCCCCTGTGCGTGAGTGTATGCTTGTGATTTTGTGCCAGATATGTCTATGCCCAGTCAGGGGCAAGCGTGGGCAGTTGACCCCTCTAAAATGTTCAGATCAATAATATTTCTAATAAAATTTGGAAAATGTTTACGCATAATTACAATTATTTTGGCCGTTTAGATCAATCTTAGAACATAGCATATAGAGATTTAAGCCCTCTGTCGTAATGTAAAAACTCTTCGAAAAAATAAGCATGTATTTATTTTGCAAAAATAGGGACCTGAAGAAAGGATTAAATAACTGATTGGATTTTTTTGTTATTTTTCCATAGTATATTTCCTATCAAAATTGTTTTGAAACAACCTTCTTGAAAACAAAGAGAATCATATGAGGAGTGACATATTAATTAATAAAATGAACAGCACGTTTCGCAAGCAGAGCAAACAATACAGAAACCAAAGAAAAGAGTGATGTACCAATCCTAATTTTTTGACGGATGCCAATGCCGATTGTGAACCGATACTTGAATAATTCAGGAATTTTAAACTGGCAGGCATACATTATTGAAAAAGCTATTAAATCCTTTAGAAGAATGCAGTGTATGATTGTTTGAACTTGTGTTGTACCTTCCTTCGTGTCCAGTTGCATCTGAGTGATGATTTATGTAAGAACTGACCGCGGTATACGTTTAAAAAAGCTAAAAAGATAAAGAAGTATTGTAACAAAATTGAAATCGTAGCGAATTTCAGTATTTATTATAACTTAGTTTTTTGTGTACGTAATTTTGAAACGTAGCTTATCGTATGCCACTACCACTGAAGGCGCCTTTTTGGAATGCATTCACGACTCTGATTTATTATCTTTGCTACCCTGGGGTTGAAAACATATGTCTTAGACTAAGACCCATTTGTGCTGTTGTTTTTACAGCATAAAGGAAGCAAAGAATACGATTTTCTCAAAGTATATCATATTTACAATTTATAGGAATATTTGGAAAAAATGAAAGTGTCATTTTACTCTACCTGTTCGGCTTCTCAAGAAATCAAGGAATAATATAAAATTGGCCTCTAATCACTACTTCATAGAAATAAAGACAAATAGTTTGTAGAATTGTGAAAGGTCATAGAACAGACGTTAGGCTTCTTTTTAACCGCCTTTATTTTGACTGTCTTTTCTTGTAGTGACGACATCCTTCAAATTTATGTACACAAGGCCTTTTTAAATTTTTATACCTCTTATTCACAAACCATTTTTCCTTTTTCCGATGCTGCTTTTAGTCGGTATTCGCTCATTTTATTTTATCGACGTCCACACCCGCCTTTCACTCATTTTTACGTTGAGCGTTGTGTCGTGGGGTTAGGGCACGATTAGGGCTTTGTTTACAGTTTTGTACGCGCTTCTCACCTTTTAGAAAATGGAGGTGATAGTAACAATAAAAATAACGAAATGATTGATGAGTCTGCGGAAGTTTTGTATGGACTCATTCACGCAAGATACATTTTAACTTCAAAAGGTCTACTTGAAATGGTATCTCTCTCTTTTTTTTAAATTTATTGTCCCCACCCAGCCCGTTTTTCCTTATTTTTATCTATTTACAACGACAAAGTCGGTATTCAAGATAGATTCGGAAAAAATAAATAAAGGAAAACTTACTTTTATTTCACCTTTACTTTCAATCTAAAGTTTTTTCAAAGTCTATTATCAAGTTTGAGCTTCTTCGTAAAAGAATATTTTCCCAGTTTCTTGTAAAAGAGAACATTTATGCAGGTATAAAAATTTTAATAGCAAACAATTTTTTTCTGTCATGACATGATTTCATGATTGTCCTATTAAATTAATTAATTAATAAATATCTGCCTCATTAACCCATTTACGGCCAATGTTCCTATTTTGGAATATAAGTAATTTCATCTTCGTCTGCTTTTTTCAATGACTTTGAATATAAATCGTCTGCGTTTTTTTAGATATCGTCTGCTTTGCTTGGCCTTAAATGGATTAACTTGGCCTGAAAACTAATTAATCACTTGACAAAATAACCTTATCTGACTACTTATCTAAACCAGGGGTTGTCAACCGTGTGCTCCAATATATTGTTTCACATTTTTCAATATAGAAAATGAAATTTTTGTCCAAATCAACCCTAATATTCTGATTTTGTCAGTTACCCAAAATGAATGCTATTCTTTAAATATATACAAACACTGTGTACTAATGATTCAATGAAACCAAGGCTTCTAACTCGACATTTGTAGAGACTTGACGTTCTCAAGCGTAAGGAAGCATTTTTCAAAAAAGAAAGATCATGCGCAAGTGCCTAATTTTTCCAGCAGTTAGACAAAGCATAAATGCCCATTCAGTACATACCATTCTCTATTCAAGAGTGTATAAAGAAAAACCAATAACATGCTTATTTGGCTCTAAGTATTTTTTTAGCTTTTCCCCTTATAAATTATAAAGAAAAATTGAATTATATTTGCAAAGTACGTTAAAATGATATACTACTTTGCTTTATGTTTTGATTTAAACTCATTTTCGTACTTAATTGTGCGTTTTTTTGCTCAAAATTATTTCTAAAATTATTGCACAGGATAAAATTAGTAAATGAATAACTCCTTTTTATGAGTTTTTTGCGAAATCAATGTAACATTCTTTGATGAAATAAATAAAAGGAAACGTTTTTAATAGGTTCGAGTGTCATCTTCACTTGTGCACAGAGTTGGAGTTGAATTCAAAAATTTTAGCGCAACTCTTACTACATAAATACAATGTTGAAAGGAATATATTTTACATGACTCTGTGTTTTATAACAACTGTACTGCATTTTACCTTTTTTCTTTCTCATAGTTTATTGCAATGAGTACATTTGCATTCTCTTTGTGAGGTTATAAAATGAATTTCTAAGCTCTTCGGCCATTAACACTTTTGCGATCAAGCGAATTCCTCCCTTCAAAGAATCAAAAAACCTCTCCTTTAAAATATGTGAAATTGCATTGAATATGAAAGCAGAAGATTAGTTTTCCGAATTCGGGTCCTTAAAGCATCATCATCATCATTTATATGCAGTTTTTTGTATTTTTTTCATATGTATAAATATAATCTAGTTTTAAATAATTGCGGCATCAATCATGACCAGGTGAAGTCTTGGTTAATCTTGTCTGGATGGGAAATTTCCTATTTCTATTACTTACAAAATTAGACCTCTATTACGAGACCTAGCAGTAATAAAAATCCAACTTCGACTCTAAATCAGGAGCGCAAAAACCCAGTCCCACTTTCACGCCGCTCAACGTGAAATTTCGCCCGCACGACAAAAAAATTTGCTATACCAAAATGTAATTTGGAACAAGAATAACAAGAGTTATTGTGAATTTATATTATGATTAAGATTAGACACAAATTAATCAAAAAATTAACCCGTAGACTAAAGTCGAATAAAAAAACCTATGATTTCAGATACTAATGAATAAGAATTTTATATATATTTTTATATCTGGATCAGGGCTGAACTGGTGATTTTACCGCAGACAGGTTCGATTAAAAACAATTTAAAACGAATCAACTGTCCTAACCATTTCTTCACTAGCCGACATATTACATACACACCTATATATAATATGTATTACAATATTTGACATTGCAAAAATAAGGAAGGAAGGAAGGAAGGAAGGAAAGTTTTATTTAACGCACAACTACAATACATGAATGTAAGTATAGGTACAGTCACGCGGAAGAAAAGATTATAATCTCAAAGATATATATTTAGAGAAGACATAAGTTCATCATAGCTTTGAAAAAGATAGGTTTTCAATTTTTTTTTGAAATCCGGTAGGTTTTCGCATTCTTTCAGGAAACAAGGCATCAAGTTCCATAGTTTGTATGCATTATCGAGTGAGGTTACTTTTTGTGAGGTTGGGAGACTAAAATTGCTACTTTTAATTTCAGCAGGAAAAGCAAGAACAATTGGTTTTTGGTATTTATAACAATTATATAGTAATGTCATAATTTTAAAAACTATTCTCTTTTCAAGATTTAGCCAATGTAAATCAACAAGAACTTCGGAAACACTTTCATGTCTTTTTTTTTCAGAGATTAATCGTGCGCAATCGTTCTGTAAAACTTGAAGTTTTTCAATTTTGTCTTCGGTAACCCATAGAGTAGAGAATTGCTATAGTCTAGTCGACTCACAACAAAGGCATTAACGAGTGTAATAAGGTGATTTCTGGTAAGATACTTTTTGAATTGTTGTAGATTTCTTAAAAACAAGTAGCATTCTAAGTGAAGTTTCTCGACTAATTTTGTAGACTTTGCTTTAAAAATTGTACATATTGAGCGTCTGGCTCGGGCAATAGAATTTTGAAAATCTATTGTATGCTTCTCTTATATAAAATTTTATTTATGCGACGCTAAATAGAAAAGGCACATTGGAAGAAGGAAAATTTTCAATATATTCTGGAAATCCCTTTACTCATACGCTCTGATAATACTCCTTTTCAAAATTAATTTGTTTCATCTTTTCACCACAATATGACAAATTTGGAATGTAGCTCTTATTGATTTGGTGCACCCACATCATTGCTTTAGAGCAGTGTTTCCGAAACTGTGTGTCGCGACGCAGTACTGTGTCGCAAAAACTTTCGAAGTGTGTCGCGAGATTTTTTAGAAATAATTAAAAGATACAGTTATTCCTCAATTAGATTTGGATGGAAAAATCTATTGTTGCTGTTGCTTGTTCGCCCAGTTTCCTTCTGTTGCTATATATTAACCTTAATGTTTAATGGATTACAAGGATATTGTTAATTATAATACTTCATTTAATAGTTTTTTTTAAATATTTGCTTGGTGGTGTGTCGCGGCTCAAAAAAGTGCAGACTCATGCGTATAACATAAAACTCGTCTTTGTTAATTCTTTGAGGACCAGTTTTACACCGCTGTACCAAGAAAGGAAGGCCTGCTATTCATTATATGCACAAAATTTTTTTTGGGAGAAATCCTTTACCATTTACCTCTTCATGCTTGCTTGTACTGTGCGCAAGCAGTTTTACTTCTTATTTGTATATCTTCATTTTTTTTAACCTAGATTCACAAATGGCAGGCGAATGAATACGGTGTTTGTCCTCGTTACTATTGCGACAACTGCCCTGTCCTACCAATCGGTAACGTTTATCTTATCGCTGATGTTTCCAGGAGAAATAGAAACCTTCAGTGAAGCCTAGATGACAGTGATTATTATTGGCACATTTAAATTTTAATACACAGCGGCTATAGAATAAATAACTAATGAACATAGAATCTAAAACACTCTCATTAGGAATGAGCTCTTGCCAACAGTAGCCATTGGTAGCTTTTATGCAGGCTGGCTGAATTTAAACTTGTTAATGGCTGCTGCTGCAAAAGTGTAACAAAGATTCTAGACTTTTATGTGATTGGTAGATCACTCTAATAATGAGGTAGTGTAATCTGTGGGCCAACAACAACAACTACTACATGTTTTGCCAAGTATAACTTATGTTTAAGATATAAAGTTTAAGAATATGGCGTCGCTAGTGGTGGCATACGGTACGTTACATTACGACAACATAGCTTTTTTGTAGAAAATACGTTTCTAAATCACGATAACTACTAAAGTTCGGTGGTAGGATTGCGTACTTGATCTTTTTTTTTTATAATCGAATCTGAATTTGTCATTTTGAAGGCCACTACTTCATTGATAACGTAAGCCAATCAATACGGTTTTATGATTTACTGACATCAATCCCTAAAGAATATCACACACACAGATATATATATATATGTGTATATATGTATCAGTGATAATAAATCAATTTATTCTAAAGATTAAATTATTTACAATAATACAAGAAAAGAATAATGCATGCACGCAAACTACCTAACCTCAAACGAATCTTTTCCCGTGTGCCTACCTTTCCATTTTTTTGAAATTTCAATACGTTTTTTAAATTTACTTTTTTATTACAATAAATTCGAAATTTCTTTTCAAATCTTAACGTACACTATCACTGGCTGTTACTCCTAGGTGGTGGGGGGGGGGGGGGGGGATGAGGATCAAAGAAGGTCTACTATACGCTTAGAAAATTATTTGTAGTGGTGAGATATAACTGATCTTTGAGTTACAAATTATTATTATCTAGTAATTGGCACAGAAAAATCGTAACATTTTTTCATGTTTATTTTATATATCGGTATGAATCACAAATTTCCCCCAAAAACAATGAAAATGTTTGAAATTTAATAACAAACACCTTGTAAAATAGTGCATTTTATTTTTAGCACTCACTATTTTGAGTAAATTTTCAAAAAAAAAAAAGTAATTTTTGCATTTAACAATAATATGCCTCTTCTCCTTAGCAGCTAAAAATATTAGATTCAGTAAACTTAATGCCAGAGCTTAACTCTTTTATAGCAGTTCGCCTTACCCAAAATATTTTTCACTACATTGCTTCCTTGTCTAAGATGATTGAGCTGAAACAATGAAAAATAGTTCCCTATTTGTCGCCTCCTATGCTTAGTCTCCATCTGGCTATCTATCTATCTATCTATCTATCTATCTATCTATCTATCTATCTATCTATCTATCTATCTATCTATCTATCCATCTATCTATCTATCTATCTATCTATCTATCTATCTATCTATCTAACTATCTATCTATCTATCTATCTATCTATCTATCTATCTATCTATCTATCTATCTATCTATCTATCTATCTATCTATCTATCTATCTATCTATCTATCTATCTATCTAACTATCTATCTATCTAACTATCTATCTATCTATCTAACTATCTATCTATCTAACTGATTTATCATTTGTTTACATTTTTCCAAGGTTTATCAGATCTTCCTAGTGAGCACAGCGTTAAGTTATATTGTCCCCGATGCATGGATATCTATAACCCCAAAGCTTCTAGACACAAATACACTGACGGAGCCTATTTTGGTACCGGATTTCCACATATGCTTTTCATGGTGCATCCCGAATTAAGACCAGAAAAACCTAATTACTATGTTCCCAAGTAAGCTCAGATTTTCTCTTGAACACTGTGGTAACTTTCACTCCAGATTGCATTTCTAGACTCTACGGATTCAAAATAAGTACGAGAGCGTATGAACTGCAATATCAAACAGCTGCAAAATTCAAACCTCAGCAGCAACAGCAACCCCAACAACAGCCAACAAACGAGACAAATTCGCAAACAAAGGCTCAGTGGCGTAGAAATAATAAGTCCTAAAAATACTTTTACAATAAATTTCGTTTATCTTAACGCGCAATCAATTCTCCTCAATTTCTTTCAAAAGTTGCTCTCATCTTTGAAATGGCCAAATTCTTCAAAATAATTACTTGAATGCCAATAAACATTTTTTGCTAAAGACCATAGATTAAAAAATTTACAAAATTTTATAAAATATTGTAAATAATAAGATAATGCAATTTTTGTGAATTACTCAATTTTATAAATATTTTTAAAGAAATAAAATGATAAAAATTACAAGGAATATTTTCTTTGTATAAAGTTTTTTTTTAAGAAAAAAATTGCATACCTAAATGTTAAACTAATTTTTTTTATTATAAAATATTACAAATAATGGAATTTAGTAAAATATAGTTAGCTGGGATCTTCACGGAAACTCAAAAATTCATCATTTTATACTTTTGAAAGATCTTAAATTTTCTGAAGTGTATTTTGCGTTCGACGAAATTTCTTATTGAATGCTCCAAAAGGTTGTTTTGTATAAATATAAATAACATTCATTTTATTTTAAAAACTAATGAATAATTTATGAATTTGGTGAGATTGGTGCAAATCTTTGAGTATTATATAGATCTATTATCCGAACTGTTTTCATCAAGTCTTCCTATTTCTCAATGCCATTTCATTATAGATTCGCAACAATAAATTGATCTCATTTATCTTATTTTAGAAAGGCAATATCATTAAACGGTTCAATTAATTTTTATTCAAGGTAAATATCCTTACTCACTGAAAGCATTGCTAGCACGTGTCCTTGAGAACACACATTTTTTTGAAGGGAGGGGTCCAGAGTGGAATGAATAAAAATGTAAATTGTTCATATCGACACGATTGAAAAGGTTTGAAAAAACGAGAAAGGTATTAACCCATTTACGACCAATGTTCCTATTTTGGAACATAAGTAATTTCATCTTCGTCTGCTTTTTTCAATGATTTTGAATATAAATCGTCTGCGTTTTTTTTAGATATCGTCTGCTTTGCTTGGTCTTAAATGGGTTAAAGTGTTTTTTCCTGATGCCAACACTATGAAAGGCTGAAAATTTATTGAAGTCGAATAATGTGAATTTTTTGAGACAGAAAAAAGTTTTTCCGAAAATAAAGTTTTCGATTTGAAAAGACATTGCAAATGAAAATATAGCGAGCTTGATCATGGCTAAAAATCCAAAAATCAAGGACTTGGTGGATTCAGGGAGTAATTAAAAATGTTTACTTGAATTTAAATCGAAGAATGAGAAATATAAAAATGTTGTGTTTTTAATTGATAAGTACATTTACAATTTACTTAAGGCTAATGTTTTTTGTTTTTATCGTTTATTTCAAAAATGTAAATGTAGTAATTATTTATGGCATAAACAGTGCACTAATTGTGGGAGCCTTTCACATGCTAAAAAAGATTGTAAGTCGGATAATAAGTGCTTGCAGCTCAAGTGGTCATTTAGAAACTGATTGTTCTCAAGAATAGAGCTCAAATAATTTGAAGTGTATTAATTGTTTAAAATCGAATTCAACTAATTTTAATCACTCATTAACGAACAGAAATTGTCCGATAACCGGTTATCGACCACAGTCGTCTTATGTTGACTTTACCAAAATGTGAATCGTCTGCGTTTATTAATGATTTTAAATACAAATCTGCTTTGCATTAGATTATCGTCTGATTATTCTGGTGGATAACGGGTTAATTATCAAAAAACATCTCGAATATAAAAGTAGTTTGATAGATTTAAATATTGACTGATGGTGTTTAATGATAACTCAATAGATGTTTTTAATGATTTACATAAACTTAATAACTTTTCTCATGACTTGCTTTCTTTGAGTCACTTTTCAGATGATCTCATTTTCAATAATAATTTATGTGCTTCCAATTTTTGTTTCGAAAATTAAATTTTAGATTTACATAATTTCAATATTTTAAGCCTAAATGTTCAATCCTTGAATCCAAAGTTTTCTTATCTCGAATGCTTTGTATATAATTTCAATAAAAATAAAAATAACCCAATACATGTGATGTGCATTCAAGGAGCTTGGTGTTCAGAAAGTTGTCTGAATAATTTTGAAATAAAAGGATATAAACTAATTCACTCATTTAATAGTAGCAATTCACATTCAGGTCTAGCTTTTTACATTTCTCATGATATCAATTATGAAATCAAACAAAAATTCTACAACAACCTTTTTGAATACTTTACTGTTGAAGTTTGGTTGAATAATCAACAAGGTGTTATCATCATTAATAACCCTTACAGAAGACCAATAAATGATTTTGACAATGTTAACGAGTTTTTGTCGCATTTGGATGATAAATTAGGCTGAGAAATAAAAAAAATATGTAGGCGATTTTAATTTTGATTTTTTGAAAATTGAAAAACTTAAAAATATAAATGACTTTGTGAATATTCTTTTATCTCATTCTTTCATACCTGCAATAACAAAGTACACAAGATATAGTAGTCAAACCGTTTTAGCTCATTTTTTTGTTTCTACTTTCAATAATATATATCATGCTTATATTATTTACATTACAATGTCCGATCATTTTCCAATTTTACTTTCTCTTTCAAAAAGCTATGGCTTAAACCAGCAAAAATTCATCAAAAAGTTTGATAAAAATAGTTTCATCAGAAACATTTCTAATTTCGACTGGGACAAATATCTTCTGAATAACATTGAACCAAATCTATTTTTTTTTTCAAAAATCAACCAAAAATTTGTGAAGGAGATCAACTTGAACATAACTTATTTCCAAACGGTCCAATTATTACAGAACTTCATTTAACCAATGGATGAACGAAGATATTCTGAAGATAATTAAAAAAAAAAAGGGAAAAAATACATCTTGTTGAAACACTCTCGTTCAGAGCTCTTGAAACAACAGTATGTTGAAATAAGAAACATAATCAAGTATAAAATAAAGGCAGCTAAAAAAGCACATATGGAAAATCTCTTCAATGAAAGCACTTCAACCAAAACTTTTTGGAACAATCTCAATAGCGTGATTAAACCTAAAAAAAATATAAGATAGTTTTAAAAAATGATAAGGGATGTTTCTGAAGCAAGTACCATAGTCAACCTTTTTAGTTCTCAGTTCAAATTCACCTCTAAAAGCCCTTCTCATAGCTTCTCTGAAGATGATTTTAATATTTGTTCCGATAGTCAGTTTAATTTTCATAGATTTTCTATGAATGATCTCATTCTTGCCATTGATTCTATTAAGTCTCACTCTTCTAATGTGTATGGTATTGGGTCAAACCAATGGACTTGGTCTGATTAAATGTATTTGTAATTCAATTGCAAAATATCTTCTTATTGGTTATAACTCGTGCCTTGACTCTTCGTGCATTCCTCGTGTTTTCAAAGTCAGTAAAATCATTCCTATTCATAAAAAAGGAGATACACATGACGTCAAAAATTATCGCCCAATAAGTCTGATTTGTACTTTTTCAAAAATCTTTGAAAAGTTAATTTACAGTCAGCTTTGAACTTATTTTGAAAAAAATGACCTGCTCTTCAGATTCCAATTTGGTTTTAGAAAGAGTCACAATTCAGAACTACTACATGCAACGTTTGTCAATAATGTTGTAAAAAATGTTGTGTCTGTTTTCATAGATCTTTCTTAGGCTTTTGACATCATTTGTCACAGATTACTTCTAAAAAAGCTATCACTGTATGGCTTAAAACATCAAGCCTCACATTACTGAAATCATATTTGCATGAAAGGCCACAAATTGTCTTCTATGATGATGAACAATCAACCAATCCCCATTCCAATAAGTCACGGAGTCCCCCACGGATCAATCATCGATCCCTTGCTATTTAACATTTTCATAAACGATATATATATATATCGGTGTGATAATACAATAGATTTTTTTTTATTTGTAGATGATATTTCATTTAATATACCAATCAATAACCGTGCTTTTTCTATTTTACCAGAAAGCATCGATAAAGTTTTAAAAGTTTGCGAGTTTAACATGGTCAAAATTAACCTGTGTCTTTCTTCCACATTTGCTCTATTGTAATTTGATATGGGGAAACGCTAACATCAATAGTTTGTTTGTTCAACAAAAAAAGCACCTCGTATAGCATATGATATGGATAGAAATTCTCACACAGCATTGGTGTTTTTCCGAGAAAAACTTTTGAAAGTATCAGGCATATATATTTATAAACTGAATTTCTTTTTGTACTAATACTTTCACCTCATGCTTCCATTGATTGTATATGAAGAATTTATGATAAATGAAAACATAAAACCTTACTATTTACGTAATACCCACTCAGTTGAAATATCTTTCTATAGATTACAAAAATTTAAACAATCTTTAGTCTATAGAATAGTTTACCTAATCCATTTGACTTTTTTAACATTACTACCTCGAAATTCAAGCAAAATCTTAAATCTTCTTTGGTTCAAAATGATGCCTATAGTTGGGCCATAAATAATGACTTGACATTTCTTCTTTGTATTTTTTCTATCATATCATCACCATCTTCAGAAGAAAAGCTTTGCTCACAATTTGATCTTCAACTAACTCTTGCGCCAATTTTTGTAGAAATAATTTTCTTGAAATCTGTCACTTTTCTGTATAAAATTCAAACATATAGCAGCCAAGTCCAAAGTATTGTAGAAGGTATGAACTGGCCATCTTCTCGAATAGGATTCAATGCTGTAATGTCGTGCCATTTGATACAACACATCCCCACACCATAGTTAATACAGTTATAATATTCAATAATTATATACATTTTCTCTTATTTCACCTTGTTCATGCTGACTACTAAGAACGTAAACAGATTTATTTGTCCTTGCCTGATAAAACGTTGATGTAATGCCTTCATTTTCGAAAACAAATTATTCCTACTCTTTCATTAAAAAATTTTTTAGTTCTTGAGGACTCTCCTTTCTGCCTTTTTTTCATTGTACCTACCAAAGCCAGTGATTCTTTTTCCAACTTTCTAGTGAATTTGAGAGAAATAAAAAATGCTCTGTTGTAACATTTTTTCCACTTTTGAAATACGGCTCTACAAGCTTTAGAACAACAAACAAGATGTTCAGACAGAGTCAAATCGTTTGAACGCTTTTCATCTTTACCTAAATGAGGAAAGCCATTCAGCCAATCTCTATTTTCAACATCCACAGCAAGCCACATTTTTTGTCCATACTTAGCAGGCTTGGGAGTAATAAATTGGGTAAAAGGAGAACGCGTCTTGCTTGGAAATAAATTGTTCGTCTACAGTTATTGCACTTCCTGGAGTATACATTTGCTGACAGTTTTTGGTAAAGCGATTCCAAATTTGTGATGATGTTGCAGCAAATTGATCTGTTTTCATTCTTTTCAACAAACTGTAAAATTTCAAAAAATCAATTTCTTTTTTATAAATAGGTAAACCCCTGTCACTAGACCAAAGAGAATGGAGCTCAATATTCTTTGAAATCGTAACTCATCTTACATTTTAGTTCGGAGCATTGCATGAAGAATTACATAAAGCACGTTGAGCTTATTTTTTTGTTCATGATGTTTTGAGTATAAAAGAATCAATAAAAAGCAACCAAGCACTGGCATAACTATCTTTGCGATTTTTTTTAGCTAGAAACGTTGGCCTTGAAGATTCTTTCAAGATATTTTTTTATTACTTCAAAAGTTGTTCAGTATTTTCCATTCAGTTCAATCTGATGCCTTGTATATATCCTGACTCTAGGACTTACTTTGAACAGTCAAACTCTCTTTACTATCAGTAGAGTCAGTGTCAATACTAAACTGCTCTGAAAAAACATCAACACTATAATCAGAAGTAATTTCATCTCCACTTGACTCAGTAAAAAAAGTTTCAGTTGTTTTATCATTTTTTTATTCATTGAATTGCTGTAACTGGATAGTAGAGACAAACAGAAAGAAAAACCATTGTAGAAATGGGACAAAAAACAAATTTAAAATATAAAAAATATTCTACATTTTATAAAAATAAAATTACAAAAAAGCATAAAAAATATTGTCTAGCAATGCTTATAAATTTTGATAAAATTTTTTTGAATGTTGTATTCATTTTGAACTAGGGTTTATCTTAAAGCGTATTTCATAGTGAAAAATTCATAAGTTTACAATGCAGAAATAAAAAGACCTTTTAATTTTAAGATAGAAATAAGAAATTACTCAAAATTTGATTTAAAAACACCCAAAATATACGAAACTAAAATTTTCGTAGCCTAAAAGTTATAATAAGTTCTTCAATATACGTGTTTATTTTATTCTAAGTAAAATTAAGACGAAACTTGATTGAGATCCAGATAGCCAATGGTTGCATGTCAATTTTTTTGATTGACGTCACTGGATGGTAAAGGATTGATTACGTAAATTGATTTAATATCACTGAAGTATGTAATATATGATATTCTTTAATACACTTTTACTTTCAATAAAACCTGTCTATATATGTTTGATTACCACCAGAGCCGAAATTAACATAGTAGCAGATGTAGCAGCTGCTTAATTTACAACCCAAAATAAAAAATAATAAAAAATTTTTTCAATCTTCCACATGTGGAATGTTGGCGCTCCAAGGCAAAAATGTTATAAATTTTTATTTAAATTTTTTACTAAAATTTTAACTAAAATTTAGAATGAAAGGCTTCCTCCATACATCTCTCATGTAGCCGCTTTTGGCAATTTTTGCATTCTTTTTTCGTATTTTCCTGACAAAAAACACATCTGCTTTGTTTTGTAGCGCTTGTCAAGAAATGGCCGTTCGTTTCCTTTGTTGGATCACCCACACGAACCCGTTTTTCTCTTTAAAAAAAGCCAATTCATTACAACTTCACGTCTAAAGACAAGGTGAGTAAGTTTATTGGTACTATTTGAGTAGGAATATATTCTCCAACTTGCAACAAATGCTAGATTTGAGGCATTGTTGAATAAGTTCCAATACATTTTTTTCTCTCTTAAAACTGGCCTGTATGAGGATAAGACACGATCCATAACGTTCACGCTTCCCACATATTTACTATAATTTTTAACAAGATTGGGTTTAGCAATTTCTATTTTTTCTTTTCTTTGGAAATCCATTCTTCAGTTTTTAACAAAGGGTAAATTTTTTCAAAATTTGAAGCGAATGTCACTACCGAGTTATCTCTCTATCGTCAAATGTCTTTTTACTGACTTTAAGAGACATTTTTGAGTAGAGCTTATTTCTGTGGTCAAGTATTCAAGTGTCTTTTGGCAAGTAAAAAAAATGATTAATGTAAATCACGTGATTTTATGGATTATTTAAAATTGATGCTAACTTTTAAACCAACACTCATTCCAAAGCTTTCTTCTCGTTTCTCTTCTGCTCCAGCATAAAGTTGTAACATGAAAGGACAAGCATCTTCATTGCCAATAGCCCAAATTATATACCCAAATCTGATGGGTTTGCCTTTTATGTACATCTTACCACTATGTCGACCATGATATGGAACCATGGACTCGTCAATTGATAAATATTCTGAAAAAACACTAAACTGTATTAGCTGTTTATTCAAGTGATCATATAAGGGTCTACTTTTTGCGTATTTATCATTAGCATTCAATTCCATATTATCTGAAAAATGGGGAAACTTTTTCAACTCTCAAAATCTCTGTCTACTCATTATACATGTGAAACAGTTCACATCGAATATCCATCGAAGTTGACCAATAGAAATCTTCATTTGTTAAGGAAAAATAATAGCCTCTGAAGATAATAATGGCAAAAAAAGATTAAATTCCTTCTTTTTATCTGTTTGAAAAATATTTCATTCTGTCGAAGCGCATACTGAATGGTCAAATCAACTATTTGTTGAACGCATTCATCAGTAAAAAACTTTTAAAAATATCATGTGGTTGTAAGGAAATCAAATCAAATTTTTAATAACGCTGTCCCTAAACGGTAAGTGAAACTTAACGTTTAATCAATCATAAAATCTGGAATATGTTATCAGTCCAGGGCGAATAAAAGTCAATTAAGTCCATTTTCTCAAAAGGTCACTGTAAACCAATTTTAAACTAGTTTGAACTATTTTTTCTTGTGTTTTTTGCATTTTTTAGGTCAACCAAAAATTAAAAAAACTATTTCTAAAAAACAAAAATATTAAATATTATTTTAAATTTTTTATTAATCTAATATAATGTAAAGAAAAAGTCTTTTTAATTGAAAATACTTCTAACTTTTCTTTAGGAAATAAGTCACAATTTTTTGATTATAAAGTCAAAAAATAGGATTTTTTTAGGTCAAAAGTCGTTTACTTATCAGTCAAGTGACGAGCTTCAAATCTTCGATTAAAAAAAGGTACCAAGATCGAAACCGTATCGAACTTTGAAGCTCATCATGCATTCGTTTTTTTTCGTTCGTAATTTCAAGCCGATTTTTTACAAAAAAACGATTGTAATTCTCGCTAAAATACTACAATCTCCGTGTGGAATGATGATAAATAATAATGTTTGTGCTAAAGGTAAAATACAGGCAATTAGAATTACCGTCTAAAACACATAATAATGTGAAATGGTGTGACCTTGAAAAGACAGAAGAAAGAGATGATGGCGCGAAACAGAAAGAACGATAATAAAATATACATTCATTTCATGCGCTCTTTTTCGTGAGGCAGTATTGCAAATTGAAATCTCATCATCACTATGAATGCCATTATTTATTTATATGCACTACTATACATACAAAGTAAAAAGCTACTGCCTGCCGCTTGCCACCTTCAAAACCTGAGCTTTCTATCTTCTATCGTCGTCACTGTTTGAATTTGCTTCTTTTGCAAAAACATTGACACCGAATGTGCTAATATATCATCCCTCACCCTTATTTCTCCTTTCTTCTTCTTCTTCTTCTTCTTCTTCTTCTTCTGAAGAGTAAGTGATATTCATTCATATACGATGATAAAATTTTGTCTCTAGAACAGTGGTTCCCAACCTTTTTTATCCCGTTCCCCCTTTTTCAGTCACTTTTTTACCTGTGGACCCCTACAACTGAATAGTTTGAGCCAAGAAATTTAATCAAAGATTTTTATACAAAAAATTATTGTAGTCATCTGATTAAATCGTATGCTTATTCGTATGAAATCAGAGAAATCGTAAAGCCTGACATAAAATGTGAATAAAATTTTTTTCCAATTAAAATATAAATTTTTCAAAAATATTGTAACTAATAAAAAGCATACATAAAGATTCAAAATATGAAACTTTAAAAAAGGGAAGAAAATATTTATTTAAAAAAGCTCTGAATATATATATATTTATATTGATTTGGAAAATAGAAGTATATTAAAGGAGATTAAGCATACGTAGTTTGAAGTAGAATTTCCATGGACCCCTTGAAATTCTTCCATGAACCCCGGTTGGGAACCACTGCTCTAGAAGGATCTTACTAATTCGATTCCCGGAGTATAATTTTGCTTTTAATTTCTTAAAACGATTTAATTTTCACGAAATTATTTTTTCAATGCCAAAAAAAGACACGCGCACGCCGCCCGTCTTTCTCATTTAAAACTCTTTTATTCTTTTCGCGTCCATATTCGAAATATGTTTTCTTTCTTTCATATAAATGATTGAAAGAGCTTGGGTGATTACGAATGATTACTTAAAAAATTGAGTATATCCCTGATTTTTTGACTTGAAAGACTAAAATATTTCACTTGTTTAGCTAGATAGATTCTTATAGAGTTAATTAGTGTGCAAATTAGTTAATTTTTTCCTTAAATCGAACACACTTTTAAAATATAATAATAATAATCATATTTTTTACAAATTTTCTATTTTTATATCAATAAAGATTCCTACTTATCGAAAATAATGCCAAAAATATTCATACTATATTTTTTATATTGAAAAGTAAAACTAAAAAAAAATAAATTTCGAATTTGCAAAGGAATACACACCTTAATAATAATTTTTTTGCAATTTTTCAACCAAAAATAAGAGAATTTTTTAACCGTTTAGTGTCCAATAAGCAAAAAAAAAAAATTTTCTATTCCAAATCAGTTTTTATTGATTTTTAATCACTATATTGAGTATATGTACCTTTTTGATTTATTAGAAAACATCACATGCAAGTGACAAATGTAATGTTCCACATGTGGAACATTGGCTACTTTACTATGATATTGTTATATACAAGAAAAAAGCAGGTCACTTTATTTTAAAGATATAAGGCACCTGCATAGACACATGTGTGAGTAATGAATCATTATAAAGCAAACACTCTCTTCATTTCTTGTGCTAAAATTATATCGATTTTTTCTTCCTTGTTTTCCAGGCTTTCCTTTAGTTTTCGCTTGATGAAATTTGTTACCTTGAATTCAGTTGTGAACTACATAGAAGATGATTTAAGTGATAAAGAGTATGATGTTTGCATTTTGCCTCCCGAAAACTCGTGTGTTTCTGATGCTGAAGAAATAGATGAAGATTTACTCGAAGACGTTGTTGCATCTGATGTAACTGGGGAATTGGAAGTGTTCACTAATAACCTTAGTAAAAATACTAATATTTCACAACCCTTTACTGCTAATTGGAAAAAGAGTTTTAAATTTGACAAAGTTCTTTCATCAGACACAACAAGTAGTAAAAAATATTTTGATCATAACTTGATGTCATTATCCAATATTGAACTATTCTTTAAAATACTGCCTCAAGAATACTTGCAACAACTATCTGAAAGTCAAATGTGTATGCAAGTCAGAATGGATTTTCTTTAGATGCCGATTGGAAAGATATAGGACAATTTTTGGGCATAGTCTTGCTTAGTGGCTATAACTGCCTGCCTAAAGAAAATGACTACTGGAGCACCGCACCAGATCTTGGAGTCGAGTTGGTTTCGAGTTCAATGTCAAGGAACACATTTAAAAAAATTAAAACATATTTTCATATTGTTGATAATAATAAAATTGATCACACAAATAAAGTAGCAAAGATTTTACCTTTTTATGACGAATTGAACAAAAATCTTCCCCAGTTTGGAATATTTAGCACAGAACTCAGTATCGATGAATCGATGGTACCATATTATGGTAAACATTTTTGTAAGCAATACATAAAAGGTAAACCCATTCGTTTTGGGTATAAACTATGGATAATGTGTTCAAAAAAAGGGTATCCTTTTTCCATCGATATTTATTGTGGAAGGACTGAAGAAAAAAGATCAAGATGCGTTGGTGAGCATGTTGTTTTGAACAAGGACCTAAAGCACATCTACCTAAAGATATGAGAGTCACTAAAGGACATTATTTAGTAGAGTCGACACAAGGAAGATGTTCTATTTGTCAAAAAAATACAAAGAAAAAGTGTAATTAGTGTAACAAAAGACTCCATCAACTTTGTTTTCCTTTATATCATTAATAAATAAAGTTTTACAAAAATGTTATTTTAGATACCTTAAATGGCCAATGTTCCATTTCTGGAACATTTAAAAAACTGGTACAAAAACTTTTTTTTCTTGAATTATTTTTTATTTTAAGTTTTTAACATTTTATTCAAACTCTAATTAAACTCTTTGAAGCAAAAAATTATTGGGAACAAAACCCTAAAGTTTTTTCTTTCATTTTTTCAATAGAAGGTAAAATTTTTACATAAACGTGTTTTTTAATTGACGTATCAAAAGTGTCAATATATTTTTCCGTCAATTTTTTAAGGTTTTTATGTTCAATATAAAGCCTGGTGTCTGTTGAATATATTTATTTAAAAAGAATCACACTGATTATGTATTAAAACACTATTTTTTTCAATGTTCCAGAAATGGAACATCTGACATTAAACGGTAATGCAAAAAAATAAAATTTTAGTTTGGTTTGATACTAAAAGTTTGTAAGATAAAAATATGTTCAGTTTTTCAATAAAATTCTATTTTTTTCAATTACATTATAACCTTCAATAAATTTAATAAATTAAATGAACTATAAAATATTATTTAATTAATTTTTATAATTGTTAACTTTTTTGCAAATTATAAAATACCAGAATATTGCGTGAAATCACAGACGGAATCGTTCCAAGTATTCAAATGTGTTTTAAAATTCATAACGATACTTCTCATTCTGTTGAAAGTTAGTTTTCTCAAAACAACATCACAAAAACAAAATTTACGGAGAAATTAAATACATCAAATATCAAGTAACATGTTTTGTCAAAACAACACACAACAAAAAATAATTCCTCATATGTTCACTTGTAAATCAAAAATAAGGACTACTCTCAAATTTGCAAGACTGAACAAAGGATACATAAATTGGAAAAAGATAATCAATCAATCTTGATATTTTGAGTAAATGAAACACCCTAATTTCTTTATTTTTCAAAATATTTCATTAATCTTGGGGTTTATTCACTAAATCTATGCTTATTTCTCCTCTAATCTGGAATTTTTCTAAAATTCATAACGGCAATACTGCCTTTCCTCCAAAGCGTTGCCATTGGTTTCAATTAATGCTTCGCGTAATAAGATTTCTATGTCAAAAGTGACAGTAAAAAACAGAAAAGAAAGTAAAACGAACACTCTAGCTCAAAAATGGTGAATACGTTACTAAGCAATATAATTACTTCTCTTCTGATGAGGTATTTTTACCGTAGAAAATTTTTAATCAATTGCTGATTGATCAAACATTTGAAACTATAAAAAGTCGAGTCCTTCAAAACTGCAAGAACAAATGTTCGCTATCACTCTTCCATCTGGGGTTCTGATCTTTAACCCATTTTCTCATCGCGTTCGAATTATTTTTTGGGGTTACCTGTTGGAGGACCTTTGGGTGTTCGTAGGTAAGTTAGCTCCAGCACTGAAAGAGTCCTTTGTTCCTTTAGCGAAAACTCCTTTAAGATCTTGAGATCCTAAATCGTAAGCAGCTTTTTCCTCCTTTAAATTAAGTTTATGAACTGATATCATTACATCTCGAATTTCATTGGAACAATCCGTTCCCGTTAGTAAGGATCTATAGAAGACGACTGAGAACTGGAGACATTGACGTTCACATTTTCTTCAGGCTTTGTTCATTGCGCGTGCGCTTGAAGTTGATATAAGGAGAAGGAGAAAGAAAAGAAATAAGCTTCAAGACAATTAGGTCTCTCGATAATTCGGCCACAAAACAATTCAGCCTCTAGACAATTTGGCCTCAAGATAATATTAATATCAATCTATTTAGGGACGGAATTGTCTTTAGGCTGCTGAATTGACCTGTTTTCGAAAATACATAAATAATTTATAACAGGCTATTAACCCATTAACTGAGGGAATATGCACTGAGAAATAACTTCGTGTCATCATCTGTCTTTGTGGTATGAATAGGCATACCGCCATTTTTAAAATCCTTCACAAGAAAGACAGAATGTTTCTTTTGCGATGAAGATTCTTTTTTTCTCGAATTTAATTTTAACATTCGTATTTTAACCATGGGAGAAATAAGAAGATTATCGTGATAATAAAATCTTGATCATGGTGATGATGATAATGATATATAATGCCTTCAAAATAGTTTTACATGCACCACACTTCTTCAGTGCAATGAAAAACATGCAATCCCTCTTCTCAGCGAAAGTTTTCATCTAGTCGCGCTCTCTCTCTCTCTCTCATTATTTCATTGCGCGCACTTTCATAATCTTCAAACACATTTTCATTGATTTCGAAGAAGGATAATTCAATTGCTTGCTGCCTTTTTTGCCATTATTAAGTCACATCCATTCACACAGAGCGGGAAGATCATTAGAGACAGATTTATTTACCTCCTTCATCCAAAACGATCTAACTTCTACGCCATTGGTATGCTTTAAGTTCTTTTACGCGCCTTCAGTATAAGCTCTTTGCATTACGTATTGTTTCACAACAATTATATAACATTGAATTCAATCTATTGTTGAATAGCAAATTAGGTTGGGTTAGTGTTGTGATTACGTTAGAGTTAAGGATAGGTTAATCTTTTTCTTATCGTAAGTGTTAATTTGAGGTCATAGTTAGAATAAAAATTATAAAATTATAAAGCCCTAAGTAGCTGCAGTTAATTCATCACAAGTGTTTTCAATGTTGTTTCAACCAAAAATGAGATATTTGAAAAGTGTCTGATTTATTTTACCTGTTTTATACTCTTCATTTTGCATCCGAAGCAAGAATTGCATAATTTAAAAGATATGGATGTTATAGTATAACACAGCACACTTCTGGACCAAATGCTTCAATCTGCTAAGCTAAAGCAAAATTAGGGTTTCACAGGGGTTCAAAGATTCAACAGTGAACAAAGAAGGAGTGCATTTTTCTGCAAATTCAACCCTTCATATGGGCGACGTTTTTTACAATGTTTTCCTTCAACAGTCATGTAAAGCCGCAAAAGCTCTCTAAGGCTTTCCCGAGAAATGATAAGATAAGATAAGCTAATACTCATAGATGTGATTTTTATGTTCCTGTGTAACATTAGTGATTTTGTCTATGGAGACAATTGCTTGATATGCTATGAGAAATATAGTATCACAAGCAAAATACCTTTGTTTAAAAGAATAACACTTTATGATGCAGGCAAAGGAGGTGTGTCCAAACTCTTGTCAAAACACCATATGAGATATCATGAAGATTGTGAGTCCAACTTGCCAGGTAAAAAAGTTTGCAAAACTAATGCGGTTATATGCCTTGACAAAACTAAATGATGATTTGTTGATAAAATTTATGTATATAAGAAAACATATTTTTGATTATTTCCAATATATATTCAAGCCGATTATAAAAATAAATACTATCAGCATGTAAAAACTTTTTCAGCAAACGCAAGCAAAAAGTCACAATATATCACTTACTTTTTGTCACCAAAAAAGAAGCCATTTATTTTTACGCGTGAAATCGAGACTCGTATTCTCAGAATTGTAATTAAAATGTGTATGTATGGCAATCACTCACAGAGAGAGAGACTTTTGAAAATCAGCACACCACTTCCTTTCAAAGCCTCATCCAACTTCTTCGATCTTTACAGGATCAGTAAAGTATTGCACTGCCTCGAGTAAAGAGAATTTTTCATTAATTAGCAAATCATAGTGAAAATTTCATTTCGAAACATCAAATATAAAAATCTGTGAACTTTCCCCCATCCTACAAAAGGGCATTTGTGATTTTTTTTCTCTCCCTAAAATCGTATATCATAAACTTTTAAAGTATACCGGTTATTTTAGAATATCCCTTAATTAAATACCTCTATCTATCTGCATATCAAAAAACTAAATCTGTGCTGACTTGGAGAAACAGTATATGCCTTGATGAAAATGAGAATTTAGTCTGACAGACAATTACGTCATTACAATCGATATCTATATCGGAATAATCGCCAATCTAATTACAACTACGGTTTGGTAATTTTTCCCGGAACGAATGTCATAAACTTGTCAGCCATGCCAAATTCTACCTCACATACATAACTCTTTGGCATCAAATTGACAGATGCTCTACTTTAGAACAACCTCTCTAATGCTAATTGTTTAAGTTATTAGAAATTTGGGCAGCCATTATTCGACTGTTACAATGTTTGCTTCATTCAAGAAACTTGAATAAAAAGGGTTTATTTTTGTACAAGTTCCTTAAATAACTTTTTATATAAAATAAACCATTTTTACTTCTACTTTGTTTTTTTACAATTCTACTTTGTCTTTTTGCAATCCTACATTGTCCTTTCACCATTCTATTTTGTCGTGGGTTTAAATTAAATTAACAAATTTAAGAGATACTAAAGATAGCAAATGATTTCAAAGTTTGAAATAAAATAATTAAATATGATTAGATGAAAAATAAAAAGTACAATATATGAATGTATTTTTGCAACAAAAAGTAATGCATATATACATACAACCCATAATTATGTTGGAAAAGTAACTCTTTGAGCAGGGTTGTGTAGCGCGAAAACGCACGTTCTGACAAGGAGTCGGAGTCGTTATAAAGATTGTGACTTCGATTGGAAAAAATAGTTAAATTAAAAAATAAATTCATTACTTGTGACCAACGTTGCAAAAACGTAGCATAAAAATCATTTTAGTCCAATGTTATCTTTTTGCGACTCATAGAAATATCCTGTAAAGGACAAAGCACAGTTTATAAGAATAAAGTTTTTGGAAAAAAATTTAAACCAAAAAAATACTTTTGGATAAATTTAGTTTTTGAATGTTATTTTTTTTGGCTTAAAAAGGATATAGAAAATTATTTGAAAATCTTTTTGAAGGCAAAGTAAGAAAGACACTAAACTAGAAATACAAATTGCCAAAACGTTTTAATAAATTATGTTGAAGATAATAGATCAAACACTTGCGGTTGCAACATAAAGCACAAGCGTGTAACACTCTGAGCAGTTTGAGATTTATATTATTTGAAAAAGATAATTTGATGTTGCATAATTATAAATTTTCAAGGTCAAAATCGCATAATTTTAAATAGGTCGTGGATTCATCACTGTTAAAATTTTTTACATATATAGAGTTGGAGTCGCAAAATTACAAATAAGTTGGGTAGAAATCGGAAAATATTTTCCGACTCTACACAACCCTGCCTCTAAGGATCAGCATGAAACTCGTGTAGCATTTTAAAATTTGGGCATACTAGAACTAGAGTTTTTATAAAAAAAAAAATCAAGTTTTACAATTTCATATGGTGGTGACAGAACAGAAAAACTTTGTTCTATATAAAATACATACAATTACAGAGACGTAGCCAAAGGATGCTAAGAAGGCCGAACCGTATCCTTCCCCCCAAATTTTTTTTCCTCTCTGTCGCCTCCTTGTTTCAAATTTCTCGTTACGTCACTGCAAAATTTTCTCCATATCTTTCTTAAAAATAGTTTGAGAAACTTTTTAAACGGTATGAAATTTAAAAAAAGATGGAAAAGCACTAAAACTCATGTTTTTTGTTAGCATTTGAATTTTAAAAATTTCGGTGTACTTAGACAATAAAACTTGACCTTATTAGTAAAAAATCTATAAATTCTCAAGTACGATCTGCATCACGAAGATTTATGATCTTTTATGTGTTTAAGACTTCTCAGCATTTATCCTATTTCGCACCCGCCGCCATGACATCCAACTTCTCGAATGTCATTGACAAATCCATTTATATGCGATATTCGGATCTTTCCCTCGGAAATCAGTGCTTGGTGATGTATGTGTGGATTGATGGCTCTGGCGAGTGCTTGCGTGCCAAGAGCAGAACTCTAAACGATGTGCCACGCACCGCAACTGGTATTACTTCTTCCTCTTTTGCACTACTAAATCCGTGATCGAGAATCATAGATATACTTGCTGTTGCTTATCGGCGCGGCTTTTTTTTTTTTAGAAATAAACGAAAGTTTTCTCAAAAGTTTGGAAAATTTTGATATTTTTAAAACAAACTAAAAATAAAGCTGAACTATTTTATAGCGGCAAATATAATTTTTTTCTTTTTATGAGATTTATAGGGTGAATCACATTTAATTATTTTTTTAGAAAAAATAAATTATACGAGCAGTGTGTATTTATGTGACAGCATTTTTATGTTTACCGTTATTTTTTTTAAAGAGCTCAAGAAAATGTACTTTTCGGTTGTGTTTCAAGTTTCTGTCTCGTGATCGACAAGCAGTCAGAGAATATCTAATGTATAGGGGCAACAAAAATTGACCTATAAATCCCCCAAAAATTGACCTAACGATTTCAAAGAGTTAACTTTATTTGTAAAAGAATTGACCAAAAAAGTATTGTGTAATCAGTAGGGCAGTTAAAAATTGACCAAAAGATTGTGAAATAATTAACTTTTTATATTAAAAAATTGATCTAAAAGAAAAAAATTGAGCTATATAATAATTAATTAGAAATCTATAATTTCTTAGGGAAAAAAAAGATGTTTTTTTATTGAAAAATGAATTGATAAAAAAAATTTTAATTTTTAATGTAAATTGTAAAAAAATAAAATAGATTTTGAGAAACAGGAGAGTAAACTTTTCTATTTTTGCCAAAAATTTTATACCATAATATAAATTCTACGTACGCAATTTCAAACTTAGATACTCGGTTTTATTTTTAAAAAAATTTTTCCTAAACAGTCTTACCCAACTCAAAACATCTGGAAACATCGAGGATAAAAGTAAATCTTAAGAATTTAAATCCTTTAAGGCGCATGTTTTGAAAAAAATCGTAGGAAAGTGTCTTTATAGTATTGGAAGAAGAATTTTAAAATAAATTTGAATTGACGAATAACCCTTCTCTGATATAATTTGAAATTTTAATCTAATCAAAAAAATCTATCCGACTTTATCTTTTAAACTTTGATAGATTTTTGATTGACAGTTCAAACTTATGGGAAAATTGGTTGCAATTTTGATTTTACATGTTTTTACCCATTTTTTAAAACATTCTAAATAAAAAGTGAAATATTAGTTTGTAATGATTCAAAAAGCTTAAAATAAGATTGTAAAACATAATCGAAAAAAAAATGTTGAAATAGTTTTAAAAAAGAGTCTTGAATAAACTCAAAATAAAAACAAAAATTCAATTAGAGTTGTAAAACTGATGAATTTTCGTTGAAAGTTGTTTCTCAAGCACCTGTCCTTTTTAGTTTCTCTGTCCCATGTGTATTATCAAAAAATTATACAAAAACTGATTAAATGTTTAAAAATGTCTAAATTTTTTGGAGTACGTTTTAGCAATTTGGCACAATAAAATGACCACTCCTGCCTATGGGGGAGTGAGTGGCGGATTCAGAGCGCGGCGATCGCCCCCTCCTCGTCTCTTCAGCATATCAGTGCATGGTTCAATCAAAATTAGTTCCATTTTGGGGAGGAAGAGAGAAATATTTCACAATCATTTTGCATATAGAAAACTCCGAAAAAATTATTTTAGAAAAAAATGCTATAAAATCGCCAGGGTAAATTATCTTCTAGATACGACCCCTGTGGGAGTATGCTGTTATAACACGGAAACACATGGCCACACCAATGCGTGTGCACCAGGGATGGACCGAGAGGGGGGGGGGGGGGGGGATAGGGGGATGCCTACCCCCCCCCCCCCCCGCCACCAGCAATCTATTCAAGAAAAATTAAAGTTGGAGTCCACCCTAAAATAGAAATCAAAATTGATGAAGTCATTGATCGATTTTCAAAGCAAAAAGAAAGAAGAAAAGACTTTGTAATATAATTTTAATCATTTATTTTACATACGTTTTCAAATTTCTTCCCTAATAAAATGTGTAAAATATTTTGATAATATTAGTATACCCCCCCACAAAAGATTTCTGGATCCCCCACTGGTGTGCACCACAAGTCATTGTAGTTTATTTTTTTCATGAATGCTGCACAGATTGTCCAGTGTGGAATTTTGATGGTTCCAGCTGTTACATGTCCGAAGGCAAAAACTCTGACGTTTACATGCATCCTGTTGCTCTCTTTTCCGATCCATTCAGGAAGGAATCGAACAAGATTGTGCTTTGCGACACCTATGATTACAATAACAAGCCAACAGGTACATCTTCTTACACTCCCTTATTTTCTTCACTCTGACTCAACAGTTCTGCCCTTCTTTCCCAGAATCCAACAAGCGCTTCAAGTGTGCGGAAATCATGGAGAGAGTGGAATTCCAGGATCCCTGGTTCGGGATTGAGCAGGAATACACGTTGTTGGATGTGGACAGTCATCCTCTGGGCTGGCCGAAGCACGGATTTCCTGGCCCGCAAGGTCATCCCTTATTTTTTAATTAATATTTTTGTTAAAAATTATTGTTTTCTACAATTCCCCCTAAAAATGTTCATTTATCGAGATATTCTCAAATTAAACTAGGAGAGTGTGAGTTTGAGTTTTGCCAAATTTTTATTCGTATATTTTATCGATGCCAATTATTTCTATTTTGACTTGAAACAGGTAATGTAATTCAGCGACTCATGGAGTAAACTTATTCAAGATTTCGGATTCTAAAAGTTTAAATCCTTGAAATTCAATAATAAATCTTTTTTATCTCGAATTGATATATATATATATAGTAGAACATCGGTTTAAGAATACCTCGACCTACGAACACATCGGTTTACGTACCATTTTCGCCCACAAATTTTGACTCAGCTCATGAAATGTTTCTTGGATCATGCAATCTCGTTAAATAAAGAAATGCTTCGTTCACGAGCATTTTGGGTAACGAACGGCTTAACGCAACGAATTAAGTTCGTAAACCGAATTCCGTTTCATATATCATATAATAATGCAGTATATTTTCGTTCAGTTTCAAAAAACATTATAAATTATTAATATTTATTACTCTCTTTCAGTTCCAAGTCAGGTTTTTATCATTTTTGAGATAAAAACTGGATCATCAAAGATGAAGAAGTGGTATGCGGCCTTACCCTATTAACTCCTTACTTTCGCCATGATTGTTTTTTTTTAATTCTCTGATTCCTCGAATAAAATCTAGCCTTGGAAGAGTGCCCTAAAGATTAATAGAGTGAGATCTAGTAGCGTATTCAAGGGTCATTGGGCCATAACCTCCTCCCTTCTTAAGATGAAGAATCAATCTTTTATATTTCTTTGCCTTGTAGTTTTTTGTAAATAGAAATAGATTAGAAATTCTTAGATAGATTTTCTAAATGTAACTCAGAAAGAAGTAAAACATATAATAATTTTTTTAATAAAAAAAAGTGGATATATGGTTTCGAAGAAAGGTCTTAGAACGCCGGTATCAATAACTTGGATATCACAAACTGGTTGTAGAGCTTGCGATTGTATTCAATGATTCCTTTTTCATTTAATTAGGACCATACTATTGTGGAGTTGGTGCTGGAAATGTGTTTGGCCGAGACATTGTTGAATGCCACTACAGAGCTTGCTTACACGCGGGCATTCAAATATGTGGCACCAATGCAGAAGTTATGCCCTCGCAGGTACGTCTTGAATTCTTTCTACTTCACAAGTCCTTTTCCCTTATGTGCATACAAGCAAAACTATTTAAGGAATTTGAAGTTTCAACATTAATTAGTGAAATGAGAATCAAAAAATTACAATTCATTTTTATTTCTACTTCTAAATAGTCTAAAATTCAAAATAGAATTGAAAAAACAAAATATTATTAAAAAAAACAATACAATTGTAAAAAGACAAAATTGAAAAAAGACGATTTACAATTGTGAAAAGAGAAAATGGAACTATGTCAACGCACGTGTTCCTCAAATTTGATGTGATGACGCTGAGAAGGATACATTTTATACAATGCTTGTTTAAGAGATACAACTTATAGGATCAAGTGAAGTCCTGGTAGTTCAAAAGGCGTGTTGGATCATGTTTAGGTGGCTTTGAAGAAATCGATTCAGCTTTTGGTATGCCCAGACGGAATAAACGAGGAATGCATTTATTGCAGCAGTGTGCTCATACAGATCTTGTGGTGGCGAACACTTGACTTAAAAACTACTTCCATGTCAGTCGAGATGCAAAGCAAGATTGATTTAAAAATGATGTCATAAGAAAATAAAAGTTAAAGAAAGGACTCGCACATAAAGCGTACAAAAATATGGAAATTAGAGAAGGCGGATTCAAAGAAAAATTTGGTGAGGGGGTTAGATATTGAAACTCTGCTCTAAAAGTTGCTGGAGAATGTGTCTGTGTAGTAAGTAGAGGTATACGCCAGAATTGTGAAACTTGATGGTGACAATGATAGTTCTGAGAAGCTATTGCGGTGGGAAAAGCAATGCAAAATGAAATAAAAAAAGTTGGATCAAATAAACAAAAGCAGAATTTCAATGTTTTAAAAACTTGGAGGTGTGAAAAAATAACAAATAGCATAACAGGTAGTAACTGACTTAAAAGCAAAAATGAAGACATGTTATCAAGACGAGATCGAAAATGAGTTTTGAGAGGGCACTTGGAAACTAGCATGAATGAAAGTAATAACTGGTATTGGATTGTGAATGCCAACAAAACTGAAGGTCCAATGGAGCTATTCAAAATAGATCAAGGTAAAAAAGGTAAAACTAGTTGGCCCATATCGAATTGTGAAAGAGTATTTAGCTGACTCTCAGAAAGGGAAGCAAATGAATGCGTTGGTGCTTTATTTATTATGAGGATGCTTCACTCAGGAATGCTGCATTGGATGAAAGCAGCTATTCAAGTGTTTCGTTGATGTAGAGAAAGCATTCGACCAACTACAAAGAAAAGTCATTGAAGGGCCTTCTTGACAAAGAGAACTGTTGCAGAGAGCTTAGTTCAAGTGGTAGTAATGAAATTGTACGAGGATGTCAAGACAAGAATACAAGTTCTGCATGCACACAGAGAACAATTTGATATTGGGTTAGGCGTTCTTCTAGGATCTGCGCTCTCACCAGTTTTATTTGCAAATGTATTGGGTGTGGTACTTGAAGGTGAAAGAAAAGTGAAAAGTTGTATGAACTACTGTATGCAGACTATTTAGTTTTGATGATAAAAAGGATGGAGGACATGGAATCAAAATTTAACCGCTGCAAGTCTATTTTTTGAAAGTTAACATGGGCAAATCAATAGTATTAGTAAGTGGAACTAGTAAAATGAAGAGAGTTATTGAAAGTATGAATGGAAGATTTCAATGTGACAGTAATCAGAAGGAGGAGAGCAAATCAGATTTGAAAACTTCAGTGAACTAGAAAGAGTGAAAAAATGTTGTGCTTTGGGAGACACAGTAGTTAGTGGTGAGGAAAATTTAAAAAAATAATAAAAATTTGTAATAATTTAATTGCAAATTTCTTGTCAAAAATTTAGAAAATTTAAACTGAAAATAATGTTAAAATATTTGAAAAAAAAAGTTTAAATTAAATGAAATATGTCCTGTCAAAACAATATAAACAACAAAACGAAAAAATTAAATTCACATAGCATTGCAAAAAGACCAAATAGAATTGTAAAAGGACACAAAATGGAATTAAAAACGGTATATATATATATATAGCAAGGGATTATTCGTCGTTATGTGTAAAATACGCATCTTTTATTGTAGTGGGAGTTCCAAGTGGGTCCGTGTAGTGGAATCAGCATGGGGGATCAGCTGTGGATGGCGCGCTTCCTACTGCACCGAGTGAGTGAAGATTTCAACGTCATCGCCACCCTCGATCCGAAGCCCATGGAAGGCGACTGGAATGGGGCGGGTGCTCACACCAACTTCTCCACGAAGTCCATGCGAGAAAAAGATGGCATCTTGTGAGTCTTCCTTTCTTTCTAGGTTAAACAAACTAATTCAAGCCATTTTGAGTTGCCGTTTCCAGTACAGCCGTCATTTTCACCACCAATTTTGAGTGTTCTTAATATTTTCCATCCAGGTTAGTTTAGGCCTTCACTTCTCTCTTCCACCAAAGCTTAATTCTAAAGCATCCTTTATAAGTGCGCCGCTATTTCTTCTAGAAACATGTCCAAACCATCTGGGTCTTTTCTCTGCTTTTTTATAACTTTGTTGATATCAATCACGACCGTCAACTTTATTTTTCAAAGTTAGTACGCAAATCTTTCTTAACATTCTCATTTCATTTGTTAGTACTTTTCGTTTATCAGTTTTTTAGCGCTCCGTTTTGAGCTCCATAAATAAAGACAGATCTCACGCATGAATAATACAAACCAAGCCTTCCATTGAAGTGAACTTCCTTTTTGCTTAAACTTTTAAATGTATTCAACGTACATCTTATTCTCAAATCAATTCCCTTCATAAATAACATAATTTAGAGTTGAGCATAGATATCTTAATTTCTGTCGATATTAATTTTGGAACCAATATGGTCTTCTTGAGATAAAGACGAACGTTAAATGCAAAAGGTACATAGCAAGGAACAACGCGTGGGAAAGAAGAATTCGGTTAACATCAGGGTTATGACTTCTTAGGGTTGTCCTTGTTTTGTACTGTTGTTGTTGTTTTGGATGCACCATCCATAAATAAAAGTTTTGTACTCCTTGCAGCTAACGATTGTGTTTACTCAAGAAGAGGAGAGTGCTCAAAAATTAATATTGCCAGAAATTATTTTAAGTTTTTATTTGCTTATTTACATTTTTCAACTTTTGTTCATGCCTTCTTTGCAACTTATATTATATGCTCTCCTCATAGAAAAGTATCATGTAGCGAAAAATGGATTTTCTAAGCTCTTCCTTCCAATCGTACTTCTTTTCTCAATTTTCTTCTTCTTTAGAGAGATCGAAAAGGCGATAACTCTTCTTTCCCAAAACCACATCAGACATATCAAAGCGTATGACCCGAAAGAGGGCAAAGATAATGAAAGACGACTCACCGGCTCCCACGAAACTTCTTCTATCCACAACTTCTCTGCAGGTGTGCACAGCTTTTTTTAACAAATAATAATTATTATTTACCTTTACTGATTATAATCAGTGTACACGCCATTTTCGAGAATAGAATGAATAATTGCGTTTTTTGCTAGATCTGAACGAATTTTGGCAAATTTTTCATTATTCTAAATTTTTAATTTTGCTATTATTCTAAAGTCAATAAGATTTTGATATTCTTTAATTGCAAAAGTTTTTCCTACTTTGTTTTTTATGGTTGCGTAACTGCTATTTAAAATTTAAATATGATTAAAACTTTGCTTAGGTTGCAGTTTTAAAATCAGCAAGTTTTTGCTATTTTGAAGAGAATCTTCTCGCAACCATGGTTGTGTTATATTTGATAAATGCAATAAATATTTACTCTAAATTTTATGTTCTCGATTATAAAACCGTGAATGATTTTAGAATTCGTTTTTAGAAAAGGAAATTTTCTTATCTCTCAAGATTTAATCTTTTTTTAAGATTCTCTTAAAGGAAGTATGTCAACCCTCTTTAATCCGATCAGAACATTTACTCGGATAATGAAATAACCAGATTGTCAAAAATCACTGATTTTGCCGCCAAATTTTATGGAATTATATTACTGAAATATTCAATATAACTCAAATATCTTACCAAAAACTTTAAATGTTCAATTATTTCTTGCAAAAAATGTTGATCTTTTCATCTTGTCAATAGTGAAAAGAGAGGAAAGAACTTTAAGAGATTTTTTTATGTGTACGCATAATTCAGGAACGGATTTATTTTGGATTAATGAGGGTTGACTTTATAATATTTGAGATTTATTATCAGGTTTTGTAGAAAAATGTTATCCTGATTTATACTTGTGTACTATGCATCACGACAAGCATATTCCCATATGTTGCTACTTTGACAGGTGTGGCGAATCGTGGCTGCAGCATACGTATTCCGCGCCAAGTGAGAAGTGATAGGTGTGGCTACTTGGAAGATCGCCGTCCCTCGAGCAATTGTGATCCCTACAAAGTCACGGAAATCCTTGCCAAAACGTGCATCCTGAAAGAATGATGATGATGATATCCCAACAAACGGTCTAGTCCCTAAAATCATCACCACACATGTTTTCTGTATCTATTACGATTTATCTATTCACCACCATATATCATTGTATCAATCAACTCACTCTTTTGAAAAGTTGCCTTTACTGTTTTATGATTATATTATTCATTACCCCAAATTCCTTATCTTTATTAATCTCAATAAATTGAATAATCCTATAATAATAATCTGAGTTACAAGGAAAATCATTTTTTTGAATTTAACTTCATTCAGTAGCAAACCTAGAACAAGTGTCTCGCGACCATGATGCTAATTTCACCAGACCAAGAAAAACCAGATGGGTTTTTGTGGATAAAATCCAACAAGAAAACTTCAACTAAATCTAGTTTTAATACCACAACGCATACTAAGATGAATCAGATCTTTAGAAAAAAGTATAACCATTTCAAAAGGGAGAACACACGGCTTTAATTTCGACTTAAAGAAAATCAGCATTTCTAATTAAAAGAAATACTAAAAATTAGCTAGAAGTCTTTTTATTTGGATAAACAAATAATTTTCTTTACTACTCTGCTACTTGGAAAAGGGGTTGTTTGTCTTCTCCTCATGATTTAACGATTGAATTAAAATTAGTTGTCAAATTTAGTTCTCGTTTGGCTGTGCCAATGAAAACCTTCAGATTAGTAACAATTTGTGTAATATCCTTCCATCCTGAAGTATGAGGAGAAAGTTTGGACAAAAAGTCGCAATTTGTTAAAGAAATTTTTTTCCTCAATGCATCGTAGGTTTTTACTAAAATGTCGTTATTATGAAGAAATTTATCCCTCGCTTCACTCGAGACATTAGATTCTAGGTCCTCGTGATTCTAGGTACAGTTAAAGATCATTGGTACCCTGTGATTCTAGGAAGCCCTCATGATTATAGGTCCAGTTAAAGATCATTGGTACAGTGATTCTAGGTGCTGTTAAAGATCATTGGTATCCCGGTGATTCTAGGTCCTGTTAAATATCATCGGTACCCCCGTGATCTAGGTCTGTTAAAGATAATAAAAATTTTAATGCAAAATATGATTAATTACCAAATAACAACAAAAGTTTGCCAATCATTTATAGTATCTTTCTGAAGAATTAGTTGGATTATCTTTTTTTGATGAAAGTACATATAATTTTTTTGAGCCAATGAACTTACCGGCATTCCTGGAAACTGACCCCGATGCATGGTGTTTGAAAGCAAAAGAAATAGTTATGCCTTTACCAGTCGTAAACGATCATGCAGAAAAAGCGATTGCATTAGTAAAAGAACTAAACAAAAAACTCACTATTGAAGATGAACAACTTCAGTTTTTGACCCAAAATGTTTTAGAACATTGCAAAAACTATCCGTCTTTAAAATGAAATATGTTGAAACTTAAAATTTTTTTATTAAAAATAATAAAACGTTGTCTTACATTTTTTTTCTTTTCTTATTGTGTATATAATGATACAAAAGACTTTATGGCGACCTCTAAACATTAATGAAATTTTGAAATGTTGATTTTTTTATAAAATGGAACTAATATTGAGGTGCGCAGTTGAAAAAAATAACTTTTATATTTTTTTCTAAGTACACCAAAAAAAATATTTTTTTTTCTCATGTTGATGTGGCATGGAGAAATTAGGTTAGACTATTTTGTTTTCAAAAATCTGGACGATTCAGGAGTAAATATGGTCTTTTTTGTATCAAGAACTGCTTTACAAATTGATATAATAACGCATCGTAAATTTTATATTATATTTTGTCAACAATTTCTTTATATTAACTCATTAACCACCAGAATATAATCAGACAATATCTAATGTAAGGCAAAAAATTTGTATTAAAGAGCATTGATAAAAGCAGACGATTTTATTTTTGTAAAGTCGACATATGTCGACTGTGGTCGATAACCAGTTAATAAAATTAAAATTAAATTTAGACTTAAAATTAAAATTAATTTTAATAAAATTATCTATTTAGACAAGAACCGAACTTTTCTTTCAAAAATGTATTCCTCATAATCACATTTTGTTATAACCGGATTTATAAGAAAATTTGCTACTTTTAAAGGAACTGTTAAAAAGACCCATGATCAAAATCAAAAAAAAAAGTTTTTATAAAAAAAAATTTGTTAAGTGTTTTTTAAAAATTTTTTAGATTGAATTTGTTATAACTGTCGATTTTATAAATGAAAGCTAGTGTTACATCATTGACAGAGATCCTTGATCAAATTTAACCGTTTATACATACACATAAATAACTATCTGGCTATTGAGGAGTATACTTTTAAATCTGTCTTCTTTTTCAATGAAATTCTGTAAATTCAGAAAGACGACTTTCATTTTTTGCGACGCGGATGTCACATTGGTCATCGAAGGGCAGCAATTTCTATAAACACTGGTTTGGAGCAACAATCTGGATCACTTTCAAGAAAAAAGTGTCAAAATAGCACTATTTGATATATGCAAAAGAAAGATACCTATATGCTTTGCTTAGATATTGAATAGTCTCCGGTTCAAATGTAGCAATAACCTTCGCTCATAGTTAACACATGTGCAACACAGATTCTGACTTCTCAAAAGAAATAAGTCAAGATTTCTTACGTTGTATCGGGTTGTTTTCAGGAAGCATTATTTTAAAAATATTTTTCATAAACTTTCTAAAACTCGGCCTTAAAATGTGCGTTTTTCACGTTTCAAATGTATAATTAAAAAAACTTTGTACAACATCCTTTGTTCCAAAATCCATGGGGTTAGACGTACTTCACACACACACACATTTGTACACGTTTTTTTAAAGGAGTGTGGTGAATATCTTGACCGGATGCCCTTTCTGACGTCAATCAGATTATTAAACAACAAGGAATATATCAGATAAATTGGGAATCGAACCCAAGACCTTTGGAATTAAATCACTGAGGTGTAATCACCATGCCACCGGCGCCCTTATTAATTGTATACGATTTCTTATTCTCAATGTCTTTAGAATTAAGAGTATTAGAAGTGTTTTGGTTGATTTAAGATACACATGCCTTATTTTGCCAAGAATTTAAGGAGCAAGAGCTTCCAACAGGGAAGAGCATAGAAGTAGATATTTTAATAAATGGGAGAGGAGTGAACAATAAAAGCAATATTTTTGATCATAGGCCAAGATTTAAAACGAGATAAAACATGCAAAATAACAAAAGGTAATCAAAAAAATCCTACCTTTACGTAGGCTTGAATGAAGTCCGCAACTGAAAATTATTTAGAAGTTGAATAATCTCCTCGGCGAGATAAATGATGCCAATATTTGAATGCATAAGTGAAAAGATTTTAAAAAGCTTTATTTTGACATTGGGTTTAAGTTGTTACAGAAGTTTCAGACACAATTTCAAACTTTATAGGATACGCTTTTTTTGGTAAGATTTCTGTCGTTCCAACTTTGGGTGTGTAGTCACTAAGTCTTAATATAAAAGTATTTCATGAATAAACGAAGACAGAATGAGTACATATGAACAAGTACGAATGCAGGTATGAAAGGAAATGTTAACGGTGAGAGGGGGAGACTAGAATCGTAAAGTTGAGTAAAAATAGTTAGTTACAACGAATTTTTGGCTATAGATATCAAAGTCCTTTCAGCAGCAGGCTTATTATAACTTGATCAGATATAACTAAGCAAATTTTCAATTAGATTGGCAAATCCTTAAATACTAAATAAATGACGTGTTAATCTGGCAGCTAATAAATCTTTCTAAAAAATTTGAAAAAAGGCGAATATTTTATGGCTTAATAAATTGCTTTATTTATTCCAACGTGCCAGGATTTTCTTAAACATGAGTACCTCCTTATTTCATCAAAAAAGGCGTCTATAAATTATTAACTTTGTAGCCAAAATTTCAAGAAAACAAGTATCCTTTTATCAAATTAATGAGACTTCTGTTGCTATAAACATTGAGATAACTTGTTAATTGCTGTCTCATATGTGAATGCTGAATGGTTGAATTGAATTGGTTAATCTGGAAGTCTGTTTATTTTTTACTAATTTAATAGAATTTAAAGAGTTGCCCACAAATGTAAGATGATCCAGGAAACTTAATAGCTACTCCTGGTGCTTTCATTAACCTAAAATGATTTGTGAGGACTTTCACACTTTAGAATTTGATTTCCATAGCTAAAAACATGATTTCTTCCTCCATCGGTTTTCATTTACACCAGAGGTGAAAAACTTTTTCGTGAAAGGATCGCATCTAAAAATGCACACCTACGAGGCCGCATGGCAAAGTTAAAAAGGACAATATTTAAAATAGGCAAGACAAAGTTTTAAAGAAACGAACGATATGTTTTTGTGAAATTGTAAAGTTAAATTTTTGGGTTTTTTAATTGATTCAATGTCTTTTATGCAATTATTTTTTCATCAAAATTTTAATTTCAAAGATAAATTTATTTTTAAAAAAAATTGTTATAAAAATTTTTTAATTATAAACCTAAAATGATAAAAATAAATGCATCGTTCTTCAAAAATTAAAATACTCTCAACTGAAAAAACTGAAATAGGAGAAAAAAGAGGGCCATTTTGGTGAAAGTAGTTTGAACTAATCAATGATGGTCTAGTATACATATCTAAAATGTTTCAGCCGATCAAAATGTTTTGCATCAATGATAGTAAACTAACGGTGAATGAGCATTAAAAACTTTAGAGGGCCGCATGCTGCCCCGGAGCCATAGTTTGCCCACCTCTGGTTTACACTCTAATCTATTGGTTCCCAAACTGTGGGCCATAAAGCAAAATTTAAGGGGCCATAATCTGAGGCTATGCATAAATAAAACCAAAGGAGTTTAGCGGGTAGACACTTCAAGAGAATTCAGGGGCCAAGATGAAGTTTGAAACTGAATCTCTCCCAGTTTTTTGGTCATCAATGGCAGCTTCATATCTAAATTAATGTGACTTAGCTTTTCGCCAAGTTCTACCATTTTCATCAACTTATTCCTGTGAGGCTGCCTTCTCTCAACTACTCTACATTAAAACGAAATATCGCAACAGACTTGAAGTGAAGCATGACCTAAGTTGTGCTTTAAGTGAAACAAAACTAAGAATCAAGAAGCTTGTCGATAATTCGCAACATCACCCTTCACACTGAGTAGAATTGTCTCCCAACTAAAGAACTTAATTGTTACAATGTTATCAAATTTGTAAGATTCAAAGATTAAATCGCATAGCGTAGGATTAGCAAACTTTTTCCATCCAGTGGATTTTCTATGTTTCCTTATTTGTTTTTGCTTATTCTTGAAACACCTTTTAGCAAAATGCCCTTTTTAATTAATCTTATGATTATAATTGTTAGATACTATAGTAGACAGCCACGGTATTCACCGGCTATGATTGTTGTGGGGGCCATAGACAAGGATCATGTATGAAAAGTGGGTAACGGTCAGAAAAAGTTTGGGAACCACCAAATTTTATGCAGATCATAGAATCCATTACTCCAGGTTATAAAATGATTAAAGACAGAGTTAACGTAAGCTGATTCGGAGTTCAGGGTTACACAGTTAACTTGATAAACCATATTAAGTTGAATATTTAAACAATTTCAGATATTATTAACCCTTTTACGACCAATGTTCCTATTTTGGAACATAAGTAATTTCATCTTCGTCTGCTTTTTCAATGACTTTGAATATAGATCGTCTGCGTTTTTTAGATATCGTCTGCTTTGCTTGGCCTTAAATGGGTTAAACACATTCGATCAGCCATTTATAATAATTGGTCTCAAGATTTACGATATAATTATTTTTAACTAGAATACATTTTTTTGCTAAATCTAATATTAATGGAAAGACCTTTCAGTAATAAAAAACAATGACTTGCGTGCCACCTTTGGCACACGTGTCATAAGTTCGCCATCACTGATATAGATGATAAAAGACAAAAAGATCAATCAATCAATCACTTATTGCACTTCCGTATCGGAATCTGAAGTTCGGCGGTATCTTGCTTAGAATCGCTACTCACCAAAAAATGTGGCCTCGTACTAAAATCACTACTGAAAATACTGGAGGATGAAAATCACACGCACCTTCTTTTTTGTAAGTAAAAAGTATTAAATGCAGTATCCTCAATATACTCTACTAACGAACTACTATGTTTAACTGACTTTCTCTTACAACAAGAAGCGAAAGGAAGGTAATGAATGATGCATTAATAATAATAATATAGAGCAGTGATAGGCACAGGCCTTTCTTAACCCGTTAACAACGAGAATAATCAGACGATATCTAGTATAAAGCAGAAGAATTAAAAAGCATTAATAAACGCAGGCGATTCACATTTTTGTAAGGCCGACATTTTTTCGAGTGTGGTCGATAACCGGTTAAGGCAAGAGTAATTTTTCTGTAAAAAATATAAAAGCGCACAAAAATTTTAAATGTGTAAGTAAAGAAGATCACAAAGAACAATTTAAATATTAGGATCGATTTTGCAAATGAGTACCTATTTTTTTCACAATTAGGTGTGCAATTACTTAGTGCTATTCTTAGGAGGTAAAGGTAAGGGTAGCGTGCGGTGTTTTCATCGAGAAGACACAATTGCGGCATGAAGAAAGTAGGCTTTCCTCCATGAATTAACGAAACCGAGTATCTAACCAACCTTACTCAAGAAAGAAGCTCAAATGCAGGAATGCTGATTCACATGAGTATGTTGAAGACTCATTTTTGGACGGGTGGAATTTTTCGTGAGAAAAGAAAGCAAGAAATTGAGTCAAAAAACTTTCCTTTCATTTCTAAATCCTTTTTGATTTTTAAATTCAGAAGAACATTCTTTAATTTGTAGTATTTTAGCTAAGGTAAAAATATTTTTTATCTGTTTATTAACATATATTTGGGTTATAAGTGTCACTAGCCAGTCTTTTTACATAGCAGAAGTCGGAGAAAACACATTTTTACCTGACTCGCGACTAAAGTTCCTATTTGAACATACAGATGAATCAAAATCTGGTGTCTAGCTCCGATAAAAATGCAGAAAGAGTTTCATATGGTGCTTTGCGAGAAGCCAATTATATGGAAATTTTATTTTTAAAAATTGAACAACGAATTCTATAATAAAAAAAGAGACTTACAATTTTTGGGTGGAAGCAATTTGACGGAATGGTCGCAGAACCTGCAAAGAATCCAAAGTCACAACGACCAAGTCAACATTTGATCCAGATCCCATATCATGGATGATTCCAGATTGAATCGCGTCAGCAACCAAATTCTTGCACTCTTCAAGCTAAGTAAGTAATTGCGTTAGGCTAAAAATTTCATTTTTCATCGCATGTGCATCAAAGCAGACGTACATCGCCCAGGAAAAGCAGGGCGGTGATGATGATGATGAGGAGCAGAAAGTTGAAATTTTATAATTTCAACTATCTAAAATTTTGTTCAAAGTTATTGTTGTGATTAAATTTAGCGGTACACGATGGTAAAATGGAAAATGAAATTAGACAATTAAGAGCGAACACTTTGTGACAGCCTCTTAATATTAGGGGGTGAAAGGGCATTCCGCCTCCTTGGAATGAGAGATTAAGGGGCTGTCATTAAAGTCATCATTAGAAAGCATTAATTTTGTGGTGAACATAGGTAGGTAGGTTATTTGAAAAAAAATCTTCCAATTTTCTTGATATCGGCTTTTTTCTGAGACCAGTCAAATTTGTTTGCCTCAAAGAAACACGCGAAATTAACTTCGGAAATTTATATTTACATTTTTACTCCTACAAACATGAATGGCTTAACCCTTTGAGGACCAGTGGGACACCAGTGTCCCAAGAAATGAAATCGCCTGCTTTGAATATATAAAATTTCATAGAAAAAGAAAGCAGACGAATCATCTTCAAAATTTTGGTCTTCAAAGGCTTAAAAAAGTATTCCTATGCGTTTAAGATACCAAAAAAGAGTGTAATTAAAAAGCAAGGAGATACTTTTACATTTTAAGGGCCAGTGGATGTGAATGTATTCTTTTGTCACATCTATTAACGATTTCAAAAGTAAACTTTAATTAAAGAAAAAAGTATTTTCACGTTTTAAAAAAGTGACTGCTTTCCCGTTTTAAGAATCAGTTGCGTCAATATAAGATTTTTAGTTTTCTCTTCAATTTTTGTAGGAAAATTTTATTGAATTTGTTTGGAATGTTCTCACATTAAAAATGATTTAAGCAGGTCAACATAAAACTTCATTTTTGAATCAAAAATAAAAATTTTTGCATTCGTTTTATTTTATTCATATGGTTCTGATTTGTTGTTTTTTCATCAACACTTTTTTTACCTGTTTTCTTCTTCATATTTTAAAAGATAGCCTCGCTAGTTCAAATAAAATTTTCGAATTTAAAAATAATTACGTTCTTGCATACACTGATGATTTGAATCGTTTTCCATCGCATTCCAAGAAAATTACAAACCACAGAAACACAGTATCGCAAATAGTGACAGGCTATCATGTTAGACACTAATTTACAACACCTACAAATAGAAACACTTCCAACATCATTTCCATTAAAAGACACATATGCATACTTCAAACTTCAAAAGCTAGCCTTCAAACAAGAAATAAAAAACTTAAATACCTTCATCCCGCCCCTAAATCAAAAGAAACGTAAAAAGCACCATATTTAATGAGAATGCCATCAAATACCATGATTATCAAAATAAGGTATGAAATCAAAATTAGCCACAAAAATGGCAAAAGTTTTTACCCTTTAAACTTATGGGAAAATTTCAAGTGGGAAAATAGCCATCATGGGAAAATAGCCTTTTTGGGATAATTGCCATGGAGAAAATTGCCATTGTTTTAATCGTATTAGTCACTAAAAAGTTATTTTACAACATTGGCTGAATGATATCCCTTCAAATTTCGCGACTTTTCCTAAAATCGTTATCTGCATCTCTTGGTACCATTTTAATGGTAGTTCAACGACCTTTTCATGACAAAAACGGTGAATTAAAAATAAAATGTCAATGTTTTTCAACATTATAACTTAGTGTCTATACTAGATACACTCTTCAGAATTTATATTGATATACATTGATGCGTTATAACAAATGTAAGTCAAACTTTTGATTGATGATAAAACTGTTTATCAAAAAAAATTCAATCAAATTTCAAATAAACTATATTTTCTTACACCAAATGGATAATGCTGATTTCATTTCTGAACTTAGTTTTCGCAACAAGGGTCTGCAGCTTTCTATAAGTGCCGACCAAATTCGCTGGTTAGCTCTAAAAATAGTCTACAAAAAATTCTTCAAATTTTTAATAAATTTTACTTTTTTATAGTGAATCAATCATGCTGATTTCATGTCTGAACTTAGTTTTAGCAATTAGGATTGGAAATTATTGTGTAAGTGTCCATCAAATTGGTGATTTAGTTATGAAAATTGTCTTCAAAAATATTGAAATTTTAAATAAACTAAATGGAACATATAAAACTTGCTTTGGCTAGGTTTTAAAGCAATGCCAATTTTTCACCATGGCAATTCTCCCACAATGGCAATTTTTCGGTCACGAATATATGTATATATCAGGTTTGATAGGAAGAAAAGTTTAAATAATGAAACTCAGGTACTTCCATATCTGGCTTCCATCTATCTTCTAGGATAGCCATGGCCGCCAAACAACCTGATCCTATGAAATGAAGGAAAAGGGCAAGTGCTCAAATTGCAAATAAATATACAAAATTTGGATAATTTTTTTTATCTTAAAATTTAATGTGTTTTTTATAAAAAAAAAAAACACCTTTTTATTGAATTAATTATTTTGTTTTTTCAGAAAAATATTAATCTAACGAAGGGAATTAACTAAATATTTTGTAAAAAATAATTCTTGTCGAAGGGCGAACTTTCCTATAATGGTTTTAGGAAAAGTTTTTACTAACCCGATAAATAAATTCATTTTTAAAATTGTATATATAAAATACAGCCTTATTTATAATTAATCATAAAAAAACAAATATTTTTGCATAAGCATAAATTATCTCAATGAATACCAAAATAATGCTGGCTCTGCAACACCCCTTTTCCTGTAATGATAATAATAGAACTTGTAAAATCTTCTTTTTATGGGCTAACTGATTTTACTCTTATATTTTTGACCGTTTATTTTAGCTACTTGCTTTACAAGGTATTCTATTTTTGATTATTTTCTTTCTTTCTCATTTTTCCCATTGTTACTTTGATCAATGCATTCCTCTTTTTCATATACGCTTCCCATTCCTATCGACTACCGTCATTCATTTCCAACGATTAATATTTCTTCTTACGTTATGCTTGCTAACTTAAAAACCTTGTTTATTCTTTTTCTAGAATCCCGATAAAAGCTCGTCTTCCTAAGTTTTCTCCAGCTGCGGAATCTACACGGTATCTGGACATTTGGCCGAATAGATATTTAGTAGAAGAGACATTTGGCCGAACAAAAATTTTACCAAACGAACATATTTAGCCGAATGGACATTTGAGGGACCGGTAAAAACCAAAAATATAAAAACAATTTTGCATTTTTCGAGACCTTTGCAACTAATAAAAAAAATTGTTCTAATGTTAAAACACTAAGACTCAATAAAATACAGTAAAATCATAATGAATAACTATAAATATATAAAAAAAATATATAGTCATATCATAACACATTTCGCAAGGTAACTTCAAGTATATAAGTTATTCATCATATAATTTGGGTGTAGAAGTTAGTAATAGAAAAAGAAAACAAAATTACGCAACAAATTTGTATTGAGCGCTTGCAAACTTGCTGAAAGTAAAGCAACTTCTACATAAAATTGTCAAATCATACGTACATTTTCGGTGAAATGTCCATTCTGCTAAATATTCCTTCGGCCAAATGTCAGGTCACGATCTACACATCACATAAAATCATTGCAGATATTTTGTTACTTTCTTCCTTTTAATCCAAGCAGAGCATTTAAAAAAAACTATTCAGATAATGAAATTAACCAGTTTGTGAAAAAGCAATGATTTTGCTGTCAAATTTTATGAAGTTAATATAATACGGAAATATTAGTGATATATTAACAATGTAACTCAAATATTTAACCAAAAATGTTAAATTTTGTCAAAAAATGCTGATCTTTTTACCTTCCTCGTTTTCCAAGGTGAAGGGATAAAGAAAAATTTTGGGACAAAGAAATTATTTGATATGGATAAATGAAGTCTGGATTAATGAGGGCTGTGTGTATTTCATTTAATTTCAATAAATTTTATTTCATTCATTATGTCATGAAAATTTTCTTTTTGACGAGAGAGAATGCAAATGCCTCATGTGCTTCCCCTGCTGACTCCCTCAGGTGTCAGGAACTTTTCCAAAATGTTAGGGGGAAAAGCGCTATACCGCTGTTTTACCCTGAAAATAAGTCTCCAAAAGTTTCCACAGTATGCCCATTTAGAGATTGGTTGAGCACTTGTCAATCAAGTATTATGCAAATTGAGGAGTAAATTTGAATAGTCAGAATCAGCGGTAGAGTGAAGGAGAAACAAAATTACCATCAGAGAGGAAAGGCGCTTTCATGGTAGAGCCATGTGCTGAGACTTGGTACAGTTGCGGTCCATTAACATCCACGCCGGCGACAATGAAGTACACTTGGAGATAGCCTTGATAACTAAATGGGAAGGAGGAAACGACTTTTAAAATTCATTGCCATCGTACAAAGGACTAAGTCAAGGCAAATAAAGCCATCATTCCATGAATAGGATAAAATAGTCAGTAAGAAGATTGAAATGGAAAAAAATAATATTCAAATCAAAAATCTGCAAAAACATAAAAAAGAGGATGCCACTTCTAAGTAAAAAAGGCGCCCCCTAAAGTTTTTTGGCGCTCTTCATAAAAAAGTCTGTTCACTTATAAATATTGTTATAAAAAGGAAGATACTTGAAGAGAAGTTGCTTGAGCATTCGCAATGGAGCCACGACACGAGTTTGGCGATCATCCATGTTCATGCGGAGCAAAGTGAGCTTGGTTTCAATCATCTTTGACAGGTGTTGCATATCTGCCGCTACTCCACACCCAGCAGACCTACGTAGTGGAGTGCAAAATAGAGAAAGAGTAACAACGACTTTAACAATTAGTAAATCGTTCGTTTATTGCAAATGCACGGATCTAAGTTAGAGAATGCGTATAAGCATACACAACATTGGGCGCCAATTTTGAAATCTTCAAAATATTTTTTTGCGAAACAGTGGTTCCTGAAGTTGCGCGCGTATCAGCTCCAACAACAATACCATTCTAAAATGGAAGTAACAATTTCATAATAATAATAATGATGAAGGTCTAACTTGGAAACAAACAGCAATTAGAAACAAGAGACAGCTTATCAAGTCTGTTTCAGTAGCAGCTCCACTATGTGCTATCTTTAATTTAGTTGATCCGATTTATATCCCAAACTATTCCAATATTTAAATTTTAAATATAGGAAAAGTGCTGAAGGGTCATGCTTGGAATAAAATAATAAATTGAAAATTATAAAGTTACAAGCAAAATGTTTATTTTAAAAAACAACACAAATTTTCGACTACAAGAGTCTTTCTCAAGTGCGTGTAAATGTATAAATGAAGGATAGAAGGAGAGTCGGTGGCTTGTTGAGTGAGATTAATTCAATCATCAACAGAATTAATTCAATCATCATCAGAATTAATCTCACTCAACAAGCCACCGACTCTCCTTCTATCCTTCATTTATACATTTACACGCACTTGAGAAAGACTCTTGGAGTCGAAAATTTGTGTTGTTTTTTAAAATAAACATTTTGCTTGTAACTTTATAATTTTCAATTTAAATTTTAAATTTCATAGCAAATTAATTTCAAATTATTAATAATAATTTTAGCAAAATTTTGAAAATATTCACATATAATTACAATTATTTTATCCATTTAGATAAATCTTGGAAGATATGAATTATCTCTTTTACAAATGACTAATCTAGAGATGAAAAGAGCATATGATATAGAGCATATTTAGGCACTCTAATCGTAATCTTTTATAGACTGAGCCGTTCCTATTTTTTTCTGGTTACGGGCTAGTATATATATATATATTTTTTTTTAAATGTTTTTCATTAGTTGTTATTATAATTACAATTATAGAATTATATTATTATTAATAAAACATAATTATCTTCAAACTTCAGCTAAGTTAAACTCATGATTAGAAAATGTATTTAGTTTTTTATTGGAATGAAAATGTGCTTAGGCATGCAGTTTAATAATAAACAAGTGTGTGCTACTCTTGCTCACAAGTTTTTACCAACCTTAGATAGGGGTGTGAAAATATGATTAACTAAAATACTTCAGGTGAATAAAATGAAAATATATTGAATATTGTATACATAAATTAACATGTGGGGCATTGCATGACAATTCAACCAATCATTTTTACAAACTCTTTAGATTTTTTTAAATTTGATATGCTACAACTTGTTGATGCAACTTTGATTGTGTATATCTTAACTCCGTCTCTTGAGATGTTCTTGAGATATGAGCCTGAAAAATGAGATCAAAAGAGTTGTTTGGGAATAGTTAAAATCTCAGCAACGGTTAAAGCAAAAGAAATCAATTGAATATATCATTGAAGACAAAAATATGATCCATACCATTAGTTTTAAAAATTTTTTGTAAAAAGTCAAACAATAAAGTTGTCGTTCATACGACATTCCCATCTGTCTAAATGCACAAGAGTGTCCTTCCGTTGAATGTGTAAAGCAGAGAAGACAATTTAAGAAAGTAAGATATGTTTCAATAAACGTTTCAAAAATAATTAAATGATCGAAAATAGAGAAATATTTCAAAGCTTTCGGAATTGATTAAGAACTTACTGCACATATGTAATATCGTTTTGCATTAATTATTATAAATATAGAAATGAGGCGTTGATTCATTGAAAAATACGTGAAAATTATAAAAAGTAAATTCAGAAGTAAAATGTCTTTATTCAAATAAAATTTTTGTAAAATTTTCTACCACTATACTATTCAACTGATCTTCAACTACCAACTTGAAGAGGAGGTTGACTTGCTGTGATTGGAGTAAAGGGCGGCGAGTTTATGTGATTGGAGAATAGGGTGGAGAGTTGCGTGATTGGATAGTTTTTACTCCAATCACAACAACTCGCCACCCTCCTCCTCCAGTTGATAGTTGAAGATCAGTTGATGACCATAATGGTTGAAAATTTATCTCCCAAAAATTTAATTTGAATAAAGACATTTTACTTATGAATTATTATAAAATAATATAAAAGAAGATAACAAAATGTTGAGAATGGAGGCAAAAAATTATTATTAATATTTTGAACACACACACACACACACACACCATGTTAGCAAACATAAATGGAAAAGTGAAACTGAAAAAGTAAACCCTTTTTAAACTAGAGGGTAAACTTTTTCATGATTGCGAACACTGCGTGCGTTTGAAATATTAAACAACTTTTGCCTATACTTTCAACGTTTTGTTAATTTCTTTTAAATTAAATTTGTTTAAAAAGTGCAACGATTCTTGCTTTATTATAATTTCATAAAATACCTTAAACACTGCAGCCGCTATTGTTGTTCCCGTTTTTGTCATTTTCAGTTCAGACGCTGAATTTTTTGAAAGCAATCTTTCATTCCTTAAAGTATTGTAGTTAAAATAAGCAGGTAAAATGGAAGCATAAATCAAACAAAAAATAGCCAATAATGAGACTTCAAACGGATTAAATAAAAAAATTAAAATTCAATGAATGTTTCCAAAAAGAACAATTACAAGATCATAAAGTTATACACATGGAAACGGACATAATTTGATAAACTAGCTAGTAGCACTATACCATTAAAGACATGCAATCATAAGTATTACTTTAAAAATATGCACATGCTATGAATATTTTTTACGTAAAGCAAGTAAACAGATGTTTAAATGTTATCATATATTTAATCTAATTATTTATAGAACAGCGTAAAAAATCAACCACTTTATCTTGTTTAACATTAATATTATAATTAGAAGCAACAAAAGTTCACTCATAAATACTTCAAAAATTGAAATAAGAGCTTGATTGCTTTTTTTATAAAAAAAATTGATCTAAAAACTATTTTATATTAACTTTTCCTATTTATTATTTTTATAATAAATAATTATAATTTTTATAAATATTAGTATTGTAAGATGCAGTGTAATATTTTAAGTATACTCTTTTGAAAAGGCGTGATCTTTAGACAAAACCTTTTTAAAACAACTGAAATTTATGTTTCCGTGTTAGAGAATGTATGCTTATTTTTCACATCCATGCTTTCCCTTTTTATTATTTTATTCTTCCACTCAATGAATTGTTCATTGTAAAATTCAAAGATCATGTTTTAAAATTATTTCATGTGCCAGAATGGAGGAGTCAAAATTAAAAAGATCTGCTTATAAAAATGAAATAATCTAATTTTTAGTTGGTTTATGAATTATTCCGTATAAAAAATCAATTTAAAATTTGTTAAATACAGACTGTGTTTAATAACTTGATAAATTTTTACAAATTCAAATCATTTACAAATAATTGACAATTAAAAAAGTTGACCTATTAATAAAAAGTTGACTTTTGGTGACCTAATTACTTGGACCATAGAAACTTTATTAAATAAATCATTTACGTGTTTTAGAATAAGAGCTATTAGAAATTAAAAGTGGACTTTATTGACTTTTAACGTTGAGTGTCCATGACTATTCACAAGCAGAATATTGAAAACACATTAGCAAAAAAAGTAAGATTAAAAAGAGTGTAGAAGTTAGTATTCTCTTGGATATTCCCGATTGATACAAGCATTACATTCCAAATCCACGAATTTCACAAATGTAAGAGTATAAACATGAACGGTTCTTTGCGAGAATAACAATGGCCAGTAGTGAATTTAAGGTAAAGTATTTATATGGGCGTGCGGGAAAGCGCATAAAGCTTTTTTTTTTAGTATTCCAAAATAGGATCATAATTAAAAGTTTATAACATCAATGAAAACATTTTTGTATTAAATGAATTTCAAATAAAAGTAATTCTAGTAGTATCACTTATTTAATAATACGTTATTCGTCCCGCATGAGTGAATTTTAAACAGAAATACCCCCACCGTCTAGAGGAGTTGCCTTAAAATATATAAATGTAAACACTTTCTTACAGTTTAAGCCCCATTAAAATTATTTTTGCACGTCAGCCAGTTCGTACTTAAAGTTTGGTGATGGGGTAGTATATAATAAAGCCATACATAATTGAATTGAGAAAAATATAAAAGAAACTAATAGCTTAAAATTTTATTATAAAAAACGCTAATAAAAGAGAAAATATTAAACATAAAATAAATAAGGTAATTTAAATAAAGGTTAATTAATTTTTTACAAGTATGTTAATATATATTTTTGAAAAATAAAAATTAAATAGAAAGTTATTTAAATCACAAATTAAGAAAAAATATTTACCTTTTACAATTTTCAAAATTAAAAGGCAAAATAGATGCCATTTTATAGAAAGAATGGAAATATTATAAGGCAAAAATAATATCAAAAAACAAAAATAGAGCAAGCGATAAAATCATGCATTAATAAAGGATTTGTAATCACTCATATCTGGTAAAATGTTAAGATTATTATTCTTTCCTTCAATACAATATCAGTAACTAAAAAATACAAATAGTATAGAATTTAACATGAAATATCTCTAAATCTAATTAAAAATAAAAATTTATAAAAATAGCTAGCAAGGAACAAAGAAGGCTTATGCACGGAGTCGAAATTTTTGAGGTGGCAAATATAAAAAATTTATATATATTAAATGCAATTTCATTATTATAAATGGGAGAAATTTAATTGTGTAATCTAAATTTTGTATTATTCATTTTCAAGTTGGGCAATCGGTGCATCGAAATCCAGATACTAAACAGTGACATATATTTATTATTTAAAAAAACTGGCGTTCCTCAAGGTTCCATTTTGGGACCTCTCTTGTTTTTAGTCTTTCTAAATGATATACCTCTTTCCAATATAAATTTGAAGTTTTTTATCTTTGCTGATGATTTAACTATAAATATCCCTTTTTCTTGTGAGTTTTTCAATAAAATTAATTACTTTAATCAAGTATTTGATAAACTTTTTTATGGTGCAAAGCTAACTCTATGTGTATTAATTTTGAAAAGTCTAAAGCAATGCTATTTGGGAAAAGCGAGTGTTCTGAACTAATATCTACCAATTTGAAATTTAAGATTGTCCAATCTTTCCATCTTTTGGGTGTCGTAAAAGACAATAAATTGAAATGGCAGCAGCATATTTCGTATGTAAATAATAAATTATCTCGAGTCATTGCTATCATAAAAAGATTCAAAAACTTGTAGTTCGGAAATATTTACATAATTTTTATTCTGCATTTTTTTCTAATAGCATAGTTTTCTAATGATACTTGTGTTATTTTGGCAGATATCATTGAAATTTTTCTTTAAGTCAAGTTTCATATAAAGTTTCAAAATATTTTACTATTTATATAAAGATAAATATTTTTTTAGAAAACAACTAAAATTTTAAGATTATTTGAAAGAAGAAAGATTTATTCATACAATTATAAAGAAAAAAGAACAGTTCGTGAGATCAGTAAGACAAAATGTTTACAAATTTAAATAGAATTATATTTTCAATATAGATTTTTATATTAAGGGAAATATTCAAAAAGACCTTAAGGCCGCTGATATGAATAAAACCCATCCACATTTATAAAAGTGTACGTAAGATTTGGTAATAAATGAGAACAAGGCTGCCACAAAAGAAATAATGATGAACGCAAGAGGATAAAGAAAAGTATCAAAAAGGATGACGAGAAACATGAAGGGAAAATTTGTATATATAATAAATATTTTCAACAAATTGTGTATATAGACAAGAGTAAAAAACAAATAATGAAACATGATAAGAAAACTTAACTTATTATTTTAAAGATATTATAAGAAGGCCATGAAATAAGAAATAAAATATATAAAACAAATGGAGAAATAAAATACAAAACTTGTACAAGCTAGGAATTTTGTTGATATTTACACGCATAACATTCCGTAGAATGACAAATAAATTCATAATTTTTCATGAGAAGTTTTTTTATTATATTTTTTACAAACACTTATTTTAAAAACGATACAATCAGTGCCAATTAAAAAAGAGTTGTAGTTAAATTTGTATTTTAAAGATTGTTTCGATAGTCTATTGTAATATAAGGGAAATGACAGATAAATTATTTCGTAAATTATACTGGTGAACTTCGTTATTATACGTAATAAAATCATCAAACATATTTGAAATAGATTTTTATTGGTATTGCACACTATATGACCTTTAGAAACAAATTAGTATATTTTACACTTTAGTATTATTCTCGAAATATTTTCAAAGATATTTCGTACCATTAATTTCTTAGGGTATTTTCCAGCTTTTAATTTATAAGGCCCATCTGGGTTAAAATTTTCAGAATAATTTGCTTTGAAAAATAGTGTTGTGTAGAAAATACATTAAATTTACAAGAATTTTATTTTTAAAGTTCAATAATTACAAGTTTTATTTTTATTATATGCGTGTACCATGATTAGAGAGTTAACTTAAGGTTAACGTTATGTTAGAAATATCCATTACGCAAACTGCAGTTTGTACAGATTATAGCAGCTTTAATTTTTTTACTTTCATTTGATAGATTTCTTAGAAAAATTGTGATTTTATTTAAGACCAAACCCTAATTAAATCTTAACCATATAATATATCACCTTGTTCTAGAATTTTTATTCGCGTATAAGGCGCAAAATTTTTTTTGAGTATATGAAATAGAATTAAATTGGCATTTAAACTCAAGGATCAATAAAAAAAGATTTGACCGTTATATGGTTTAAATAAATTTTATTATAATCACCAACAAATTAAATAATGCCTTCTATTTCAACTTATAATGTTAACTTGAAATCAGAATGTACTTAACATCTTGAGTTATTAAAGAAAATGATTAAAGTACTATAATTACTCATATATACACTAGAACCTACGTTTTACGTACGGCAGGGGACCGAACGGCGGACGTAAAATGTAGGATTCGTAAAATCCAGGTTGACCTTTAAATTGACATACAACACGAAAATCCTAGACTGGATCACACATGGTCACACCGTGTACGACGTGAGGGACAATGGCAGCTAAAGAAGACTACTACAGTGAAGTTGGATGATCATCCCTAAAGTTGAGCTGTTTTCATAATAAAGTCTTAAATAAAAATATCAGTGTATGTGTATTATTTATCAATTATACTCAACTTAGTCTGCTCTAGGAAAAGGCGCCGGTTAAGTTGCTATTTTAATGATGCATGCAGAAGGGGGAATAATTTTAAAATAAGGAAAAACAACTTTATTCATTCTCTTTCCAATAAAATCACAAAGAAAAAACGTATTAATAATGCATTTAATGACCCAAAAGGTACGTAAAACGTAGGTTCTATACCAAAATTTTATTTTTCCACATAAATTGAATGTTTCAAGATATAGATTTTTTTAAATATAGTTAACGTGCAGTTATCCCTGCAAAATTGTCTTGAAATCAATTTATAATATGGGTAAGAAAAAAATTCCAATACTGGGTAATTTCTTATAGGCATAAATTTTGCATAAAATTATAAAAAACAACAAGAATAAGGTTATATTATATATAGTCAAAGGAAATTTGTAATATGGTAATCATAGTTAAATAGTATTTTTTTTCAAAGAAGTAGAAACTTTCAAAAACTAACAATAAATTTTTGGTTAAAACGTAAATTTTAGCAAAAGGATTACGTGGTAATTATACAAATACATTTACTAATCAAGAAGAAATGGATGTGCAAACTATAGTTTTATCTAAAGTTAATATTGTACACCTATGAATAGAACTAAGAGTATGGTAAATTTATTTAAAATAAGGATATTTGCAATCATGATGCTCAGGCTAGGAGAGAAATAATAAGAGATCACGCATCCTAGAAGTAGCTAAAATAGCTACTAAAAATAATTGCTTTTTTAATAGGCGAGAACTAGACATAAAAATATTTCAAAAATTTTATTTACTATATTTTTTGTGTTCACTTATATTACATGCTCAAGTGAGATCTACAGAGGAAGAGCAGTATGAGTGAAATTCGTACTGAGTTATTGGTTTTCTTTGACACGCAAAATAAGTCAAAAAGTTGTTATTGAAATTAAAAAATCTTGCTTATTTGAAGGATATTTATACAAAGTGCAATAAAATTAGCTTCTCTTTAAAGGGAAAACGTGTTAGAATTTTGAATATAACACATAAAATTAGAATTTTCTATTGACATGAGTAATTGGTTTGATTCTCGCGTAATTTGATCGATTTAAACAAACTAATTTCCAAAAGTTTTCTCCAATCAGACCAAAAAGTTTGTGTAGACTTCACGTGACAAAAAATTAACATAACTTTTAATATGTGCATTTTTTCTCACTATTTAACATTTTTATTGACCATGTGTTATTCTTATTACTTACCCAATAAAATTTAAGGATTTAAAAAGTGTTACACCATTGTAAAAAATTTGAATTTCATCATTAGATATTTTTATCCTATTTGGAAGATAGCAGTCAGAACTTATTATAGAGATATCAAAAAAGTTAGCTTTATAATTTGAAATAAGTTTCTATTGTTTTACAAAAAGTATTTCTACATTTATTCACAAAAATCAAATTTTATCATAATATATAAATAAAAAAGAACACAAATAAGTTTTAGAATAAATTATATAAAAACATGGCTATAAAAGGTTGGTGATGGCATGAGTGGAATTTGATTACAATTTTAAACTTCATTTAAAGCATCAGGTGTCTAAAATAAGATAATCCGGTTGCGGAAATAAAAGAGAACAGGAATTTTAGCTTGTTACGAGAGGAAAAATAAAATCTTTTTAAAGATGTCAACAGAGACGATTGTTGTACAGGGCAATGCAAAAGAAAGAGTAAAAAACCTCCATTTATTGACTGTAGAAAATGGGGTTATTTTAGGAGAGAAATTTTAACATCAAAAGCAATGAATTTCAAAATGAGATTGATTTCGTTAAATGTGACAGTGCTAAAAGGACTTCTTGTGAATGATATTTGGATCTGATTCGAATTCTCTTTTTGTAATCCAGATTTTCTTGAATGTGTCTAGAGATGCTAGAATGGAGCCTCTGGATGTCAAAAAAAAAAAGAATAAAAAGATAGAGTATTCAGTTTTAAAAATAAACATAAATCAATATGCCATACCCGATCCATGTGCTATAAAGCCTTTCTTTAGAAGCATTGATCTACAAAAGGTTTAATCATTTTTAAACTTGGGAGAAGAGGGTAAAGATTTTCTTACTTTAATTTTTACATCTTTTGGAGCAAGGTTTATCGTTTCTTCGAAGAGTCTGGGACCAAAATCTAAAAATCAAATTAAAATATGCAAATAAAACTGCTTTCTTTTTCAGCACTTCTCAAATTATAAACTGATCCGAAACATTTATCGTGATTAATTGAAAAAATGACATTTATCATTTGGATAATTAGTAAGTTAATTCGTTTTTTTTAAAGGATCAATCGATTCCAAAATTTTGGCGAATTGCGATCCTGGTTTTTTTTATACAAATTACTGATTCTGCCAATGATACCTATTCTAATTGTAATTTTGAATGCTTCCATATAACGAACTTTAAAAATGATAAATAGCGGATAAATTTTTAAAAAGTTGAATAGTTTATTCAAAAGAGTTTTTTAACAGTAATAAAAAAAATGACTTTCGTTAACTGGAGTTATATCCTTAAAACGATTAACTGGAGTTTAATCCGCGCTTTTTTACCAAAATTAATTGACCAAAAATGAAGTGCGCATTATCTACGTAGACAGAATTTAACGCAAGAAAAAAAAGCTGAAATAGAAAAGTGTGTGGACAAAAATAGGTAAAACGCATATAACATATAACACAGGCATATAATTAAATCCCTTGAAAACTATTTCTTCATTTTACTATCGTAAATATTATATATAGTTATATTAGACTTATATTGTTATTATATAATAAATATTTTATTTAGCTCAATGTTTAAAAGTTACAGAGCATACTAGGTATGTTCTTTGAAATAGTAGCTCATAAATCGGTTTTGAATTGTCCAAGTTAGCGCATTAAACACGAGTGTTTACGGTAATTATTATTGGTTCATCATAATATTTATTTATCAATTATTTTAATTGTTTCAAATTTTTCAGGTTGAAATTTACAAACATCCGCTTATCTCCGACTTCTGAAGTAACAATAAAGCAATTTAACAACAAAAGAAATGGTGTTTAAAGCAATTTGCTAATGAAATTAGAAATTTGCCAAACAAAATTTTTTATTTCTATTGATTGTTTTGTTCGAAAAGTTGCGAAGGCTATTAAGAAGGAAAGACATTTTCATAATCATATATCTTACAGAAAATAATTGGAGTTTGTAACGTGTGACATTATGATTAGTAATGCGACAATACCAAAGTTTTGTAAGATTCCGATTTAAAAGCTTTCTGGATAAAAATGGAAAAAGCATTCTACTTCTTCTTTTTAAAAAAAACAGCAATCACACACATGCAAGTAGATACAATATAAATTGACATTAAATTTACATACAAAGATGCTATACTTAATTTTGAAATTATTAAACATTTTATTTATATAGACACAAACAAAAGATAATATTAAGCTTTCGGATATTAGATTTACTCGTTTTTTTATATTCAATTCAAGAAAAATTACATTTTATAATCATTTCATTTTCTATTTTTGTGCTAAACCATATTAAATTTTAGAAGCTAAAATTGTCTTATGTGCAAAGATTTCCTTAGGTACTCTATCATATCCCTTTTCTAGATCTATAAATGCGCACCATAATTCATTATTTTTCTCTTTCAATCTTTCCTGTACTTGTCTAATGATAAATATTGGATCAACAGTACCTACACTTTCTCTAAAACCAAAAATTGTAAAATTTTCCTGAGTCTATTTTCTAAAAGTCTTTCTATACTTTTACGCCATATTCCCAAAGTTTATTGCTCTAAAAGAACTAATTCTAATGCATCCCCCTTTCCTTTATATATAGGTGTCAGTTCGAACCATTTCGCAGGTAGCTCTTCATGCTTTATAAACACATCACATACTCTTTTGATATCTATCACTCCTGTTTCATATGAGGCTCATGTAGTCATTTCACTGGGTCCAACCGCCTTTCCAATTGCATTTCTAACTTCTTCCATCTGAAAACTCTCTATAGATCCTTCTACCATACAATCTTCATCTTTAAAACTGCATTCATTTTCAACATTCAAAATATGTTTCCCATCTTTTTATAACCTCATTTGCGTTCTTTGCTACGCAACCATCTCATTTTTAGCTTTCTCCTTTGCAATCTCCTTCATGTTTCCTGCCTCTTTGGATTTTTCATATAAACCTTTTCTTTTTTCATTTTCTATACTAATACTTTGTTGATGACTTTTTTGGAGTTAGAAACAAAACTTCTTAGCATTGAGAAATTGTGCGCTTTTATACACACGTTTTGCTGTATACTTTACAGTATAATAGTTATGTTAGGCTACGTTTAGTGTAGCCTTGAATTTAAACGTAAAAAGTTAGAATAAGTGTGCGTTACAATTTTATGGGATAATATATTTTGAATGTTACAAGTATGATGTTAAACATGTAGGAATAGAGCCTAGCAAAACTAAAAATCATACACTTACTCGTATGGTGTATTTAATTTTCTTTTACTATATAGATGTAGATACCGCCTTCTTTATAAAATTGCTTCTTTTTTGTTCACCACAACTGATAGCAGACAATCTTGGATTAAATTTTTTAATGGCATATGACAATCGAATAACAACATATCAAATTTTATTTCAAAATTACATATAGGCTGGAAATTTTTTTTGATAGACCATTTTACATTGTTATCCAAAAAATAACACATTTTGAATTTTCGGTGTTTATTAAGATTTGTATTTTAATTTTTCGAGTTTAAATATTTTTATACAATTATATTTTTAATTTAATCATTTCATTTTTAGAAAATGATCTATTAATTTTTTTTTCAATGTTAAAGATCATTCTAATTTAGAATCTTTTCTTTTATATTCCATCTAAATTCTGCATTATTGGTTGCTTTTTAATATTAATATTAAAAACAATTTTCGTTTTACAATTGACGCCTTTGCGCATTTTAATTAAAAAATGGTGGTCGCAGTATTAAGAAACAAAAAAAGAAAAACATTGAAATCAATACTTTTAAAAAGGGTTGAGCCACCAGATATCACAATATTTTGATACAGCAGATGTCGCAAATCCAAATCACTTAGATTGATTGAGTTGTAGAGAAGTTTGTGCACACCATCATATTCCAGACCTATTAAATCTGGTCTAAATAAAATTTCGGCTGCCTTATACCTTGAAGCGCCAACCTGTTTAAAAAGATAGGTTATTAGAAAGTAGTACCTAACTAGAGCAAAAATATGTAAAAAACATTGACAACATGAAAGTAAAAAAGAGTTCTTAAATCAAAAATTAAGAAGAAAAGGATCCAAGTTTGTTGAATGGCCTTTATGATCTAGACTCTAGAGCAGCGATTCTCAATGTGGCAACAAAATATTCCAGGAGGCCACAGAGATAAAAATCAATTTTAAGGGACCTCAGAGAGTTACAATGGGATCACATAAATCCCAAAAACTAGTTTATTGGATGAGTTAACGAAGATATGGATTATATTATTAGTTATTTATGCTTTACATAAACAACATGCTTAGAATAACCACGAAATAAGTTGTTTGTTGATTGAAGAGGGTCGCTTCATGAAGAGAGAAAGCAAGAAGGAGAGAGAAGATATCCGAACACTTCCGATGAATGGTGTTGAAACATAAGATGTTTGGATATGAAAGAATATTGTGTTATCCAACATATAGAGAGTCATGATTAATCATATTTGACGTAAAATTTTATTTCATTCCACATGCATAACTAATAATAATAATTAATCAAAGTATTGAGTTTGGTAGGTCTGACTTGTAAGATGAGCGAATAAGTAATATTCTATCTCTACCATACAAATAAAAGACAAATCTATTAATTTTAGATCTATAATTTTTTTTATTAGATCTATAATTCAAGATCTATCGTATTGACCACTTTACCGCTCCGTGCTTTAAATGATCTTTCTGTTTTGAAAAATTTGTGTAAAAAATATTTTTTATTCATATAAAGAAATATATGCTAGCATTGTTTATGACATAACAACGAACTTATTTTTAACCAGATTGATTCACAAATTTGGGATTACGCCAATAAAAATGTGGAATTCCTTGACAATGATCAAAAGCAAAAATGAGTGAAATTACCAAACCTCTAAAGTAAATTAATCAAACCTCGGGTTTGAGTGAAATTACTGTAATATGTATAACTCTCATAGTCTCAGATTCAATTCGTAGCTTGGTTATGCATATTGTTATTACATCAATACGGCAACATGTGACAAGCTTATCGTTCATAAAAAAATTAGGGCATTTGTTTAATTTTAATTTAACACCTTTTTACATAAAGTGACTTAAGTTAGCATTTTCATTCTTAAAGCAAACAAATATGAGGAATAAACAATTTTGATTAGTAAGAAAGAAATTAAAAATATATTTTAAATAACATTTAAATTGGATTTTTTTAATTAAAATATGGAAGATATACCGTAATCGAGCATATGTCGAGTTCGTGTATAAGTCAACGCATGGAAGTTTAAAAAAAGAAAGTTTATAACAACGCATTGTTATGGCAAGTAAAAATAGCCTCGATTTTTATCATCGAGCTACCGGTCCGTGATTCGGTATAAATAGTTATAATATAATGAACCTCGTGTGTGGTGTTATAGTGAGAGTGACTGAAGTTAGCTAGATTTTAACATTTAATTCGTTATTCAAGAAAATTAGACTTTTTGCTAATCGGATCATATTATGATTATAAGGAGGAAAAGCGAAAACCTCAATCTTTTTACCATCTGGCAAAACATATGGCTGCTTAATGCTTTTAACTTTTTCTTCTTGTTGCGGATTCGTTGCTACATAACAAATTTTCTGTAAAAGATAAAAAGAAAGCATTAGAGTAAAAATTTGAAAGGAATAAAGAATTTACTAAAAATCAACCACGCGAAAACATTACCGCAAAAAGGTTTGTTGTTGGAGTTTCATGTCTCGAAGTGGGATACCCCTATTTATTTTGTTCAGCATATCTTAAATAAACTTAATGACTACAATATGCTAAGAAAATTTAATACATTGCCAAAAAAGCTCAAATCTATTTTCAGTGCTTGAAAATGTTAATATTTTCGTTGCAAAATAGTGTGGCCATTGGCTAAAAAATTTAAAAGGGTACAAATTTGACAAAAAAATTTATGAAATTTACGGATATTAAAATACTCAGTTTGCAGAAAATTTTATTAAGTTTAATGAAATCTTATTTTCAAAAATTCATTAAAAAACTTTTTAGATCAAATTTTAACCCCTAAAATTTCATTACCCAACTTAAGACAGACTTTATCCCGTTGACGACCAGAATAATCAGACGATATCTAATGTAAAGCAGAAGATTTGTATTAAAGAGCATAAACGCAGACGATTTTATTTTTGTAATGTTGACTTTGGCCGTCAACCGGTGAATGAATACAAAACTTAATTTGCAAAAGACAAAGAATTGGAAAACGCACGAACTTAAATCAAAAAAAGATTAAGTACCATAGAAATCAGACGATATTTAAAAAAAACGCAGATGATTTATATTCAAAGTCATTGAAAAAAGCAGACGAAGATAAAATTACTTATGTTCTCAAATGGGAACATTGGGACTTAATGGGTTAAAGAAAGCAGGATATATTACCTCTTTCATTTCTCGAACAACTTCTTTCTCTGAAGACGTATGAAAGTGAAAGCCTTCTTTGCGGAGAAGTAAGCTGAGACGATTTGTGACATCGCTTCCTAAATACGAAATGTTATTCATTGGGTTAGCTGCTGACTAACTTTTAATAAGTAATCAAATATTGTAAATTATATCCTCTTGTGTATAACTATATCGACTTACGTGCACCGCTATTGAATATCTCAGCATATCTTGCATATTCATGATATATACTGACTTTTCTATCTAACACCTCGGATTCTTCTATTGCTTGTTTATTTAATTTGTCATTTGAATAACACTCACATTTAAAAAAAGTTTTTTTTTTCATTTTGATGCAATCTAAATCACAATCATGTCTTGTTAAATATATACTTTTTAATTTTCAATGTAAGAATCTGTCTAAACAAGTTTTTAAACTCTTTTCCTAGCACTTCTGTTTTGTGATATAAACTTTAGAAGTTTCTTCGTTGCAATTCACCTGCAAAATAAAAGAAGTAGAAGAATTTGTGGAGCAAGAATAAAAGCAGTGAATAGCTAGGACACCATAAAAAGAATCTTGTTTATTCCTCACCAAATAAATTATTTTGAATTTTCTGTTCTCCCTATCAGTCTACAACGCTAATACTGATTTGGGTGACCAGAAATGGAAGTATTGATGTATTATAATTGGTCGAATTATTTTTGACGCACTTTGAATTTTCTGTTTTGCCTATCAGTCATATTTGTGAAGCTAATATATTGATTTTTAGTTACCATACATCAAATTAATTGAACGCATGTGCATCTTTAAGATAACCAAGCAGAGAGAAAACGCTTGATTCAACATTTCAAATCCTTTATACAAATTTTTTTACGATCTTTGCTACACATATAGGAACTCTGTAGACACATATGGCGCTGACACAAGTTAGTTGTTGTTGTTGTCATTTTTTATTTTAACAAAAGTTAGTCTATTGGGCAAAGAAGTTTAGTCTCCAAAACTAATGATAAATCAAATAGAATAATGAATTTCCTTGGTGTCTCCCTCCGTTAAGGACTTTGATCCAAATGAAACTATATTGAGATGAAAGGAAGGGCTTTTCAAATTCTTAGGGTGCGTTGTGAAGAATTAAGAAATTCAAGCATTGGTCATTAAATTTTTTCTTGATTGAAACGAAGAGCAAGAAGCATGGTAGAAAAACTAAATTTAGTGGTGTAAACTTTTAGGTAATGATAGAAAGCGTATAGATAATGTGAGAGTGGTGATGCCAGAGTAAGCTTCATGAAATGCAACCAAACTTTTAAATTTGGAAGGAAAACACCAAACTTAAAGTTCACATGAAAATCTCCGTACTGTATCCTCGTATGGCTCTTGCCGTTTTATCTTCTCAGTTATTTTTCAACTTCCAAATTACATTTGCACAATTTATGTACCACGTATGTGCACCTAAAAAATATCTCTAATTTACACCTTCACATTGTAATATATCATTTATAGCTTTTATGACTTTAGGCATGCTGTTTTTCTTACTATTTCTTTGTTATTTACTTTCTTATTAATATTTCTCTAATTAGTTTGCCTTTGAAATGTTTACCTTCTCTTTCTACTTATATTCTTCTTATATATATCTTGAGTCTACATTTATTATTCCTCTAGAACAAATTCCATTCAACACAACAACTCTCAAATGAAGTTGCTTTCAAGCTTCTTTTCAAAACAAATACATTTCTGTTCTTTCTCTAATCCTTCATAGCAAAGACACATCACTATATTTTCTCTGTAAAATAACTTATAAAGGTTTTTCATAACTAAAAAAAATAAAATAAATAATTGAAGACTCATTAGTCAGTGGTTAAAAATTTTTAATTCTTTTTATTCGGCTTTTCTTTTTACAATTATATGCTCAAATGAGTGGATTCAAGCTCAATTTTTGCAACTATAACATGTGTCATTTTTTTGTTTTTGCGTATTAACCAATTTTAGACTAATGGTACAAAGGGAAGCCAACGAACTCTTACTTTCAAGAAATTAAACCGGAATTACTAAGGTCATCTGTTTTGTTAGTTTAATTTCTTAGACTTATACTTGATTTTATTTTTTTCACAAGTTTTGAATAAATTTGTATCATTCCTTGATTTTTCAGTGAAGTATTAGTTAAATAAATCATACATTTAGCCATATGTGGCGAGTACTCACAATGTAAGCAGCACCATATGTTGTTTTCCATGTTCGTTGATCTTTTTACATTTACCAATTACAGTTTAGCAAAGTTTTTTTTAAGTAATTTTTTAAGTTTTTAGTAAATTTGTATCATTCCTTGATTTTTCAATGAAGTATTAGTTAAATAAATCATACATTTAGCCATATGTGGCGCGTACTCACGATGTAAGCAGTACCATATGTTGTTTTCCATTTTCGTTGATCTTTTTACATTTACCCATTACAGTTTAGCAAAGTTTTTTTTTAAGTAATTTTTTAAGTTTTTAGTAAATTTGTATCATTCCTTGATTTTTCAGTGAAGTATTAGTTAAATAAATCATACATTTAGCCATATGTGGCGCGTACTCACGATGTAAGCAGTACCATATGTTGTTTTCCATGTTCGTTGATCTTTTTATATTTACCCATTACAGTTTAGCAAAAGTGTTACGAAACTTCCACACCCTAACCCAGAGAGTATTTTGGAGAAAAGTTTCATTCAGTTTGAAATAAAATAGTTTTTTACGGACTGACAGGTTACACTGATATTAAGATAGCGTAGTCTGAAACATACAACAACAAAGTTGCATCCAAAATGAGAATTTATTTTAGACAAAAATTATTGTCTGAAGTAGGAATCTTTGAAATAAAGTGTTAGGAGAGTGGGGTGGAAAAGTTTGTATCAATAATGAAACGAACATTTAAAAAATTAGAAAACGAGCTTTTTTTGGTGGCGCCAAAAATGTTTTTTAAAAAAATTCTGGTAGTAGGAGCAAATATTTATGCCAGGCCTGAATGCTAAACCGACCTGAGAAAGGTAAAGCGTAAAAGTATAGAAAAAATAAGTCACCATCTCCTGATTGAATAAATCATTTGGAGAAACTATTTTAAAAAATACAGGTCAATAAGCAGTGTCTTTATATCATTCTCAAGGACAAGGACAGAAAATAAAGGCGTTTCTTTTTGAAAAAAAAGACAGCTGGTCACCATATTTCTTTACCCATATTAATTCGTTTTATTTTCAACAAAATCTTCAGGTGACAAAAATAATATAAGACAGTTGGAAAAAAATGAGTTTACCTGCAACATTTGATCGCATAATGCCGTGTTGAATCGCGAAGCCTTGATAAATAGGAACAACATGGGTGACTCCATCACCGGAATCAAGAACGACGCCTGTTGTTCGTCCTGAAGAGTACCTCAACAAATGATTAGTATTTATGAGAATATGTATTTTCAGATTTATTAAAGCAGAAAACTTACAAACTTAAAACAGCTTGTATGGAAATGAATAGAGCTGGAACGTTGAAAGTTTCGAACAAAATTTCTGCTGATTTCTCTCGATTTCTCCATGGATTTAAAGGAGCTTCTGTAAGCAAAATGGGATGCTAAAAAAATGTCTGCATATCTTAAAATTAATTAATTAAAATACGTTTTTTTACATCACTAACATTTTTTATGAAAACTAACTATGGTTTGAAGTAGAATGGACACACTCAAGTTTTATTCAAGTACATAAAAGGTAAAGGTACCATGGGATGTTTTCATCTAAAAGGCACAATTGCGCCGCTTGTTATGAAAAAAGTAGCCTTGATGCGGGATCGAACCCAAGACCTTGATTTATCAAATCCCAGTATCTAACCAACCTTACTCACGCCCCTTTATGTATGAGTATTTATCTGTATGATTTTAGCATAAATTTATTTGTATTTTGATCTTTTTTCAATTGAATACGCTTTAAATAGCCAAGCTGTTATAGTACTCTACACGCATATGAGAGTTTAAAACTTGATATCAAAAAGAAATTATAACATTTTTTTCTTTTATTGCAAATATTTAAGTAAAAGCACCCATATGTTACTAAAAATTAAAAATGTGAGGACCTTTTGTAAATTCAAAGGAATAATAATAAATTAGTTAATACTAGAAAGTAGATAAAATTACACTGCAGAATAATAAATATTTCATCAGCAATCTAATATAAATATATATTTGCCTTATCTTTAAAATGATAAATTTTAGGAAAATTGGGCATCTAGTTATTTGTCGAAAATGCGTTAAAACAAAAAACATTATATTTTTAACTTCAAAATCTATAAAAAAAAAAAAAGATTCAAATTTTAATGGAAAATTTTATATTATGAATCTAATAAATTGAGTGTACTCAATGTTTTTGTACTGAAACGATTGTCAGTTGGTGGTTGCTCATAGGAAGGAAATAGAGGGTTTAGTCTATTTTTGAGACTTCAGGTTGTTCACAAAAAATTTTGGTGGATGTGGACAAACTTGTTGTGCTAACAACAAAGCTTGGCGTTTTCGCAGTTCATGGGAGCTAAAATCAGCAAATACATTCTGATCAATGAAGGAATACTACAATTAAATGAATCTTCCTTTTCATGCACTTTCATGATGTATTCTGATGAATGCAAAACAATTTGCCAATGTTATAAAATAATAATATTTCAAAAATTTTTCAAGCTTTCAGCGCTTAATTCACTAATCACATATAATTATTTTCAAGATACAATAAAACCTGTTCATAACGATCATGCATATGACCTATTGAAAATCGCTGTTCTAGATAAGTTACCATTATATATCAGGGTTCTACGCGTTACCCTTATAATGAATCCGAATATTGAAGAGTGGTCGGTATAGACAGGTGACTGTCATAAAGAGGCGACCACTAAGACAGATTTTACTATATATGACAGTGATGAATCTCTACTATTTCAGTCAATCTATGTTTTTCCTAGAAATTTCATGAAATAACTGGAGTGTCATTTCAGTAATTACATGAAATGCCTAGGCACGAATATTAAATTTTCCAACTCTGGATACTAATGAAGGTTTTGAAAGTGGATAAAACTTACTTCTTCGGGAACTGCATTCAATTGTTCTTTGGAGAAGAGGTATTGCCAAATTTTTTCCATGTCGTTCCAATTCTCAATCATGCCATGCTTCATCGGATACCTAATATTCATGATGCCGCGATGCTCCTGTCAACAATTTGAAGAGTTGAGCATACATGTGTTATAGTATTGCATGTTATTTTGAGTGGATGTTCAAAAGTTAACATCAATCAATGAAATATAGAAGTGATTTAAACAGTGGCGTTTTACTGACATTATATAGAGAGGAATAATTTAAAATCGTCTCTTATCGTCATTGGTATGGGTAAATTTTCCGATGATTACCGATCTTTTGGGTGGAGTGCATAAACAAATTAGGTTTATATTAGTGGTTTAAAGAGTGTATAAGATTATTTATATTTCATGCATAGCATAATATAAAAGAGGATAAAAAGTCTTGCATTTCACCTTTCTGAATGCTTTGATAAAATGAATGAAGAAGTTTGAAATGAATCAAAGATAGAGAGATATCTAAGAGAAATTGTTGATAAAAAGAAAGAATATTTGGAAAATAAAATTAATAGTCATTTAAGCTATGAGAAAATAAAAAATAGCGATTGTTCATTTGAAGATATAAAATAGAAAGATTGAAAAGCTTATAAAATAAAGAAATTTCGAAATTACATTATTGAAAAAAAATGTCTAAGCATTTTACAAAATGAAAAAATTTATTTAAAAAAAAAAGCAGATGATTGGCCTTCAAAATTCTGATCATGAAAAGGTTACTTACACTCTTAATCATAAAGTACCAGAACAAAAAAGTGAAATTCCTTACCTTCTACCACTAAATATGACAAATGAGTTGGTCTATAATCGTGGTTCTCAAACTTGGCCCTGAGGGAGGCATGCGAAAGCGTTCTCTTGTTATGCGTGGCGTATAGCAAAGCTGCATAAAAATTAGGCTAGCAATATCATATCAAAACTGTCAGGATTAAGTAAAATTATTGATCTATTAATCGTATTGTACGTTGTAGAGTAGTTATATATCTATGATCGTCCATCCTCTATTTTTGAGTATATCAAAATATGTACCATCATTTGTTTTGTTCCAGCCGTCTAGTGCAATGTTGATTCTTGATTTGGCACTTTGTAAAATAGGATGAAACCACTGCACTATATATAAGCAAAAAAAAATCAGGATATCTGGTAAATGTTAGGAGAAACGTAGACAGAATCAAAAATTTGCTCGCATATCAAAATCAATTGTTAGAGGTGTCAAACATGTGGGTACGGAGCAAACCTTGCCACCATGATAATTTCATACGGGAAGCCGAATGATTTCGTCTATAGGATAATCACACATAGAGTTAAAAATTCAGAATCAAGTGGCTGTTAAAAACGCTTTCAATCAAAATTTTGATTGACATTTTTAAAGTAGACATCATCATTGAAAAAATCAAAGATTTTAAAGTGTTATGCGTTCAAACCTGTATATAATTATTATAAATTTTCAAGGTAGTATACAATATAGAACCTAGGTTATAAAGTTAACTACAGATAATGTCAAAATTTTACTGAAAAAGTTTAATTTTTCACTTTGATTGACAGTTTTTGACATGAGAAGGGCATTCAACTACCATGAAAATAGTATCAAAAAATGCAGCTAGCGATTTTAGGAAAAGTCAAGAAACATGAATTCAGCCAATTTTGTACAATTAATTTTTTAGATACTGATCCCCTAGGCACTAATAGGAGGGTGAAGGGATTAAATCAAAAATAATACAAATTCATAGTTAAATGAATAATGCACAAACGCGTAATACACAAACAACACTAAAAACAATACAATATTATTGACAAAGTTTATCAAAGTTAAAGCTTGGAATATTTGAATGTAATAAGAAACTTCTTAAAGCCATGATTATGTATCTATAATAAACCTGAGCAGTTTGACCGATAAATGTTTCTCCTTCTAAGCCTCCAGCCATAACTTGTCTGTACTTTGGCCTTCCAATACTAAAGTAAATTAAAAATACATATTACCTATTTAATATCTTTGATTTGATTAGATGCTTGAGGCTGCAAAGATGGGCGCCTTTATTTAATTAAAATGTGAATAAATAAAAAAAGTCTTTTAGTTTAAGAAAAAAAAGTTTAAACTGACTCAGACGATATCTTAATTTTACTTAATCTCGCCAGTTTTCTCTGGGGTCAAATGTGTTAATAAAATTAGAAAGATACTAATTAGGAAAGAAGTGTTCTGGAACATTTGCTCCAGCAAAACCAGCCTTGATGACTCCAGAGCCCTTAAAATCGGAAATTAATAAAATGTACTTAAGAAAAGTAATATCAAAAAATCTACACAGATCAAGGTAAAAAGGAAAAGAAACAAATTTACTCCTTTAACCCATTACCACCAGAATAATTAGACGATATCTAATGTAAAGCAGAAGATTTGTATTTGATAAACGCAGACGATTTTATTTTTGTAAAGTCGACATATGTTGAATGTGGTCGATAACCGCGGTTAATAAATCGCATTTGATTTGCGCTAAAATGTTAGTAAGAATAAATAACAGCGACGTGTTTGGATAAAACGATCTAGAGAGCATAGTAAAAGAAAATTGTAAACTCTTAAGAAATATTCATTATTTTATTGCGTTGTGTGGTAAGTTTTATTGAAAAACACGTATTTTTAAAGAAAAAAATATACTTCCTTCAAAAAATATAGTTCCTGCAAAATCAAGAGCACTATTTATGTACCTTAATAAAATAATGAACTCTTTAGGATCTTGATAGAGATTATTTGGGCCTATAAGTGTAGTCTTTTACTCTTTTGAGCAAAGTTTAAAAATTAACTAAGGACATACCTACGTTCATATGCATATAATATCTTGATTTTGATCTTAACCCATTAAGCCCCAATGTTCCCATTTGGGAACATAAGTAATTTCATCTTCGTCTGCTTTTTTCAACGACTTTGAATATAAATCGTCTGCGTTTTTTTAAATATCGTCTGCTTTGCTTGGCCTTAAATGGGTTAAATGATTGGCCACCCCTTTGAATACACAAACAAAAGAAGGATTTTCAAAAATATCCTATCACAAATACATAGTATAGCAGCAAAAGCGTAAAAAGAAACGATATAATCAAGATAAAATTTATTTATATATTCTCGACAAAAAATAATAATAACGATCATTTTTGATTTTTTATAGGATATTTCTCACGTCTATAGAAAAGAAAGAAAAAAAATGAAAAACTTACGACTTTTTTCAATATAATTTGGGGATAGAGAAAGTATATATAAATTATTTAAAGCGGTGGAAATATTTTAATTGTCAATATTTAATTTTTCAAAATGTCAAGCAATAAACAATATTATAAATTTTTATGAATTTAAAAATTAAAATATAATTTTTTTATTACATTCAAAACAAATGTATATTAATTAATTCGGTTATTTTTTTGAGAAAAATATTTTGATGGTGATTAGCTCTAATTTTAGCATGGATGGCCAAAGTAGGGCAGCATTAAAAAATGTTACACACCGCTGATTACACCATTATAAAACACACTCATTAAAATTCAAATTACATAAGGTTAATTTTCAAATAAGCATTTTTTAAAGGAGCTAGAAGCTTAAAACATAGAGAAAATTAGACGTTTTTTTCAATATGCCTTTATTTTTTAAATTTGTAATGAAATATTATTTTAGAAATCTTCATTTATTTCTCAAAAAACGAATATACTTATTTTTCATATACTCTCCACTCTGTGTCGCTCTTCAGAGAAAAAGTCTTTTATTTCCACGAAATTCCGTAATCAATATTACAATTTTTGTCCCGTCTTAATGTTTCTTAACTAAATTCAATAAAGTTAAAAATTAGGACAGATTTTAGGCTTTTTGTTAATAACTATATTACAAAAAAAAATTTAATTAGCTTAAATCTTATTTCTATAAATGTTTACAACTGAAATTATTTTTCATTGCATATAATTTATCAGAATGAATGGCCCATATGGGCAAAAAAAGAAAAACAGAGTAATTTTTTAAATACTCAACAGTCAACATACAATATAAAAAATGAATACTTTAGTTGAAAATTCTTAAAATTTTGCCTCGCCCCTCTACCCGACACCATTTAATTTCACTAATGTGCGACCCATGATCAGAATCCCATATATATAGATAAAATAAAAAATTTTAACAAATCTAAGAGTAAAGTAGAAAATGAAGAAAGACCTGAGTCAAGTTTTGATGATGATGATGATGAAAATTTTATTTAAAAAAATAATTTGCTGAATGTAACTATGAAAGAGTAAAAAATTCAACATAGAGAATTAAAACAATCTTATTTTTAAAAAATGAACAAAAGTCAGTTCTCTAACATTGCTAATTGCTTCTATTTTATTTAGAACTCACAGCTTCAGGAAAGAAGACAATAGATTAATTCAAAGCTAAGAAATATCTCTCTAAATAATTCTCTATTAATGCAAATTCCTTCGAGTATTTTTGACAAAATTCTCAATGATTAAAAATGGCATTTCCTGTTATTAATTGCTTCTTACAGTCGATTGATCAGAATTATCAACAAATTTTTAGCTGATCGATTTACAAATGGATTCTCTGATGAACAACTTTTTTAAAACTTGAGGGATTTTATAAATATCTTGTTTCTAAATTAAAAAAATAACTTCATTGGCTCTAAAAAATTTTTAGCACGACTTATCTTTGCAAGCAAATTTTTTCAGAAATAAATATTAATAAGTCAAAGAACAGAACAAGACTAAATAACGATCAAATAGATGGTATTTTGTCAGTTTCTGTTACTACGAATTTTACATCTGATTTTTGAATAATATTGTTAGGAAGAGAGTACAAGTTTCTGGAAAATCAGAAAGGAAAAATTAAGAATAAAAACTTCATTCGAAACTTTTTAAATAATTTTTCTAATAGTTGGTATACAAATATGATCGTGTGTCTTTTGAATCCAAAGGTTTTATTCAGACGGCAAAAGCCGTAAATATTGGAAATAGGGGTGGCGAGTGATTTAAGTTTGACGCCCCTTTTAGGTTATCTATTGTCTTACAAAGGAAAATGATGAAGTTGTACCGAACCTGTATTTATCTTAAAAATTGCATTTGAAATATTTTTAAATTTCAAATACACTAATAAAAATGAGTCAAATGCATACGTCGTTTTTGGTTTAATATAAGCAAATTCATGCTGATAATTGAAACAAATAAAATATTAAATAAGACACAGAACTAATCACAAGAAAGCATAATTAATGCAATTTATTTAGCAATTTTTACATGAAATTTTAGATTGAAATTTGCTAAGCTTATCAAAATGAGGTTTTAAATATTATCGAAAGGCTACTAAAAATTAAGGAAGAAGCAATTTAATAATTGTAAGAAGAAAAATTATATAACAAAGAAAAAATTCAACATAAAAAATTTCTAGTTTCTTACATTATCAATAACTATAGGTTGATTTGCAAAAATTTGATCAACAGCCGCCATTTATTTTTGAAGCGAAAAAGGCTACAATAAAATCTATTTATAGTTTTTTGATGCGCCTCGCATACATAAGCCACCTATGCTGGTTTAAAAATCTATTTAAGTATTATCATTTAACCAAAAAGATGAGAAGTAGCCAGTAGCATATCCTAATTTCAAATATTTCCAATTCTTCAAACTAACAAATATCTACATATTATTTTTAAATAATAATATATTATTAAATAAAAATCTTATTTAGCAAACATATTATGAAAATGAATGATTTATAAATCTATATGCCTATTAAAAATAATAAATTTTTTTGTAATGTGAACCGATGAAACCTAGAAAATGAGGACTTTTAGAAAAAAACTTATTTATTTTTGTCAAAATCAATAAGTTTTTTCAAGGGCATTCTAAATTTAAGGAAAAAGTTCCAATTCAAAGGATATTAAGCTTAAAAGTGTTTAAAAAATTGAATTGAGACTTTTTGTATTATCACTTTTACATATTATAAAAATAATTTGTTTGATGTGCAAGTTATATATAATATTTTTACTATTCAAGCTTATTTTACATATAGTCGATTATAGTCAAGTTTGGTCGTTAACCTGTTAACTTATTAAATTAATTAGTTTATATTTTAAATAAATTAATTCTCAATAGGAAACTTTTTTGAGAAAACTCTTTCCACCAAGCACATTTCTTATCGAAGAAATTTTTCTAACTTCAACTATAAAGTTTTTTATGAAAAATTACAGAATGCTGATTTTAAGAATGTTTTTGTAAGCATTGATGTTAATTCTGCATTTGATACCTTTTATCAGATTTTCAAAAATAATTTTGAATTGAGCTTTCTTTTAGTTGCATATAATAACGAAATAATTTTCAATCCATGGTTTAAAGGTAATCTTCTTGCCTATAAAAAGCGAAAAGTATATCTCTTCAAAAAGAACAAGCGAATCTCCTAATACATATAATTTAAATGCTTATAAATCCTTCTTATCATATTATAAGTCACGAATTAGACTTGCTAAAAGCAAATATTACTCCGAAAAGCTCACTGACACTAAAAATATCTGGAAGATTTTAAATAACCTCTTCAAACCAAAACAATCTGCAGACGCTCCTTTCACTCACGATGAGTTTCTTCAAACCTTTTCATTTTCGGCAAGCGTAGCCAATTCTCAATGTTTTAATTTTTGTGATAAAATTATTCCTTTTAACCAGTTTTTATTTTATTCAGATACTTTTTATACCAATGATATAAAAATTGCGATCAAGTCTCTAAAAAATCTCAAAACTAAGGGCGACGACGAAATCAGTCTTCGTTTGATAATAAACGTACTTTTTGCTCATCCCTCCCCTTCTTCACCTCTCCAATCTAAGCTACCTCTCTGGCATTTTTCCGGACCATTTAAAACATGCTCAAGTCATTCCAATATTAAAATCAAACAAACCTTACTCATCTATTACTAATTATCGACCCATATCTATACTCTCTAATTTTTCAAAAATCCTCGAACAGATGGTCCTCACAAGACTTACAGAATTTGCCAACAAATATAAACTAATCTTCAACCATCAATTTGCCTTCCTTAACTGTATATCTACAGAAACCGCCATTTTAACACTTCTTAATAAAATCTGTAATTCTTTCTATCCGAGATCATCGCTTTGCGTTTTTCTCGAACTTTCTAAAGCCTTTGATACTATTAACCATAAAATTCTTCTTCACAAACTTTACAGGATGAGTTTCAGATCAAAAATTTTCCTCTGGTTTTGCCATTATCACAACTCATTTTAAACAAACACTTTCACTCACTCCCTCGGAACCTCATGCGCTGGCTCTCATCCCATTGCCCTTGTAATGCATACTTCTTCAAATTCAAAGTTCACTCAAACTCTTTCTGTCGTTTCAGCTTTTCGTACATTGAAACACCTATACATATTCTCCTTTATTGTCTAATTTTTCATTCTCACCGACACCAACTCTTTGAAAAAAGCCGCTACTTTTTTTAAAGATATTCCATCCTCTCTACATGATCTTCTACAACACCCATTACTCATCAAACATCTCTCTCTTCTCATAACCACAATCGAACCAATACTCTCTGCAAACCAAACACTCAATCCTCCCCCAAATATCCAATAACAATAAGCCATTATCATCACTAACCCATGCATTCTACAAAACAGTCTAGTGTCTACAGCCATGAAAATATTCCAAATTTTCTTTTCTATTTCAGAAAGACCCACAAAGACTAAACTTACACTTTGAAGACTAAATTCCAGCAGACTTGCAAGCATATCAGCTCCAGCTGGAAAGTGCTTAGAAATATCCATACCTACCTACCTACCTACCTACACCATTACACTACATTGTTGTGCCAACATCACTTTTTTGTTTTTTTATTTTTAACTAACTTCTTTATGTTTAAATGTACTTAATTTCATTCCTATTGTTTTATTTGACTTCTAGTGTTAAGTATTAATCTCTCGAAGTTCGCAGAGAATGGCCAAAAGGTTCGACACATTAAAGATAACTTCCGATCGACACAATTTTGTAATAAATGAATCGCAGATTACTTAGAGAAAACGGTCTGACTTTTTTCTATTCACTGTGTGGTACACATGTCATTTATGTGAAATATATCAATTAAAAGAAAAAAGAATAAAATATATGATAATATTTTTTATTATAAAAACCTAAATATATAAATTATATTATTCATTCTTATTATTTATGAAAAATCTTGCATCATAGTTTGTTTTTGGCTTTTTGTCTTTACATTGTTGACAAAATTTACAAGTGTATTCAAATATGAGAACATTCCAACAGAATTTTCATGATATTGTCAATTGGTTAAGTTTAGTACATAAATTAGCAAACAATGCAATATTTGTGAAGTGGTCCGAGATATCACAAAGTAGATTATATGAATCGGAAGAAGACACAAAATGTATGAAAAAGTTATCAATTAGACTGCCAGAGCTATGAGTACACTTAGTTATTAATGGGCAAAAACTATTTTAGTTTAGTAGATTAAAGAAATGAAGAACAAGATTGTTTTGATCAGCGCAAAGAAGATTAAGGTTAAAATCATTACAGATTATTGAGTTATCATGAAGGCTAGATAAATGGCTAATAAATTCAATTATCGAAGAGGAGGGAGCTCGCTATATGGCAATTAACTGAAGATTAATACTGGAAATGGAATATTTTCAAGAAATAATATCAAATATATTCTCACCAAAAGTATGTGATTGATCATTTTTAAGAGTGAAGACATTGCGATAATGAACAGCAATTAAACCACCGCGCTTTTATCAAGAGAGAATCTTGGATCTATTATTTAGCAAAGAAAAAATTAAAACACTATTAGAATTAGCAGCATGGTAAGAAGGGTGTTTATGGAAAGAACATAATTTGCTAGGATTGAAAATTTTCCTCCGTCATAAAGATTACCCTTCGTTGGTTTCATGCGTTATATAATAAAATCGACAAAATTGAACACTAGAAGTACATTCAGAAGCAAAGTGTCCATGATTCAAACATTTATAACATGTTTTAGTGTAATTTTTAAACAGTTCAACATGCTGTGCAGTAGAATTGAAAAAAAAGAGTTTTATTATAAACTTGGTTAATCACATGCGATGAGAGATTAAATACAATATTACATGATTTAGTTATACTTCTAAGCTTAAAAAGAAATTGAGAATATTTTCTGCCCACAAATAGTTTGCTTAACCATATTAGTGCTTGGAGAGGGTGGAGTAAAACGCTACTAAAAAATTAATTGTACAGAATTGGTTGAATTATATCCCTTCAAATTTCGTGACTTTTACTAAAATCAGTAGCTGCATCTTTTGATACCATTTTCATGGTAGTTAAATGATCCTCTCATATCAAAAACTGTCAATCAAAATAAAAAATTTTTGACATGATCTGTAATTAATTTTATAACTTAGGATCTATATTAAAACTACCTTAAAAATTTATTATATATACAGTTTTGAACGCCGAACACTTTATATATTTAATTTTTTCAATAATCATTGCTACATTTTAAATTATGTCAATCAACATTTTGATTGATTAAAAATATATCTAATAAAATATTTCCTTAAATTTTAAATAAAATAGATGTTTTTATACTAAATCAGCCATGTTGGTTTCATCTCTGGACTTATTTTTTACATTTAGGATTTGAAAATATATATGTGTTAATCAAATTTGAGGTTTAATTCTAAAAATTGTCTCCAAAAACATTCCTTCAAATTTTACATAAAATATATGTTTTATATTAAGTCGGCCATGCTGGTTACATTTCTAGACTCAGTTTTTGCTTTTAATGTTTCAAAATATCTGCATACTTATAAGTGTTTATCAAATGTGCGATTTACTTCTAAAAATTTTCTCCAAAATCATTCATTCAAATTTTAAATTAAATATGTTTTTATACTATCGATCATTTTAGTTTCACTTCAGGACTCAGTTTTTGCATTTCAAGGTTTTATAACATCTGCCAGTGTCAATCAAATTTGTGGTTTACGTCTGAAAACTATCTCCAAAAATATTGTCTCTAATTTTACATGAAATATATGTTTTTATACCAAATCAACTATACTAGATTTATTTCTGAAATCAGTTTTTGCATTTAGAGATTTTCTGTCAGTGTCAATCAAATGTTTTATTTATGTCTAATTACAGAAATATTTTTGAAATTAAAATAAAATATCTGTTTTTATATCAAATGGAAGATGCTGGTTTCTTTTTTGGCATTTATTTGTTTTAAAATATCTGAAAGCTTCACTCAGATTTGCGGTTTACTTCTAGACACTGCTACAAAAATATTTTGAAAAAATAAAATATCTCTTTCAAATAAAATATCGGGTTTTATACCAAATCGGCTATTCTTATTATATTTGTGTACGCTATTTTGGCTAATATGGTTAAAAAATATCTGGAATTGACAATTTAATTAGTGATGTATAACTGAAAATCAGTTCTGTAAAAAATTTTCAAAAAATGGCTGCATATTAGATATATAGTGAAAATATACTTTTTTTTTTGTATATTTTGGCTTATAAAACTTTCTACAATCATCTTGAGTATGAAATATTTATTAAAAAAACAAACAAAACGTATTATAAAATCTTTTGAAAATTTGTATGAGAGAAGGAACCAAGTTGAAAACTAATTGAAAAGAGAACATGTGATCAAAACAAATAATTAAAAAAAATATGTATCTTGACTAAATGGAAGATCTACCATGTTCTAATGAACTAGGAAGTGGTATAAGGATCTAATATTGGGTGCTTTAAAAAAGATTTGGACCATGAAAACGAAGTTCCTCTTTTACAAATGAAAAATGAACAATTATCATTTAACTAAGATGGTTGGAAATTTAAACATTTAGAATGGGTCAGAGTTATTAAAAATGACACATATGTCAATATGTCAGGATTTAGTCACTGTCAAGATATTTTTTAATTTAAATTGAATTTTTTCATCTTTTCCTTTTTAATGATTTAGATGAAAAAGATGGACAACTTTTTGTAATTGAACAATGAACATCACGAATGATTCATTAGAAAAAAACCTTTGGACTGAGATTGATTGAAAAATATTCAGGCTGAATATATCTTCATATTACCTCATAATAAAATAAAGGATGCTCATAAAAAAAGCCTAAGATCATCAAGAAGATTCTTTAATCAGAATGCTTTGAAAGAGGAAAAAATATGTTCAAAATAAATCCTTAAAAAAAGTATACCTAATTTACTGACAAATGAAATATTCTGAGTGAATTAAAAACCTAAAGTTGGTTTATTAAATAAATTAAGAAAATAATTACCAGAAAGATTATTTTGAAGTTTATATACCTGACATTGATTTACAGGTTTAATCGATTTTTTTGACAGGTTTTATTGATTTCATAAAAAATGAACATCACCTTTAAATTCTACATACTTGAAATGTATAAAAAAACATTTTATAAAAATAAAAATTTTAATTTTAACATGGGCTATCATATTTATATTATTTTTTATCTGGTTTGACTGGTTTTCATAAAAAAAAGGAACATCACTAGTAAACACAGCGTACTTGAAAATGGGTATATATATGTAAAAAACTTAATATAATTATTTGGATAAAATGTTTCTTTTTGAAATACATCATTTTTTGACACGTTTCATAGATTTTCATAAAAAAATGAATACCACCACTGAATTTAAGAGGTTTAAAAGTGGGTACATATGTGTAAAAAACTTTATATAATTGTTTAGTAAAACGTTTATCTTCTAACAGTATTACTTATTTTACCTATAATCCATGACGCAGTCAAAAGATAAGTCAAGATAAGCGATCACTTATTGATTTTCAATCATGTATTTTATGTTATCTATACACGCATACATATTACTATTATGTAGATTGTAGGACATTATTATACAAAACAAGCAGAAATGTTATTCTAATTATCATTTAGATTTCAAACACGTTAGGTCCTAAAACAGGGATGGACCGAGAGGGGGGATAGGGGGGATGCATACCCCCCCCCCTACCAGCAATCTATTCAAGAAAAATTAAGGTTGGAGTCCACCCTAAAATAGAAATCAAAATTGATGAAGTCATTGATCGATTTTCAAAGTAAAAAGAAAGAAGAAAAGACTTTGTAATATAATTTTAATCATTTATTTTACATACGTTTTCAAATTTCTTCCCTAATAAAATGTGTAAAATATTTTGATAATATTAGTATACCCCCCCCCCCCCCCCCCCCACAAAAGATTTCTGGATCCCCCACTGTCCTAAAACACTTCTAAAATCCAAACGCTCATTTTACAGTTTTTGACTATAGACAGTATAAGGGAAAATCGTTTATCAGAAAAGAGTATTCATCAATTGACCTTGCTATACATAAAATGTTAACTTTGTGTATTTAATAAAAAAATATTTTTCAAAAAAAAGTATTTTTTAATTTTTTGAAGTTGAAGTATGCGAAAAACGAACTAAAAAACGTATGATTGAAATTTAAAAGTTCAAATTAAATTTTAATACAAGTTTTATTTAAAAAAATCAAATAATAAAATCCTTTCTTCTATTCGTATCCCCAGTAGGGGGATGTATCCCCCCATCCCCCCTCTAGATCCGTCACTGATCACGCATTCTCATTTCAATAATTAACTTAATTTTTATGCTTGGTTGAGTTATGAATGTAAAATCCTAAGCTGCCATGAAGAGATACTTTAGAAGAAATAGATAAAAAACTATATCCTTCAATATTAAAAAAACTTGAATTATTACTATTATTATTTAACCAAAGTTCTTGAATACAAATAATATGGAGAGGTGATTTGATAATTGAGTTGAAATGAAAAAGAAAACATTCAATTGAATCAAACTTGGCATTAAGGCATTGAACATTCAAACATATAATATTCAAGTTGTTAGCATTCAAGGGAGGAACATCAGCAAAAGGAGAAGAGAAAAAATTATCATATAAGAAAGAATCTTTAAAATAGGGAGAGGTTAGAATATCAAGTGTATAAATATTATTATAATTATCAGAAGAATTCATATTTGAAATACAGTCAGCAACCATCATCTTAAGTAATATAGGTTAAATTATTTCATAAATTAATTTTAATTAATTCTTTAATTTGCTTTACTTTTCTAGTTTTCCTTCCTAAGCATCATTGTACATTTAAATTATGTTGTATATGATATTTTCATAACTTATATTTCGTTTTTTTCTTTTACTTTTTTTATATCGTTTTTTTTTCTTTTATTTTTTTTATATCGTTTATTTAGTTAGGATATCTCCTTAAGCGGCTTTATGGCCTTGCGAAATATCCTATCACATATCGCATTCTATCTTTTGTTATATTCCATATCTATATTATTTTTATGTGTGTATGTAAACCTTGTTATCTTCACTCTTTGATAAATAAACTTCTTTCTCTCTTCTCAATGTCCTTCAATTCCCTTACTTCTCGCATACTTAATTTTTGTATTATAACGATTGTGAGAACAAATTCATCGAATTTTAAACTGATGCCCCCAAGGACAAAAACTGTAATCTGTAATCAATAACTGTAATCGGGGTAGTTTGCCCTTATTTTTAAAGCAAAAAATGCATGCTAGGCCTGCTTTATGGTTCTCGCTTTGGGCGATATTTTTAAACAGTTTGCGTCAGTTGTATGGTTAATAGTTTATAGTTTGTAGGTTGTTTGATGCGCCTCGCATACATAAGCCACCTATGCTGGTTTACAGGCAACAACACGTCACTCGGCAATCTGTCAAATTAAAATTTCTATATAAAGAGCAAGTATTAGTAACATGGTTGGTCGATCTAAGAGATACATATATCTTTTAGATAATGATTTGCAACATTTCAGCAAGGCATTTGATTTAAAAAAAACAAGCGTATTAAAAGATGTATTAATCTAAATGTGTGTTTATGTGCTCCAATATTTTGCACAAAACAGTTTTTAGATATCCCTTGTCATATTTTCAATGCGTATATGATCAATTTATAATATAATTTTACTAATGTTGCTTATTAGGTGCATTTTGGAGAATACTTGTAGCGGGCAATGATGTAGCCGCTCGCTTCATTATGATGATGTTAAAATTTGGCCCCTGACGACGACATAGGTGTTTTCCAATAAAACTTCACATTAGTTATCAAAATGCAAATCTCAACATATATTTTATTCTTTTTATGAGAATATTATATATTTTTCTTGCTTTTTAACAATAATAATATTGAATTAGTAAAAAATAAAATGCGTTATAGGTCAAAATATTTTTCAAGTGCATGCAACCTTGAAAAAAATTCTGGACTATTTTCACTAAGCAAATTAGCTGTTGAGGATAGGCTTGGGATAAAAGTAGTTAGACATTGCGTTTGGAAAAAGCCTGGTGGCGACTCAAGCAAAAGACAATATTTCAATTAGTTAAAGTTTACGATATACTTACAAATAAACTAATTAATACTTAAATGTATTGATAAAATATAGCAAATGAAAAAAGAACGTTTATGCTGCTTTTTGTACCAAGCATGTTTCACAAACGACTTTGGCGTGCTCCAAACCCAAATGCACTTTACAAATAGAACGATAATATTTTGTCAGTCCTGCCTTTTTTGAATTTGTACATGGCAAACATCTTTTTCGCTTATTCGACTACGAACTTACATGGCATTCTTCAATTGAATTTACACAATTTGATGCTTGTGAGTTACAAATAATTTGTAGTTTTTGTTGTAAAATCAAAGGTATTCCTTTTTTGCATTCACTTCTCCTTTTCAAGTGCTCTCCTACTAACTGGTCAGATATAATGCTTTCCAAAACTTTTTTCTACTAGGATATTTTATACCATTAAACATGTTCAATACTTGAGCATTCATTCCACTTATATTCAGAATTGAAAAAAAACAATTTTTGGCCATCTTTTTGTGTTTCTAGCTACATTGTAGCTTTCACACATCTTGTCAACGACGTCTACACCAGATTTTGTTCTATTATAAAACGCAATAACTTCGGGCTTATTTCTTTCTTTAGAATTCTCATCAATTTCATCATCATTATGCAAACTTGGAACCAAAATAACATTTTTATATTTTTTTGGTACATATGAAACCATTGAACAGTTTTGATCAAATCCAAATAAACTTGAAAATTGTTCGCCTTTTTTTGTTGCAACAAATTCTTTAGGGATTTCAGCTTTATTCATTTTTTTAGTTCCATCATAAGATAACTTTTTTTCAACTAAAAAATTAACCAATTTAAAATCCGTGAACCAGTTGTCCGCTGTAATGTTACGACCTGTGTTATATATTGGAGAGCTTTGCCTTTTGACAACATCGCTTGGTTTATTGCTTACTTTATATTTTCCTTCTTGCTGAAAACCAAGATACACTTCCATATTATAAGTATAAAAAATTTTTGCATCAGCTAAACAAAATATTTTGATGACATATTTTCTGGGCTTTGATGGAATATATTGTCGGAATTGACAATTTCCTCTATATCCGTCAAGCTTTTCATCTATTGTAACATTTTCACTAAGTAAAAAACTGTTTTTACAATTTTCCACAAACTTTTCAAACACCTTTCTGATTGGAGCAAAACGATCGACATTTTTTCTTTCTTGCCGAGTATCATAGCCATCAAAACGTATACACCGCATTGAAAATCGAAAACGTTTCAAACTCATAACTAATCTAAATTTTTCTATTCCATTTCCATCAGTTGCCCAAACATCTTCAAGATTTTGCCTGTTGCTGTGTAGTAAGACTGCAAGTTATAAAAGTCCAATGTAGGCTTTCAATTCAATTCGAAGAAATTTATTTACAAATTCGATACACACATAGGAAGTCATTATGATTTATAGGTAGCGTAATTCAAAAGAAAAGAAAACTCTTTAGCAAAAAAGGTATAATAATGTTATGTAGAATAATGTTAGGAGAACAATATTAAAAATTGAGTGAAGACATGAAAGCGCATGTATTTCCAAAGGTTTATAAAAAGCGCTTCAGGAAAAATGCAGCATCAAAAAGAGAAGGAGATTAAAAAGCAAATAGAGCATGGGGATGAAATGAGTACATGAAATATCATTAACTAATTATTTTGACAAATATAGCAATTAACAACATTACAAGTTGTTTTTCCTCTATATGAAGAAATGAACCAATCTTTCATGATGAGTTTCATTTTCTTTACTGAAGAGCAACTTTCTGCTATGAAGCTTCTGTATTTTTCGTAAAAACAAACAACTTTGTATCTAGGTCTGAAACGCGGTTTATCTAGATTCATAACATTTCTGAAAAAATATGAAAGTTTTGAAGTGAAAAGTATAATATATTTTGAAAATGATTATGCGAAGAGTTCAAATTGGAAAGGATAAATATTCCAATTTTTTGAGTATAAATGTCTTCCAACTTTAACAAGTCAAGTTTGACAAAGAGTTCAGTTGTGTGAGACATTTTTTTTGAATGGGTAACAATTCTGACAGCTTTTTTATACAAAATAATTAAGCGATGTAAATTACAGTGCCCAAATTTGACCAAGCTGTAATAAAGATGAGGAAGAAAGAGAGTTTTTAGTAATATCAGAAGAACTTTAGTTGGAAAGAGCTTTCTGGTATGAGCTAATATACCATTTAATTTGGCGAGCTTTATAGAAAGATAAGTAATGTGCTAATTAAAACTGAGATTATTTTCAATTGACCAAGCAAATTCACTTCAGAAAAGATTTTCAAGTTCAGCTTGTCAAACAAAAAAGTTTTCAAGATGTTTTTTTTCGAGAAAATCATTGATTTCGTTTTCGACTGATTTATGACAAGGTAATTTCGTTCACACCAATTTAACACACTGGAATAAGCGTTCTTTAACAGTTCAAAATTATCAGAGCAGGACGGAAAAATTAATGTTACATCATCTGCGTATATTAAAACATCAAAAAAGTCAGTGCTGTTGATAAAATCATTAATATATACAATAAAAAGCAGTGGACCTAAGATAGATCCCTGTGGCACTCCTCTGGTTATGTTGTGATAAGAAGAATTTGCCTTGTGGTAGTTGGCAAACTGTTTGCGATTTGCTAGATATGAAGCAAAAAATTTAATTAATGAATTACAGAGACCAAAATGAATAAGCTTGTTTAGTAAGATTTAGTGTGACACACTATCAAACGCTTTGCTTAGGTCCAAGTATATTTTATCAAAAAAACAGCAATGTAGGAGTTCTGTAGAGAAACCTTTACGGAAAGCAAACTGACAGTTTGCTAACATATTATTATCTTCCAAATATTTTGATATCTGAATAAAAAGTATCGTTTCGAAAATTTTTACAATCGTTGGAATAATTGAAATAGGTCTAAAAGAAGATAACTTCAAAGCTTTGTCTTTTTTAGGGACAGGTACAACCCTATTGACTTTTAAAACATCTGGTAAAACTGAAGTATCCAGGCATTGATTAAAGCTGTTGCAGATTATCGGAGATAAAAATGGCTTCACAAGCTTTATATGATATATGCTTACACCATAAGCATCTTTGGCTTTTTACTATTTGACAACTCTTCAATAGCTTTCTCGACATCTTGAACACAAATATTTTAAATTTGAAGATACTTTCATGGAAAACATGCACTCTTTCATGAGTAATTTTTGCATCATCTATATTTGACAAGCTAAAAGCCGTGTTGAATTGGTTTGCTATTAGTTTTTCATTCGTAACAATCTTTCCATCAATTTCAATAGAGCATGAATCATGATTATTGGGATGGATAACACTTTTCACCTTTGACCAAATTCGTTTTGAGTCGGAATTATTGAAGAAATAGTTCTCATAGTCTGCCTTTTTCAAAAAGATTAACTTATTTTTAATGTTGTTTCTCATTTTTTTGAAGGAGCACATTAATTTTGAATCGTTGGAAAATTTGCTAATGTTATTATGAAGTGAATTGCGCATTTTATCATCTGTAGAACTTCTTCAGTGACCCAAGGCTTCATTTTGACATTATGACTGAAATTTTTACGGAGTGCAATTTCTTTTAAGAGAGAGAAACATAATTTGAGATTTAATGAAGATATTCAAGAAGCGCTCTGGACTTTCGAAATTCTGAGTAATCAAACTATTCCAGTCATGATTTGAAACTCTGTCAATGTAGGAACTTTCATCAAAGACAAAGTGTGACTTTTTTGATTTTGTCGCTTAACTTCTAAGTTGACGGTTAAAAGAATTGGATAATGATGTGAAATGATCTCATTAATTACGTATACTTTGAAGTTATGTAAAGACTGAGAAACAAAGAAATTGTCGATACATGTTTCAGATGATGGGCGTGTGGGAGAATCGATACAAAATTTAAAGCCATTTGAGTGAATAGCGTTAATAAAGTTCAAAATGTGTTGTGTTTCAGAAAGTATATTCAAATTAAAATCACTTACAAGTATATTTACTACTGAGCTTTCAGTTTCGGACAAGATATCATTCATATAACTGTAAAACGTTTCTAGATTGTGCACAATGTTATGAGTTCTACGATAAGTATTATAAATGGTCATTTTCATATTATTTGGCATAAAAACTGTAATAGCGAAAATTTCAAAATTGTCTTGTTCTGAGATTTTATTGGTAATTTTATAAATTATATTTTTTTTTGATAAAAAAACCTAAGCCACTATGCTGAGATAAACCACTGAAAAAATTAATAAAATCATATCCTAAAATATTGAAAGATTCATAATAGTAGCACCAACATTCTTGTAGACAGAGTATATCAATTTCGTAATTATAACATTTTTTGAAATTTTCTATAAAAACTTTAAGTAAATCAAATTTACTCTTCAATGATTGGACATTTAAACTTAAGATATTAATATCATTTTTTTCACTATAAAAGAAAGCGGATGTATTGAGACCTAGTTCAGAAGGTAATACATGTGAATTTATATAGTCAAGAGAAGAATTCTTATCACAAAAATTTAACATTGGATTTATAAAGTTATTAGAAAGGAAATCGGGTTTATTCATCGTAAGCAGTGTTCATTTTAACACTCAGGATTTCTCTTTGAACACAAGGACATTTATAATCTAACGCTGAATGATTTAGGATACTTGAGCAATTATTTTTACATGTAATGCAGACATAACTACCAGAATCTTTTGTTGAGCATTTCTTACCGTTATGAGATAATGAACAATATCCGCAAACAGCCTTTCTAGTACTTAAGAATTAAGTACTTAGACTTAAGTCTTAAGCTTGTACATTATATAAGGGTATACTTTGTAACAACGAAGGTTCAGATATATCAAAAAATTATTATTCGAGATTGATTTATAAATTTTACTTGAACAATTAAAAACTACAATTTTACGATCGCTTTCCTTCACTTTTTTAGAAAAAAGTATTTTAAAAACTTCAAAACTTTTTAGATCTGTAATTTTTTAGAGTTTCTTTCTATATATTGGTTTGTATATTTAACAATTTCATTCAATATTTCCATATCAATCAAACAACTCCAAATATCTAAAACATTTTTTAAATTTTTTGCTATTCCAAGAACACAAAGAAAATGTATAAAAATATTGTGTGGTTTTCTCTACAACGTTTTTTAAATTTGTTCGCCCATATAGTTTTTTTTTTATCTTTTCCAACATAAACATCTTTTTGTTCTTGTTCATTTTCATAATCTTCATCAAAACTACAATTTTCTATGTGTTTCACTATTAGAATCACTACTTTGAACTTCTACGTCATCTATCTCTTCTTAGTTAGTTTCAGAATAATCTTCTATTTCATTTTCACTTTGAACAAGTAGTGTAAAAACTTCTTTATCAATATTTTCTTCCATTTTATGTAAACCAAGATTGAATTATAACTATAAAATGTCAAAAAGTAGTAAAAAGCAAAGATTAGACATTTTAAATTTAAAATAAACTTAACATAACATAAGTTTATTAAGCATTATAAAAGGCTTACGCCTATGAAAATGCATCTGCAAATTCAATTATATATATTTATACATTTCATTGCCAAGAAATTTGTCTAATTTTTTCTTGAATATGTCAATTGAGCTTGATGAAATAACTTTGGTAGGTAAACTATTCCATCTTTTGAGTCCTCTCAATGCAAAATAATTTCGTCTGAATTTGGTTGATAGTTCTGTATTCAGTTTGTACTGGTGAGATCTGGATATTCTTGTCGAAAATTCAGGTAAAACATTTCTATTGATATCCATATTATCATTTGTTATATTAAATATAGTTATCATTTCATTGCGAATCGTTCTGTAGTACAATGTAGGTAAGTTTAGGATTTTTAATCTTTCTTCATAGCTGAGGTTTTTCATACCTTTCAAATATTTAGTGAACACCTTTTGCACTTTCTCAATTTTCCTCATGTTAAATAAACAGGAATTCCCAAAAATTATATTTCCATACTCGAGGATTGGCCTTACCAATGATTTAAATAAGTGAACAGCTACATCTTTGTTAGAGAAGACAAAAGTGTTTTTGAGCATATGCAAGATAGAGTAAGCTTTTTTGACACTAACAGACACGTGTTCTTTGAAATTAAGTTTAGAGTCAATAACAATCCCCAAATCGATTTGCTTTAAAACTTTTTTGAGCGGCTTCCCACCTAAGAAGAAGACACTATTATCAGGCGGTCCAATTTGAAGATGATAGCACTTATCAATGTTTAATTTCTTTCATGTCCCATTCAACTGTCCATTGATATATTGAAAACAAATCTTGCTGCAGCCAATGGTTAGAGAATTCGTTGGAAGAAGCGTATATCTTTATGTCGTCAGCAAATAACTTGATACTAGATTTAAGTCTATCAGATATATCATTGACAAACAGATTGAAAAACATTGGTCCAAGTATTGATCCCTGCGGAACACCACTTGGAATCTTGTTGATTTTGGACCGGAATCCATTTACTTGTATAAGAGATTTACTTCCACATACATAATCTTCAATCCAATTCAGAAAATTTCCAGAAAGACCAAAAGACTGCCACTTTAAAAGGAGCCTCTTATGAGGAAGTGTATCAAAGGCTTTTTCAAAGTCCAAATAAATAACATTTACTGTCTTATCATTATTCATTTCAAGTGTGACTTCATTCATAAACTCAATCAAATTAGTAATTGTAGACTTTTTTCGGCGAAAGCCATGTTGAAAATTCGACAATAAACCATTTAATTCAAGATGAGCATAAATTTTATCATTAATTTAGGTGTAACACAACTTAATTTCCATGCATCAGGGAGCTGTGATTCTTCAAGAGATTTATTGTAATCTTGGTTTTTTTTCTTTTTTTGTAGAAAATCTACAAAACAAAGTAGATTTGGAACAACTTTTTCTTCCTTTTATGTAGCAGAATGGATTCTCTGTTGATGAAAGACTTGAATTTCTTTTTTTGTGGAAAAGATGGAACATGAAGATTAATTTGTTCTTTAATCAAGGAGTCGAATAAGATACAAGATTCATGTAAACTTTTGTTATTCAGACATTTCCAGTCAATACTTTCTAGGGTATTTCTTATGCAGTTATAGTTAGCAGCACGAAAGTTATACTTAAGACTTTTAAAATGATCTTTTAATTTTTGTTGGACTGTAAAAACTAAGCAGTAATGATCACTTTTTGTTAGATTTGGTAGCGTTTTGAAATCATTTAAATAATTTTCATTGCTAGTAAAAACCAAGTCAAGAAGACTTTCTTTACCATTTGAGCTGACTCTTGTTGGAGTTCGGATCAACTGTTTCATATAACTTTCCTGAAAAAAATTAAGAAATAGTTCCTCTGTGGAGTTGTGTTTTGCTTTGCATGTATTCCAGTTGATATTAGGATGGTTGAAATCTCCTAGGACAATATAATTGTTGAATTTTACCTTTTCTCTTATTTCTCTTGTTTTTTGAATAATTTCATGTGTACTACTAACAACATTTGAATTAGGACTTCTATAGAAACAAGTGAATACTGTACAACTACCAAGAAGTTTAACAGTAATATGCTCAACAGAGACTGCATTTGCAAAGGAAACAAGAGAAAGAGCTAACTTCTTTTTGTAAAAGCAAATAATACCTCTTTTTTGTGTACAATTTGCTGACTCTATGTCACTATTACTAATGTTGTGACATGACGCATAATGCTCAATTTCAAACAGGCTGAGATTTAGGTTGCTCGTATTGAATTTTTCGATAAAAATTCAGTTACGAACAAGATGTCATAATCATAATGTCTAGCTAGTAGATTTAATTCATCAATTTTTGGAAGTAACTGATTGGCATTAGTGTAAAAAACTTTCAAACAATTTGAATTTTCAGTAAATAATCTAAAACTGTTTGGCTTTGAATAGCCTACTATTCTTTTCTTTGAAAATACTTTTTAATTAGATTCATTCCTACAACAGGATCTCCTTTAACATAATAATAATATTCACTGTTACTTTGTAAATTTTTAGTTACAAAAACTATTAGACTAGTAACAACTTAGTCACAGAATAGAATAAGTTAAAAATATTTACCATGATAAGTTTTTTTATGTCAATGTTATTGAAGAATGTATCTGTGAGATATTATATATTCACTTAAATCTTCTATGTAGAAAAGTAAAATAATTTATCCAAACTAATAAAAAATTATTATATAAACAATTTTATTGAGTCCAAGATCCTGTAGTCGTTTCTTCAGCCCATCTCTCCATCTTTATACAAGTACCACCGCAGTTTACAACGTTATGCTTCAGCCAGCACACTTATCTCAACTTCCGTTTTTCTTCTAATTTCCTCATTTCTTTTTTGTCTCTAAGAGCCATCTCCCTCTAAGCATCTTCATTTCAGTTGCAATTAATTTTCTTTCATCTTTTTTCTTCAAGCTCCAATTGAAAGAACAATCGTGGTGTAAATCTTCGCTTTGAGTTTCAATTAACATTCTTTTATCACTGATGACTGGCTGGCATTGACTCTTGCTTGGACGAGAGACTACATAAATTCAAATTTTAATAAACCTAGTCAGTGATGCTAATATTCCTAAAGGCTGTGGAATTGTAATTGACCGATTCTTTACATCACATAATTTATGTGTATGGGGAATAAGTCAGGATTACACTGTCCTACGTACAGTAAGAGCAAATAGGAGATTTATACCCCTCATATTAAGACCACAACATCTCAAAGAATTGAGATTAGCTGCATGTGAAAGTAGATTTTTGTATACTACACATGCATCTATAACTGCTTACATACCCCGTAAACATGCTATCAAAAATTTCAAAGTAGTTTACATACTATCCAGTCAGCATTTGGGATGTATTCAAACAGAGGGGGCAGACAATATTCCTGAAACAATTTTAACGTATAATAGTTTTAAGGGTGGTGTTGATATGGCAAATAAAATGTTAAGGGCTTATACATGCTATAAGCCTAATAGAAAATGGACTTATGCCGTTTTTACCAACTATTTAGATATTGTATGCCATAATAGTTGGATAATATCTAAGTATAATTCTCCAAACATATACCCATCAACCAGAGCCGGAGGAAGAAAATATTTTTTAAGAGATTTGTGTCTAAAATTGTCTGAAAAATCTATGAAATTAAGATCGCAGAGTTCATTGACCCCAGGTAAAATTTTGAGTATTTTATCATTTTATGGTTTTCAAAATATTACAGAAAGACGAGAGGTTTCTTCTACCTCTAGGGGAAATTGTTATATATCATCCTGTAAACCAAAAAAAAGGGAACCAGAAAATGTGATGCATGCCATAAATATATATGTAAAAATCATACAAAAATGCTTTGTCCTAACTGCTAACAGCTCATCTACAAATATTTTTAATTCTTTTATCTTATTGTTTCGTTTAGTCCTATTGTTTTGTATATTTTTGATGTCTGAATCATATAAAAATTTTTAGAGCAGATGGCGTTAATTTTTTTTTTAATCTTTTTTTGTTAATTATCATATAAATTTGTTTTTGTTTATTTTTTACCCATATTGTACATAAAAACAAATATAAAGTCACCAAATGTAAAAAAAATTGAAAAATTTTTATGAAAAAATTTTGCCTTTTTTTTAAGTAAAAAAATCTCCTTGAATAAAAGCTTATAAAAAAACAACTTTTTGACTTATGTTTATTTTTTTTTATCAAAAGTAATCCTGTATCGTCTAGTTAAAAAGTACATATAATTATTTCCTATGCTTACATATTTTTTATAAGGCGAAAAACTCTATCGAAGTTACAAGATGGAGTAAAAAGCCATGGTCCGTAGTGCGAAGGTCAAAAATGGAATTATCTCACAAGAATCGCATTTTTACAGCATTGAAATCTTATCTGGAAAAATTTTGAAATCCGTGAATTCTAATAGTTAGTTAGTGGTCTCAATTAACTAACGCGTTATTTTATTTTCTCTTTGTGGGGAGGGGAGGGGGGGAGGGCTTCTTTTTCCTAAAATGTTAAATATTTTTACTAAATTTTTGCGTGAGGTTTATATGGTGTCATTTATTTCATGAAAATCAGTCAAACAATGACAAAAATATAACTTGAAATATTTTATAGTTCCATATTTTTTGGCTTTATTGTCTTAACTTATTATATTTCAGAAGTGACTTAACGCCAAAGATTTTTCTCAATATTTTTAAATAAACTTATCCATACACAGTAGATCGAAAATGCTTACTTTGATTCTAAAATATTTTTGTCACTTTGAATTGCCGTTACTGTTTACTTCTTGATAATAATTTATGGTCAGATATTTTATTATCATTTTTCATCATGAAGGTATTTTTGTCAATATATACACAGGTAATGAATACTTGTTATTTACAAGTTAAATACATTGGTTAAAATGTTTATATATTTAGTCAATCCGACATTACATTTACTTTTACAACCCAATCGATAAAATAATTTTCTTTCTTGATATAATAATGATTTTATCCATCTCATAAATAGGGATGTGACCAAATTTCTACTCAAAGCGAACGGAGATCATGTTCGATAAAGCTCATAAAATTGATATTTTTTACCTCATTATAAATTATAATGATAAGTCTAACTGTTTAGAAATTTTTAGATCACTTTTTTAGTGAAATTTCCATCTTCACTGCCAAGATGTTTTTTGTTGATCTCAATATCAGATTATTACACCATCTCCTCGAAATAGTTCATTGGAAAACGTTATATCTTCCATGTAGGCAAGTAACATATACTTGTTTCTTAAAACAATATATAGCTTCTCAAAGGACTACATTGACAAAATATAAGAGCATTTTATTAAAAGAAATAATATTTCATTTTTCTTATTCAAAGTGCCTTCAGCTTCCTTGCTTCTCTTATTCTCAAATCTCGACCTAGTTTAAATTAGGAGCTTCGCAAAGCTCCGAGGGCATTATATATATGCATAGAGGGCACCATCAAGATTCTATGTATCAAATTGTAAAAAAATATGAGGTTAAAAATGAATAACTTACAGTTTATCAAATTACATGAAATTTTGTTTTCATTGGTTGATAATGAAAAGATCCGTGTTTTAAATGATAAAAAATGTACAAAATCTGTTAAATTTAAATCTCCCCTTCATATTGATTCTGCAAAATTGAATGTGTATCATATGTGGATTATTGTTAATCGCAAAATTAGGTAATTAAAATATTTCCTGGAATTTAGGTCCCCCCTCAAGTCAGTGAGGTATTATCCACTCAAAGGTGGGGGTATCATGTGAGCCAGAAATCTCACACTCACTGTGGCCTGATTTGAACATGATGGTTTTATCCATAGTCAAGAGGCCGTAGGTGCACTTTGTTCTTTTTTACCAGCACCTTCTACTTTGTTCGATCCGTGGCTGTTGTTTGACGTGGAGATCACAAGTACTTCCTTTGATTATTCAATCTGGTGACGTCATCTCTTTCTCGCATCTCAATGGGTTTTGGCTTCAAGGAGTCTTTCCGGCCTTCGATAGGTATAATAGATATTAATTTTTCTGTTGGATTCAGCCTACTTGAAAATGCGTACATATGTTTAAAACACCTGATTTGCAAACTTGATTCACGCTTACAAGTATTTTCAAATTTTAAATCCAAAACAATCTATAATTGGAATTGGCATTGTTGATTTGTTATAAAAATGTGTGTATTTCATGTAAAATTTGAATGAATGTTCTCGTAGTCAGATTTTAGATGTAAACCGCAAATTTTGTTTTTGGGAACAATTTTTAGAAGTCAACCACAAATTTATTTCACACTTATAAGTATTTTGAAATCCAAATGCAAAAACAATCTATAAATGAAATTGGCATTGTTGATTTGATATGAAAATCTGTATATTTCATTTAAAATTTAAAAGAGTGTTCCCGAAGACAGATTTTAGAAATAAACAGCAACTTTGTTTCACACTTATAAGTATTTTCAAATTCTAAATGCAAAAACAATCCATAATTGTTGATCTGTTATAAAAGTGTGTATATTCCATGTAAAATTTTAATTAATGTTCTCGGAGACAGATTTTAAAAATAAACCGCAAATTTATTTCACACCATGTATTTTGATTTAATACCAAGATAGATAGTAAATCGTGTTCTTATGATGAATTTAATTTTTCATTCATAGTCTAGAACTTATTTTGAAACAGACAAGTATAATTATAATGATCACGTATTTTAAAAAACTAAATCTAAGCTTACCACCAGAGTTATCGCAATGATAAATATGATTTTGCTGAAAAGATTTTGGACGTTTTAAATTTTTATTAAAAAAATAAACCTTTGGAAAATTTCAAATCAATGCAAAATATCTTTCAAAGAACACAAAAAAATTAAACTGAGAAAAATGACTTCTCCAAATAAATTCATCCAAGTACGATTTAAACAATTCATTTGATGTTCCAAATTGCCTTCTGAGTTTTCTTTTCTCTCATCCAAAGATTCTCAATTTTATGAGTATGGATCTCTAAGTCATTAGGGTCTACAAAATTTCGTTTAACCCAATAATCATAATATCCATTACGAATAGAACTTGTGTTTTGGTAAGCACGCCAGCCATCAGTAACAATAATGGAGCCAGGCAAAATATAACTTTTAATGGCTTCAGATAAAGTGGCTTCATTTTTGCCTTCCACTTCAATCAAAAAACATTTTTTACTTGCCCTTTGTATCCCACCGAGAACCCAATGACCCTCTCTTCATGTTCCTCTGTGAAAGAATTTATTTGATAATTTGATTAATGTTTTCATCAAAGCCCAGTATGATAATTAGGTTGTTCTCGATCCAAACAGTGACAACTTCTCTACAAAAATTTTCCCAATCCACACAGGTCCTTCCAATAGAAGCATCATGCATGATAGTGTTCAACAAATAATCACGGCACCATCCATATATAAATAAAATCATGGACTTGAAGTCGAGATCACTTCTGGAGAAGAAGTTCTAACACTTTTTCGCTTACCACAAGAATATCACATCCAAGGGAAGCCATCACTTGAATCACTCCTATTTATCAACTTGGAGCTTTGTGAACAGTCGGTGCACTCTAATGTATTTAAAATAACATTATGAGCAGAACTTCATTCCAAAATGTCATTTTCACCTGTCGAATTTAAGACTTTAACAAAGCCCCATAATTCCAACTTTCAGATAAAATTTAAAAAGAATCGTGCATTTTGTTAGAAATAGGAAAATCGTGTATATTTTTCAAGGGCTTATAAAAAAATAAAAAATGTAGGTAAAAGGATATTCTTGATAGGCATGGTTAAAAATTTTAATAAAAAAATTCAGTCAAAAATCAATTTTTTTTTAAATTTATACAAATGATGTAAAAAGCAATTTTTTTATTTTGATTAAAAAAATCTGTCAAAAACTTTTTTTTTTATAAAAAAGTAAAAAAAATCACAAAATCTTTTACCTATAAGAGTACTTTATCCGATGACAATTTTTTAAAAATTATTTAAACATCTTGCGGGAATTAAATATTGGGTCCAAAAGATTTAAAATGTTATAACTAAAAGTAAGATAGCATTTATAGAATAAGGCATGACCGTTTTAATTTGGTGAATAAAAAATAAATATAAGCTTTATTGTTAATAAAAAGAGACAAGTTTAGAAGAAATGAAACATCTTTGATAAAATGGCATTAGATAAAGGAACATGAGACAAAATGTGTTAAGCAATGTAATAATATTCATCTGGGATTTCTTCTTCGCGTCCAATAAAATGTTTATCGATCAATGTTTCAATACACTGTTTTATAAGAGGAACTCTAGGAATAAAGTGTATCTTTGAATGGTGCAAAACCTAAAAAGTTAGAAATTGAAGATATATATATGCGATTATTAACTAAAAAGGCAAAGGTGTCTTTAAAATTTTAAAGTTTGTTTGGATTTGAGCTTGTAAGAATAAAATATGAGTTTGAGTTGAGATCGCTCTTAGCTTTTCGGGTCTGGCTAGAATAGTTTTGGGGAAACTCTTTAGGACTCTGATATATAATTGAGAAAAGGATATTTTTAAACAAAATGATCTTTCAAAATACTTTGAAATCTTAGATTTATATAAAATTAAACTGAATCAATAATTTTTCTGTCTTTTTTCTTGGATAGATAAATATTTTTCTTATTGTCACTTTGTTTTGTTTCACGTCAATTTTTCAGCATTTTATTCTTTTCATAATTTCAGGGTTACCTATTCTACAGAGGTTATCATATGGAAACACTAAACTATAAAATATAGCAATTCTATTTTTCTGTCAGGACTCATAATTTATGTCAATTAGGTCGTAATACTATATAACATGTGTTGAGTTGAGTAAAATATACTTTTTCACTAACTTGGTTGGGTAAATTAGTTTTTGGTCACTTTTCTGTAAAAGGATTAGAAATGAATAATTAATTATGCGTTTGACTTCGATCACAACACCACATTCCCCAATCTACCCTAAAAATTGTTAATTTTACTTACTAAAATATTTAAGTTACTTTTCTTGAGAGAAAAATGATCTGCCACGAATATTACATCAAAAATATTTAATCATGAAAGATAAAATGATTTTTTTAAAATTGATCTCTCAGAGATGACCCAAAATTTTTTCAACGGCATGGTGGTATAATATAATTAATTAATAATTTTTCGGTCATCTAGAAATTAAAATTTACAATTTATTTTTTTAAATTCCATTAAAAAGTCCAAATGGATCGATAGATGAAAAATGGTTTGTAGAGTGAATTTAGAAAGACAAAATGATTAAATTAGTTATTATTTCCATAATTACTAAGCTATATATATATATTTTTTTCGCGGTCAAAGTTGTATTTTTTGTCATTTTATCAAGTTTAAAGACGTAAAAAAGTATGTTTAAATTTTCAAACATAAAATATTTATACATTTTCGTAATCAGTATTAAAATTTCCTTTAAACCTTTCGTGACCAGAAAAATCAGACGATATATTTATTAAAAAGCAGAAGATTCATATACAAAACTATTTGAAAAAGCAGATGAAGGTTAAATTGTTTATTTATCATATATGATACACTCGTAACGAAAGAGTTAAATGAGATATTAAAATTGGAGATGAGGTGAGTTAGAAATTTTTCGAAAATTTTGTAGAGACCCAAAAAAAAAAATGTAATTAATCATTTTAGGCGCTAAGATATCGTGAAAATAGGAAAAGTGTGCACATTGTTCAAGGGGTAATAAAAATTTTTTTATTCAAATAGTAATATATTTGTTTGAAAAATGATTTAATTGTACTTTACACAGGTGGTTGTAGTATCATAGCAATGATCTGCTCTTTCAGCATTAAAATGTGGGTAAAAGGAAAGATATGTATGGTTTAAAATCTAAATAAAAACATTTGTCGCATAAAGTTTTCTTTTAAAGTTAAATTTATTAAAATTTTGTCACTAAAATTCAAAGGGAGATACGAATTTTTATAATTTCAATTGAAAAAATTTTTAATTAAATTGAAAAAATCAAAATAATTTAAAAAGTCGAGCCAAAATTATTTGAGGCGAGGCGAGGGTTGACACCTATGGTCCTTAAACATGTACTTATACAAGCGATAAATAGGCATTGCTGAAATCAAAAAACCTCATCAATAAGGAGAGAATGTTTCAAAGTCTGTTTTGATTTCATCACGCGTACGATAAGAGCTTGTAAATACATTTTGCGATCTTCCTCAATCCCAATTTGCGTTTGTTTGACTTCCTGCAGGGTGTATGGAGTGAAAATGTATTCATGGTTCGTGGAAAGAAGTTATAAAATAAGTAAAACCTGAGTCACAGCTTCTTTGGAGAAAGTGGGAGATGGTAATTTGAACTTCACTTTCTTATTAATGTACTGCGTGTTCAGTGTGAAGATGGCGCTTTTAAAGTTCGTCTAAAACACATATGTTTACACATTCAATTCTGGAATCACACTAAAACGAATCATCTATATTTAAAACAAAGAAAGAACTTTGAGTTTGCGTGGATTTATTTTTTAAATTTTTTTAAAGGTGTGTCATCTTGGATCTAGTTTTAATTCTTGATTGTCTAGAACAGTCTCCATAGCACAATTTTGTAGCCCACATAGCAAGTTGAAGAAAAATTACGCTAACCGTATCATATTTAGCCCATTGAGGACCTATGTGATACAAGAGTCCCAAAAATGAAAATAGTCTGTTTTAAATATAAAATTCTATTCAAAAAGTTAAAGAAAATTTTTTTATTAAAAGGGAACCCTTAGAATTATTATTAATTTATTAATTGTACTTTACATAGGTGGTTGTAATGTCATATCTATGATCCGTTCTTTCAATTAAACTGTTCACAGCATGTGTCTATAGACTAAAGACAAAATTAATCTGCACACTTTGTTCTTTATCGAGTACACATACATATATACATACAAGGCGGTTGTTATTTGTTTATACCGAGAGAAGAATATTGTAATATTATTACAGTGTTAGTAAATCTTATGATATAATACATATATGTATATATGGGTTCAGTAATTACAATTATCCTTTAATTCATTATGCTTTATTAAAGTAAAAAAAATTTCTTAAATTTTTTAAGTTATTGATTTTGCCCACTGGTGCAGCGATTTCTAACCTGAGTTAAGATAAACAGAATGGAAAATGAAGAACTTTAAAAAGATTCAAGCAATGAATCAAAGTAAAGCATGAAAAATTTCAAGCGCTTTCAAAAAGTACGTTTTAGTCTGTTCTCGCTATATAGTCTAATGCCGGCTTCATCATTTGTACAGCGATGTTATAACGAAACACAAATCTCTTGGCAGACATTTTTTTAAAACATTTAGGATCCATAGGTTAGTAACATTATATCGATTTTGGTGTATCGCGCGAGGTTATACAGGCTTCCGACTGTATATCATTCAACAAGCTTGCTCTTAAATTTCTTACTAATAAACTGCTTATAATTACAATATCTTTTAAATTGTGATGATAAAACTAAGATCAGAACGATTTGAGGTTTATCTTTCTTTTTTATGCCTAACTTTAAAAGACTTTGTGCATTGATTCAAAAAAGGGTATTCAATTAATATTTTTTTGCTATTACTCTCAATCTATTTTGAAAATGTTTCTGATTGAATAAATTCTTTATTACCATATTCTCTCGTGTACAACTTCTAAATACTATTATTAGTAATTTCTTAAAATCCTTTCAAAAGTATTCTTAAATCTTATACTAAAATAGATGATTTTATTTAATTAAGACAAAATAAAGGCCTTCACATAACTTATGATATTGTGAGCTTTAGCTACACGAAGTTATGGGGTGGCGCGCATAATGAAAAAGATAATGATCCAATGCTATAGTGTAAACTTAGTTCTGATTTTAGTTTCAAGCTATGACAAATCAAGTAAATAGAAATAAGGAAGACCTGAAAAGGCGGGATTTTATCAGAAGAGGAATCTTTTAAGCTATCTTCGCAAGTTTTATCACTGCACAAAACGATGTTAGTATTGACTAAGATGGACATTTGCTTCAAGCACTCCTCGTATGCAATTCCTGTGTGCTCGATGATTTGTTGAACAGCGAGCATTTCATTTTCATTGAACATTAACAAAATGATCATTTGCAAAAGAGTCATGCTTATGAAGTAAGATTTGCCAGGAAAATTTGCCTTTATATCGCCTTTAAAGAGAAAAATCTAGGTTATCAATATATATATATAAAAGGCAGGCAGACAGACAGGGGAGAGAATAATTTATTTAAAAGACATAAGCAGATAGCAGCTATACAAAAACCAAAACTGCATATAAATAGTAAATGGTAAATAACTATTTGAGTTTTAGAAAAGCAGGCATCAAAATTTTAAATCAAACTATTTTCTATTTGTAAGCATTAATACAGGATGCATATTATTTCAATTAATATGAAGAAAAAGAACTTAATTTATTATTATTGAGAAAAGGAAAGAATTTGTGAGAATTATGGTATGTTATCAATTAAAAGCTGTCAGTATCATCTAACTCATAAATATGTTTTTATAAAAAAAAAAATAGATAATTATACAGAGCCAATATCCCTGAAAAATCGGCCTATTTTTTTCCACATTTTTCGAACCCGCGCTTGCACATTCAATCAAATAATGAAAATCCGCGAATACTTGTAACCTTTCTGAAAGGAACTTATAGCTAATTATTTCGAATTGTATGCAGAAATTTTATAAGTTTTAGACTATTAATTTGAACATTTTAGCATCTTTTAAACCATTTAAAACTTTATTTATATATTATATATACTCAAACTTCTCTATACGAAAATGCTAAGTTCTTCTGTTATCTATAAATAAAGTTTCAAAAAAGAAGTTATAGAGTGGCCAATAATTGTACAGGAATGGAATAAAAATTATGTTCATAACAAAAAAATTAAAACTCTGATTACTTAAGTTTTTCATATGAGGAAAATTTATCTTACACTAAATTTTAAAACATTTGTAGTTAAGATAGTAAAATGAAGTAATCAAATTTTATTCATGCAAATAAAGTTTACTAATTAAAAATAACAAAGATAAACAAAACTTTAAAATAAGGTTAGATGAAAATAGAGGATTAGTTTTACCTTCTCTGATGTTACATCTTCCTTTTTCATCATCTTCAAGAATTGAATCATTAGTCATTTTTACAGGGAGTAAAAACATAGTCATAGAAAGTGGAGTTTCATGTTTTTTAGGTTGTAAAAAAGGAAAAAAAATTGTAAAATTGGCGAATTGGTAAATTTTCTGCAAGTAGTTATATCTCTGGAAAAAACAGCGAATGCTGAATCGCGAATAAGCGGGGGTGACTGTAATTTCAGAAAAAATTGATACCGTAAAATGTAATTAAAGATCCCAGTATTAGTGTTTATGTATTCGACTTTACAAAAATATCCATAAAAAAATGTATGTTAATTAAGTTGGATTATAATTTTTATAGATTGTCGAAGGAATATCAATAATTGCAAATATACATTTTACCACTCATTTGTAATGTTAAGCATAATTTGTAAATATTGAGTGAAAGATTCATTTGATGTAAATTACAAAATTTTATATACTTTGACTTTTTTCGACTGTTTAAACATGCTCAAAAATTAATAAATATTTGAAATACATGAGATTTTTAGATTGTAAGAGTTATGCTGGTGTTAGCACTTAGATATGACCCATACACATATTTATCAATAGCTAGAAAAAATGTTGTTGGTGTTAGCGCCAAAATTCAACAACAAGCCTATGACTAAGCTCATGTTTGTGTGAACATGTGCATATCCCATATATTTATGAATAAGAGTGTCTTCTTTTCCTTCATCTGAATAGAAATTAATCAATGAGAGTGGCCAACGAGCTGTACCCAAATTGAAAAACTCATTTAGTGCAAAGAGGAATGAATTTTGTAATTAGATTTTAAAAGTATGCAACTAGGAAAAATTAGCGAAAGTTAGATAAGAAATAGAGTTAAGTATATCGTAGCGTAGAGAACTGATTGCATTGCTCGATATGAATTAGCATGCTTCAAAAATCCTATGGAGCTTACAGTTCTACAAACAATTTAAGCGAATCTTGAAACTAACAAAATTTCGACATATTCTGAAATAAATATCACGGAGCAGGGAACACACAAAGCCATCTCGAGAAAGATGAATTAATTAAGAAAAGGGATGGATTTTTAAATATGAGTGAAGTGTGCTTACCGATTGATAGGTGATAGAGCCATTTCAAATTTCTACCGTTGTAGCGTTTGCCGTAAAAAGCTTCAAACGCACTGCAACACAACTTTATACTCTTGGGAATAAAAAAGGAGTTGTTTTCTTTGAAAGCGATTGGCCAAATCGCCGCCTTGAAGAACAAAGAAAAACGCAAAATCAGACAACTTATATAAGGCAGAGAGGATATTTTTCAAGGTTAATTATTATTATTCATCAAGCTTTGCTCTCTTTGACACCAAAACAAACCAACTTCTCCACACTTCACGGCAGTGGCGGATCTAGAAATTTCTTATAGAGGGGGCGAAATCTATTTAAATTTTTTTGCAATTTTGCTAAAAGTCTTCAGAGAATACGACAGCTGTAGTATGTCTTTTAGAATCACTAATTACCTGTTTTCATATTTTTAACATTATTTTGCCATGAATAAATTGCAAAAATTTATTTTTTATGCATGTAAGGGTAATTTTCGAAGCCATTTTTCATAGGGGGGGGGCTAGGCCCATGAGGCCCTTGGATCCACCACTGCTTCACGGTATTAACTTTATTAAAATATATAAAGGCAATTCATTTTGCAAACTTCCTTAAGACTACAAAATCTGCTTTAGTGAGTATGTAAGGGTTTTGACTTTTATTATTATATTATTGTTGAAAGCTTTTTTAGATCAGTAAAGGTATTAATAATAATAATAATGTACACCAAAAATTCATTTCCAATTTTCAAGAAATTAAAGGAATTATTGTGGAGAGATAGATAGAGATTTCACAGATGTATTTGTATCTGAAATGATTTTTATTATAATTTGGAATTTATGAATAAAAAAGACGCGATTGGAAAAACTGTTTTTACACAACTAAATAAATAGAATTTTGTATACTGTAAGTGAGAATAATGATAATAATAACAATAGGGGCTACTATCAAAGGTTCTAGGACAGAATGTCGAAAGAGAGAGTGTCGAACTGTCAGAGTATCGAAATGAAAAATGTCGAAAAGACAAAGTATCGAAAAGATAAAATGGATAAACTTTATCAATAAGAATTTTATTTATCAGAAAATATAAAATATGAAAATACTTTATCAATAAAAATCTCTCATTATTATTTATCTCCCCCTGTCTTTAGCATTTATCATTGTCTGTTCGATACATTGTACTTTATTCTCTCTTTCATGATCATTTATCTTCCTCCTATCTTTATCATTTATCATTGTCTGTTCGACACATTGTCCATTCGACACTTTGTCTTTCGACATTCTGTCCGCACACGACTATCAAAGGAGTTACAAAAATACAAAAATTCAAAGAAGATACGGAAATTCAAAGGTCAATTGATACGATACTATCGAAATGAATAACTCTATCTAGAAGGTTATTAAAGATAAAATAAATTGAAAAATTTTATTATTAAAATGACACTTTGAAAACTTTATATATCCAAACGTTTTAAACAGGAACGCCTTTATCAAGGATATGAAAAATTTATTTGAAGAATCACATTTATAATTTTAAAATGTTTTAATATCTTATAAGTTACTTAAGCGACCAACTCACTTTTGGGACCATTTTTTACAGTCCCATTATTGAGTATTATCAGTCATCTATTCAAAAATGACACAACATTATCTCTTCCAAAGTTTCATTTTCAGTTTCTCTAAAGCGACCACATGTAGTCTTTCACAATAAACGGAAACATGTGCAACTCTAAAATCATTCACAAAAAATATAATCTCTTTCCCACATGTATACATCAAAGCATGTGATAGCAATTTTTGTCTGGTGATAGTGAAAAAGTATTTCATCCAATTTTATCAGTCAATATGATAAACATAAGTCCATTGTTTATTACACTTTATACATTTTCTATACATAACACTTTCGAATTTTTCCTTTGCTTTGTTAAGTAAGTTGTGAATCTCAGCAGATCAACGCGACTAATAGGTTTATTATGATGAAAGGTAATCCCTCTATATTTATCGCGACCCTTCTAATTTTGTCGTAATCTCTCGAGAATTTATCGTAATCCATTACAATTCCCTACAACTTTTTGTAATTTATAAAATTTGTCTTCTTGCGTAATCCTTCTTTTAGTTTTACTTTTTTTGCGGCAATTATAATTTTTTAGAATAATTTTTTTTTCAAATTTAAATTCATTTGCAGTATAATGAAGATAAGTTAAACCAATGAGAGTTAGCTAAAAATTTTGGCTTTAGGAAAACTCAATTTGTCAAAATACAAAAACACAGTTCAGAATACATGGCTGCATTTGAAAATAATCAGCCTTCACAAAGCTCAGTTTTAGAAAGTGGTGCGCTTGAATTGATGAGGTCATAGTGGTGGTGGTCGGAATAAAGCGAGTCTACAACTAACAAACGAATTGCCTAACTAACCTTGGATTTAATTGTGTCACTCCTCTGATTTGACAAATCTTTCAACATAAGAGAAGTGATAATTTTTGCACTCCTTTGAATGCTTCCGTAATAACAACAGGCATACTATATGTATCTATCAGTGTAGCATAGCAGATTAAGAATACGGGTATTGTGAAGCTGAATCTCGTGAAAGCAGATGTTAACACGTTTACATGTATGCTTGCAATGGAGTGAGGGATTTAGTAAGTTAGATGAAACAAATTTACGGATGACAAAAAATTGATAATGCAAGAAATTCATTAAAAAAGTTGGTTTTTTTAAATTTCAGAAAAGGGCAAATTTTGAATCATGTTAAAAAAAAACTCAATATCTAAAAAGAACATGCTTATACTTGTAGAACGTAAACGGAAAACTGGATAGGCAGATTAGTTTGATTGTTTTGAGAATAAGTGTCAAAATCAGAAGTGAGCTCTTTACTGAGTTTGAAATCGGCAATCATGCGAGAGAGTTTGTGAGTGAAGTCGTAGCCACAAGCTTCACTCAACTTGTTAACCATGTTTTCTTCATCCTCCATTGAAATAGATTGTCGGAGTATGATTCTTTTCGCCAAAGCTCGTGAATAAAACTAAAAATGTTGTATATATTATTGTATTTTTTAAATTTGTTTTCAGCTATTACAAGCAAGTATACTTTTTGACAGCATACAACTTAGAAGTTTAAAGGTAAAAGTACGGTCTGGTGTTTTCATCGAGAAGGCACAATTGCGTCGCTTGTATCGAAATATGAGGAAAGTTGGGTTGATGCGGCATCGAACCGAAGACCTTGAGTTATCGAAACCCAGTATCGAACCAACCTTACTCACGCCCCTTATGAAAATTTCATTCCATAGTATTATTTCGTCTGACACGAGTTTTAGTAATTTTTTTATAATTATTGTTTAATAGTCTTCTATTTATCTAAAATAATATTAACCAAAATTTAACTTTTTACTTTTTAATATTTTAATTCTAAAAAAATGTTCAAAAAATGTGTAAAATTAGAAAAATATGTTATAGACCAAATATTATGAAATAATATTCTAAACATCCAAGTTGAATGCTGTCAAAAAGTTGGGGAAAACTACATGATTGTATAGCTAAGGACAAGTTAAAAAAGGGCAATTTGTTTGGTTGGTTGGAGATATCAAAACACCTTCAGCCGTAAGGCTATATGCTCGCATAATGCTTGAAGATGGCAAATCTACGTTTTGTAATTTTCTTTTTAAGAGTCGGCAGTATTGGGGATCGAACCCACGAGCTTCAACTGTTAGGGTGAGATGTACACCTTAAACCATTAAGGCTCAAAAGGGCAATTTAAAACTTAAATTAAAAAAATGTGCATCGAATAATGAAAATCGTGTGTTTAAATATATAAAATTCCATTGAAAAAGAAAACAGACGTTTAGTCTTCAAAATTCTAAACAGTGCAGATTTAAGAAGGGTATCGAAAAAAGGGATATATTGTAGGAATTTGTGAGTTTTATTTTTTTAATTTCATAAATCTGAATTATATTATGCAGGAGGCATTAATTTATACTTAGCAGAGAACGTAATACAATAAAGTAATCAACAAACACTAGATCAACTTCAGGACAAAATCTCACCATAAACTCACCCCACACCTGAATGCGCATTGTATCATTACCGCACACACGACACACCCCTCCAAGTGTGCACAAATAAGACCAATGTGAGAACGGAGGGCCCTTGGCTTAATCCTGTAGGGGTGGATGAGTTGTCATCCTCCACGTGGTGTACAGAAATGTGAATTGGTCGAGAATTGGGGTGAGGGCTCTTATGTCAGCTGTCGACAAATGAGTGGGGATAAAAACAATAACAAAAAGAACAACAACTTATGTACGAAAAGAAGCGCATACATACATATATATATATATGAATAATAATAATCCGTTATAGATATCGTTTTTATGTGACGACTTTTCATCACCGGTCATTTATTTATACAGCAGTTAACACTAGTCATTCAGCCAATGGCCTTTAATCACTAAGATATGGATTTAATATTGCCTATCTTTAGGACGAATTTTTATCACCGCCCATTAAACATTATGCTTACAAAATTTTCCTAGAACGTGGTATCTTCGAAATTTTTTTTTAAAATAAATCTGCTTACATTATAATTCCCTGATAGGATATTTATATGAAACAAAGATTCCTACGGTGGCAAAAATTTATTAAAAGTATTCATAATGTATTAAGTTATAGTATTGTGATAGAAAGTTGTAATGATGAAAATTAGAGTGATATAATTTATATGTGATGATGTGTCGGGTAAGGATTTATCCAATGATAAATCTAGCGCATGAATATGTTGAGTATGATGAGGGACCGAGTAACCATGACCCTTTTATTAGATATCAAAATAAATACTTTTTTCCACAAAAGCAAGAATGATATTTCATAATGCGTGTCAAAAAGTAAATCAAAAAATTTGGTGATCCAATGCACCACTATTATGAATAAAAACAAACATTTGATTTTTGAGAAGAAGGAACAACATGCATCCTGGAGCCCGCAATTTGAGAGAAGGGGAAAAGAGAAAAGATAAAAAGTGCTACCTGTTGAAAAATGTCTTTTTCTTCTAGATAACAGAAAACAGTTACAGCATTAGAGAGCACACCTTCCAAAGAAGACTCTGCCACTTTTTTCTTACTCTTCTTCAAGTGTATATCGCAGTACTGCGCAAGCTTAAAAAAAGATTTTAAAAGATTGGCGAGATTAAATCCAAAAAGAGAATGTAATACCAACTCAGGAGATTTGCTATAATTTTTATTATCTTCCTTGTGATTCAGGAAAGAGGAAGAAGCTTTGTCAAGGGCTGATTGAAAGCGAACATCATGGTCGAAAGCTTTTTGAATAAATTCTTTGAACTCTTTGTACAACACAAAAAAAGATTCTATAAAATTTTTCGTATCCTAAACAAAGAAAGACATTCATCAAGTTAACAATTTAAAATAGTTATTGATACGAAAAGAACGGAAGGAAAAAAAAACTGAAAGTATATAAGCATAGCCGGATTAAGAGCGTTAGAGTCATAGAAATTTGGGTTCATGGTTTCAATTGAAAAATAAACAATAAATTTCAAACAAACTTAGAGTAGGAAGGAAAAAGTTTATTATTTATTTATAGTAACTTAAGTGCATGCCTTTTGAAATTTCAATGATATGGCGCGAACAAAAGAATCACTATGATGATTGCTACTTTTGTATGACCAAAGTTGATGGATTCAACAACAAAAAATAAAAATAGTATATCCCAATATTCCTTCAGCCCAACTTCTTGGTATGAAAATGAATAATATTTATCATTCAGGCAAAAAGGATGTAATGATTTTTCAACCTTTTCAGAAACAACGGGATACGAGTGTGCGGTTGAAAAAGAAAGCAGATGCTTAATTTTAGAAAACCAATGCCTGAAAGGTTGGAAAGCACTGTTATATATAAGCAATCTAATTAACAAGGTTAATCTAAATTAACACATCTGATTCTATACATAATAGAGATTAAGTAGCCAATATGTTTTGCTGAATACTGTTTGCTATAAACTTAGAAAAAGTTTAATTTGGAACTCAAAGGCACGCAACTGAGAGACAGAATTTTTACAAATAATTGTTTGCTTTTTTTTCAATAAGTTAATATAATTAAAGCTGACGATTTTCATTTCTTTAGAGATGGATGTCACGTTGATGGCTCAAAGGATTACGTGCAATTATATGAGTCTGAGCCAGACATTTTATTTCAGACCTCGATGAATACCGTATCTTTTATGAGATTCCGATTCTGAGTATAACACAAACCCACTGAGCTGTAGCTGAGACTAATTTTTATTTTATATGTTAATATATATTAATAATAAAAGAATCCGTACTATAGGATTCATTTGAAGCAATGAAGTATTATGGTACTTATAAATGCCAAGAATACACATTCAGCCCTTTGAGGACCAGTGGTGCACGAGTGTTCCAGCCAATAAAAATCGCTTCCTTTAAATATATAATATTCGATTGAAAAAGAAAACAGGCGATAGTCTCCAAAATTCTGGTCTTCTAAGGATCAACTTATTTTTAGACGTTAAAAGCAACGTATATAACGCACAGCTTTTACCGTGCTTAGATTAAATAGGCTAAAAATTACGAGATTATTCGGAGAGCTCTTAATCCCATCACAAAAAGACTTCTTAGCGTGTTCTTCCAAATTAGCGATAAATGGAAGCATTCCATTTTCAGTATTCTTGAGGAGATTATACATGATGGCGCAGTCTGAAAAAAGTAAAACATATTATCTCCCACGGAGCGAATAGAGTAAGAGAAGTAAACAATCTGTTTGCCTCTAAAAATTTCGACTTTATCAAGCAGGCATTGGAGAGTAAACAAAGTGACATCTAGTTATGGAAGAATATTCTATAGTCGTTTTTAAAAAAAGATAAGCTGATTGTAGAAGAAAATTCTTTATAAATCAATTTAATCGATCAAGTTCAGAACCAAATTAATATTATAGTTTGTAGGTTGTTTGATGCGCCTCACATACAAATAAATTCATATTCATGTTAAAAAATAACTTCTCAAAAAGCCAACTAAATCCTATTTTTTAGAGTTAATCTATTGAGATAAAAAGTTAGATGAAAAATTTTTCCCACATTCTCACGATGTAGGTTGCCTGGATAACAAATAATTTTGTAATAGTTGTAAAGATTATGAAAATTTATAATTTTTAATCACACAAAAAAATTTTGAGGAAATTTTGATGGAATAACAATAAGAAACTGGAAAAATAATTTCCTTCAGTCTCATGCGTATTTTCTTGAGATTGAGAAAGCTTAAAAATCCTTGGATTCTAGTGAAATCTCAACACCGAAACTCTAGATGCGATCCGGACTACCAAAAAATTACACTTTAAAAGGCATAAAATGGCTTGTTTAGAATTTGTTAGTGATGTACCCATCTCAATTTTTCCACCAATGCGAATTTCATTTCAATATTCTGATACCAACACTAAGAAATAAAAAATTGTAGTGAATTTTCAAAATTAATATTATAAAAAAATTCGTTTCTACATTTTTATATTATCCAAAGCTTGATTTAACTTTTTGTTTAGCATTTAAAAAAAATTTTTTAATGTAGTGGAAAATATTTTTTCAATAACAAAAGAAAACCAATAAAGCCCCCCATGAAAACACACAGTCGTCATTTTACCGACGAATGTTTCTAACTTTGCGGTATCGTGAAAATGGCCGAAAAATGTCTAAGCTCGACTATCTCACATTTCGGTTTTATCAAAGTTTTTGTGTCTTCCGTCAAATTAAACACGACTTTCTAATAATGACAAAATCTGTTTAACACGTTAACGACCAGAATAATCAGACGATATCTAATGTAAAGCAGAAGATTTGTATTAAAGAGCATTGATAAACGCAGACGATTTTATTTTTGTAAAGTCGACTATAGTCGACATTGGGCGTTAACCTTCGGACTACGGACATATGGCATTTTACTCCACGGCTATAGTTTGTAAGATATAACAAAAAACTTTCCCATTATGCAAAAATTTTAACCAATATGTAAAAAAATTAAAAAATTATGTCAATGTAAGGATTTCATTATTTAATTTAAAGGCCCTACAGTTTTTGAATGAAAGCATAAAAGGCCAAAAATTGTAAAAATTATAAAAAGAAATTTTGAGATGGCGTTAAAAATTAAAATTATTTTTTCCTAAAATATATTTTTTAATTTTGATTTATAACAAAAAAAGAGTATAAAAAGTGCAATAAATTTAGTAAATTAAAAAAATTTCCTATTTTAAGGTTTTAAGAATAAATAGTGGAGAAAATGCAATTTTATTGAAGCAGAAAAAAATTTAAGCTAAGCATTGAGAGCAGGAAAGTTTTGAATGTGTTTTGCAAATAAAAAAAGAACATCCTTCACACTTTCGCGTTGTTCTAGTTTTCTTAGGTAGACAAAAATAACAAAATCCTCTGAGAGAGCTTGAAGGTTGATGCTCTTTTTCAGGCGAAAAACCGTAAAAATTCAAAAGGGATTTTACTTTTGAGTTGATCTGGGGAGTTGAAGCTCTTATTTTCATTGAATCACTAGCCAAATAAAATGCAAGCTTTTTTAAAAATGTTTTTCTACCATGATTAACATTGGAAGAATGACTTTCAGAGGAGTTAAATCGAGTGATAATATATGTATTTAAGCAGAAATATCAAGGTAGTTAGAAAATACAGCAACTGTCCACCTTCTACATGGCTTATATGTACGGAACTGTCTGACCATTCGATTCGCAACATCTACACCACTCTTATTTTTATTATATTCCAACAATGGCGCCGGTTTACGATAAATACTAGAAATTTCAACTCTTTTTCTGTGTTGTGAGGAAAACACATAGACAACTTTGAAGTTTTTTTGCGCATGCTTTCGAGGAATGTAAGCAGAAAGTGAGGCTTCTTTACAATAAATAATTCTTGATTCACATTCCTGAAGTTTTAGACTCTTTAGGTAATTAGGTTTTAAAATGTTAGGAATAAACTTCCTTGCTGCCATGGCTGTTCAACAAACAGTATATTTTCTTTCGAGGGCCCATTTAACTATATTATATGATGTAAAAAACCTATCACAAAAAATTCCAGATCCTTGAGGAAGATTACAAGCAGTAATTAACCTTTTCATGATACAAAATGATGAAAAGTAATCTTTGTCAGGAAGCCCTGAAACATACAACTCAGTCTTTAGGTAATAAAAGTTCCTAGAGTCATTAAGATGATAGAACTTGAATGCATAATGACCTGGCTTTTTTGGATCGTAGATCTTGATTTTGGATCGTCCTCTAAAGCTTACCAACTGCTCGTCATCGGTAACGTTTGCATCAGGAGTCCAAAATTGAGAAAATATATTATAAAAGTGAGTATGAATATATCGGATGGCTGAAATTTTGTCATTGGGATCTCTAAGACTCTTGTCGTCAAAACAAAGAAAAACGCTTATCAATGTAAACATATCCCTTGCGAGAGATGCTTTTAAAAAAGGAACTCCATAATTGTCATTAAACAGGTCACTTACTTTTATCCTTTGATCCATGTTTTGGCCCAAATAAATCAGACAAGAAAAATAGGTTATTATATGGTGAACCTCAAAACATTCATAGCAATATTTTAGATAAGCATACTTTGGTCTCTCTTTTCTATAAAGCAAAAGAAATCAAAGATAAAATACTACTTTACGACATTGTTTATTGTGTGTGTGTGTGTGTGTGTGTGTGTGCTTACTTTAAAAAAAATTGATTTAAAAAATACTCATTTACTTTTTTAGAAAATGACCTAGATTATTACTAATCACTAAATTTGATTATTTATCTATATTTATTTTAATTATGATATACTTTTCTTTATATAAATCATTACATTTCTGTTTTTTTGTAGTGTCTACACACGATAGCAATATATATATATATATATATTTATGAAATATATTTAATTAAATTATCTATTCCGAAATTAAAAAATATTCTTTGCCACTTTCCGTTGTAAACGTTGTTTTCTTTATATTTTTCACATTCTATTCAAATAAAGGTTTTTTGCTTATTTTACTAACCAAGCCATATATACTCCCTCTTGCTTTTCTATACGGAAGCCTATTTTATGACTAAACATAAAGCATAAAGTTCATTTGCTTTTAATTTTTGAAATCTTTATCTAAATAAAAGTCTTAAGATAAGGTAACCGCTTTTCATCGGCATCTGAAGAAGGGGACCTAGGCCTAACTCAATTTCCCTTTTTCCTCTATGAAAACTTTTCAAAATATTTTAACAAATTTTCATTGTTTTTTTGATATTTGAAAGTATTTAATACAATATCAATAAATATCTTCTTTTGATAAATGACCTAATAATTATATTTTGAACTGAAATAGAAATTTCAAAAGAATTTTTACCCCCATCTATTGATTTTAGATCACCACTGCCGCTTTTAACTTAAGAATTTTTTTACCCTAAAGCTAAAATTACTGTTAGCTGATTTAAAAATAATATCTTAAAAACAACATAAGGATAACAGCTAGCTTTTTGATATGAAGTTAAATATCAAAAAATGGAAACTTACTCGTAATTTAAGCGCATCTTTAGCTTTGTCATATTAAAAATGTAAAAAATAATTTCTTGAGTAAAAAAAAAGTTAAAAACTTTCATCAAGTCAGTTTCACCCACGGCTTGACCTTTTGGTCCAGGAGGCAAAGATGCTACATCTCGAATATTTTCCGAACATGATCTTCCTCTTGAGTCTATGAATGGTTCCCAACTATAATCGACTCTATCGGAAGAAATCAAATTTTCATCAATTTCTTCATCAGAGTGCGAATAACTACTACAAGAAGAGCTTACAGAAAAAGATTCTTCAGAGTCTTCAAAAAATGTTGATGTGCTATGATCTGAACTCATTGGAAATGAACAAAGAAAATGAAATCAAATGAATATTGAAATTTATATATTCGTGATGAAAGCAAATGAATATTGAAATTTATATATTCGTGAAATGAATCGATAAACAACATAAGCGTGCCACATCTATCAACCTTCAAGGTCACAAACACTATATACTGCGTACATCTAATATTTTTATAAGAGTTTTGAAATATGCGTATGCAATACATATTATGATATATATTACCAATTCAGAGAAAAAACAACGAATTACAATAACATTTTCAATAAATGGAAAGTTCAAAAACGTTCCGAAATTTTTTATTGCTTCAGCTAATTTCTAAAACGTTCCCAAATTTTTATTGTATCAGCACAAATATAACAGCGTAGTGATATAACGATAATCCTCACTGGTTTTATGTTGTAACCATTTTTTAGTGTATTTTGTCATTTTTCACTGTCATGCCCACATATGTGCCAATCCTCATTTGATATCATTTTATAAAATTATCTTAAGGCAATATGTGCACTAAAAAAAACAAAATATAATATTCAATATATTTTTTTACAGCTCTAAAATGCCATAAGAATTTAAGTTTTTGTATTAGAGGGATATTCTAAGGTAATTTACTTCGTATTCATACATGGAGTAAAATGCCATATGTCCGTGAACTACGCTATATCAAAATTGTCCGTGAACGGAAGGTTAATGGGTTAATGATATAAAATAATTACACAAAAAGTTAATATTTGGATTTTCTCAAATCCCTCTAGAAAGACTTTTTCTCTAATGCGACCTTTTAGCTATGCCAGAAAGGTCAGTCGTATTTTAGAGGTTTACTAAATATTACTTTTTGCTTACGAATATTTGAATCTGGAAGAGTTAACAGAATTTATGACACCATTTTTCTTATAGATTCTACGTTACTTGTTAGTAAATTATTTTGTTTTAATAGCTTTTTGACATCACAATATCAAAGTCTTTATTAAAAAATTAAAAATTTCAATGTGTAAAATTAGATATTAAATTTTAATGTAAAAACACGAGATTTTCTCCCTCGTTTCATTCTAATTTCTTTCTTCTAGGAGTGTAAACTTTTCCACCACAACTAAACGTCGATTAAAACTGGAAGGAACGTAAAACAAAATTGACATATACTTTGTTATAAGGTAGAAATATAAATGTATCAAAAGTTGAGAAGAGGGGTTCAAAATGAAAGAAAATTGGTTGGCGAAATTAGTGAACAATCCTAACTTTAGTATCTCTATTACGTCAAATTTTAAGCAAAAAGGGAGCTTTAATTAAAATGATATCATATGAGCAAAGCGCTATGCATAAAATACGATGGTTCCCTTACTCTTTTTATAGCTCTCGAATAAACTTTAATTTGCCAAATTGGTTCTGTTGACAAAATCGGTGAATAATGAAAAATTTACCGATATTGATACCGATCTTATCGGTACATCACTAGAATTTGCCTTGGATTCTGGATCGGGTTAGGTTCGAATACTAAGATTCCAGCTTTACTGCTTTTAGTTCATTACAAACAACGCAACTCGCTCCTAATAACTTCGACCAAGCCCATTAGCATTATACTTGTGTTACTATTATAATATAATACTGCTTGTATTACATGCTAATTTTTCATATGTGGGAGAAATTCCGTTTACGCACTAATCAACGTCAAATCGTCTATATACACCAAACCATGTTTTGTCAAAATAATATATGCAGAATTTGGTATCATAGATCAGTTAGGATTGTGATTTTAAAATTATAATAACACTCTACCACTAAACAAAAATTAAAATATTAATAAAAAGGTTTAAAATACAAAATAATTTCGATAAGAAAAATGAAAGGATATTGGCCCAACTATAAGTAAGTATAGTACATTATAAATCTGTGTAAATAAACACATTATTATTATAGAATATATATTTTTTAAATGTTCTAATCACTGAATCCCAACCGGTGGGTGTGCAGAGTGCCGTAGGATTCGTTGAAGGGAATCCCCGACTTTTCAACTAAGCATTTTTATGCATACAATTTTTACTACTGTTATAGTAATGAGTATATTTTATGATAAGATTAGAAAGATTTCTCAGTTGTTTGCTTTATGAATTATCATCGATCCGAATAAGTATAGATAGTTTTTAATTTTCTTAAAATTTTGGCAATAAAACTAAAAACTAGGAAAGTAGTCTAAGGCAACACTATGCCAATATAGTTAGTATTTTGTTGTAATCGCAACATGTTTTTAGTCATCAGGAACACATCAATAGGGAAGAATAATGTTTCATAGCTCGAGAGATGGTAATGATAGTCACGATTGGGAATCGAACCGGCACCATGTCGATCAATATATTACGCTCCTACCACTAGTATGGTTTATCTTTCTTTTGTCTTATTTTCACTAAAATAATGAATTTTGTATGCAATACTTTTTTGTTAAGCTATATTTATAAACAAATTATTCAATAAATATAGAGATAGATAAATAGTATACATATATTTGAAAAATAATTTTCCAAATTGGTTTTTCGTAATTTCAAAACCGTTTTCGGTTGATGAATTTACGCATCTATATGAATTTATAAGTCAACATTTTGGATTCCAAGGTTCGATTTGGAGAACAACGTCATCCGGAAAAGTTTGACTATATAACACCTTTCCCTTTCCCGCCCATAAAGTTTAAACTTTTTATTTTAATAAATTTTTTATTTGCTTATTATTATTTTTCTTGAAAAGACATAAATTAGATAAAATAAACACAAACCTATTCTCCAGTTTTTTACCCTGAAATGGGACATATTTGTCCCCATGGGCAGCAAGTGACAAAAATGTTTGAGAAGAGTTTTAGAAGATTTAATTTTATGACAACTTTAATTTTAAAACAAAAAAATTTATTTATTAAAATTTGAAACTCTATTTATGATAAAGAGCGCAACAATTTCTATTTGCCCTGAAGCGCAAAAAAACTTTGCATTTTGAACAAGAGTTGTTGGTTTGATTTTCGACATTTCTTTTAGAACAAAGCAAACATCTTTGGAGTTTGATGGATTTCAACATCACATGCTCACTTTCTGATGGCCTTGGCATGACTATAGCTCTTTTGGACAAGATGAAGTTTAGTGCAGCTCTATTTCTTGAACTAAAATTGTTGATTAGCTCTCTTGCAATAATTCTTATAAACTGTTTAAAATCATAAATATTATCAGAATTCTTAGTGAAAATGATGTTAGAATTCATCAGACAAACTGTAAACAAGTCAAGGAAAATTTTACTATAATACTTTTTACAATATATTCTATCTTTTATATAATAGCTTATTTTCTGATCTAAAATCACACTCTACACTATTCATGCTTTGATTATATTTCTTGACCATGACAGAGCAGCGTATTTCGATTTTATCAGTAAACTCTCTTTTTCCTCATCTTGAAAGAATAACGTCCTTGCCATTGAAAAAATTTGAAATCAAAATTACTGATTTATTATATCGTACCATTTTGTAACACACATGTTTGATTTGGCTGAATAAAAACAATCAGAATCTCCCCTCTTCATTTTTATCTGGTATGAAATTTGGTTGTTGCAATTGAAAATATTTTATGATTGTATAAAATATTCATCAGGTTTACTAAAGAGAAATAATTGTCGAAAAAACATAGCAAGATAAACCTTGAAGCTTTTCTGTCACTTTCGATACCCAATTCGGTCCAAGTCATTCTTCACACTCTTCTTTTTTGCCTGTATAAATAACGAATTCATAAAGATATCCATCATCACTTGAACATCTACAAAAAACTTTGACCCAATTTTATTGGTTTGTTTTTGATATACTGTTTCCTAGAGTTTCTACCCTTGAATGATATCACGTGTTAGTCTATTGACTGATTCAAAGTTGGTTCTCGTGCTTTTAAAAAAGATTTTTTGAAAATTCAATGATGGGTCTCACTTTGAAAGCTTTATCATGATTTTTGTCATCAGTTTGCCCAATTTTTGAGTTGTCATTGAAATGAAGATTCGATCTAATAGCTTTGAAACGTTCTCTAGACATAACATTTGATACAAAAGGAACATTTAAATCAGGTTCAGCAGACCAATAATCGTGTAAATCAGATAACAGATGATACCCCATGACAATATTCATTCCAAAAAAGGCTCTCATTTCTTCATCACTCACTTTGAAATTCACTCCATTCTGTTCTGCATAAAGGTTACTTTATACCACTAAAAGCTTCAAGTTTTTCAAGTTAGAAACTTCGTAAAACACTTCAAAAGGACTCAAATTTGTTGTAAGATTTATTCTTCCATAAGAAAATTCATTCTTTAATTCAATACTTTTGATTTCACCTTTTTTAGTCCAAATTTCTGTCTTTCCCAACTTGCAATTATATTCATTCTCTGATTGTTTGTATTGTTTACTTTTAAGGCCATCTTCAATAATAACCACACAAATGAACTCTCCATTCTCCTCTTCTAAAAAGTTGATATCTTCCTCATCCAAATTATAAACATATGATGCATCACTGTTATCAGCTAACACAATTTGTTCGATACAAGTTTTTTTATAATTCAAAATTCTTGTGCGTAAATTACGTGAAGCTATTTAAAATTTTTGTTTTATTGAGTATGAAAAAAATTATTATATTTTAACCTAAAAATCATTTTATTGATTATAAATACAAATATTTTTATTTTATTGTAATATATTGTATTCTTCTTTACCTTATTGTTTTTATTGAAAAATTTTCACTTTCTACCTATAAGGACAAATATGTCCCCTTGTAAATATATATATATTTCTTTTATTTAAACTAAAAGAGCTGTCGTTATCAGAGGTCTGGCAAAACCTCCGGGGAGACAACACGCAAAACTTGCCAGCCTTATTATATATTTAAATGTGTAAATCGTAAAATGCTTAAAAAATATACTTAAAATAAAAATTTTCAAAAAATATTTTACATACATATTGAAAGCCACATTTCAAAAATTCTACCTAAAAGTTCAAAAAATTTAACTTTGAAATTGCAGTTTTATTTCATAAAAACTATATGATTGGTTGAAATGTTTATGTAATATATAATAATAATACTAATACTACCAATACTACTTTTTGAAAATTTTTACTTGTTTGATTTGAAGAAAGAATTCAACTGTTTTTCAATATTTCTTTTTCATGATATATATATATCATTAGAAAGCTTATCGTTTGCTACATACTCTAGAATAATTTATTTTTGCAAAAGTTTTAACAAATTTTAATAAATGGACTTTACTTCGAAAAATTTTGTCTAAATTTTTGAAAAAATTACGGACCACCTTTTTGTTTACGCATAATGTGAAGATTTTTAAAAAAAATTGAATGAAAATGATATCATTGGAAAGGTATACTCTTTGTGGTTAACATAGGCTAGGTTATACAAATAAATATATTTTCATTTTTCCAAAATCTGCTTTTATGTGAGGTCAGTCAAGTTTTATCTAGTTTCAAAAAATACCAATAATAATTAACGTTCTTAATTTATATAATATTTTTTCAATATTTTATATTCACAAAGGTAAAATATGATTTTTTACATTTTAAAATTTCATAGTTGAAGAAAACTGTCGAAAATTAATATATATTTTTTACTTTTTATGGGTCAGTAGTACAGGTCAGTATAATGTTTTTCTAATAAATTTAAAATTATTTTTAAAGTGAAAAATGTTGATCGAATGTACAAGATTTGAAGCTATACTCTTTGTGGGTAAAATAGGCTAGGTTTTACAAATAAATATATTTTTATTTTTCCAAAATCCGCTTTTATGTGAGGTCAGTCAACTTTTATCTAGTTTCAAAAAATACCAATAATTAACGTGATGAGTTTATATATTATTTCTTCAAAATTTTATATTCACAAAGGCAGAATATGGTTTTTAACATTTTAAAATGTCATAGTTAAATAAAACTGTCGAAAATTAATATTTATTTTTTACTTTTTATGGGTCAGTAGTATAGGTCAGTATAATATTTTTCTAATAAATTTTAAATTATTTTTCAAGTGAAAAATGTCGATTAAATGTACGAGTTTTGTTTGATAATCGTAGTCTACTTTTATTTAGTTTAGATACAACCTTTCTAATTTTTAACGAAGGGCATTCGTTATATTTATACCGACAGTGTGCGAAGAATAAATCACATTATTGATTGATTTTAGAGCATAACTATGCGAAGAAAGATGAACACATGTTGCATTACGCGTTTGTGAGCGCAGTGAATTCTTATCTCGCATACGCTTCACCACATCTTTAGCACGCGTGTGTGGTTTATTTTATCGGGCTAGTGTACGCTTAGTTTATTTGTAGTGTTCCTAGCTTAAATCTTAGTCAAATATTAAAACGCTTATAACTTTCACATTTCTCAACAAAATGCATCATGCGATATACCAAATTAAAGCATTTTTTATGGGCTTTCAGAATACATTACTTATATCATAAGTACTTAAGAAATACCATTTTACTGTTTTTATTTTCCATGGGCTTCATACCATTAATTAGCAGATAAGGGATGCATTTTAAACTAAAGCTCCTTTCATTAGGACAAATTTTAACCTATATTATGTGACAATTTCCAGCACAATTATAAAGCGACTCTACTCTCAGAATCTAAATTTATTTGTAGATTTTTATAAAATAGTATTAGTTTTTCCATTTTTTTTATAAATTAACCTTCGTTTTTTTTATTGGTCAGTATAATGTTTTTCTAATAAATTTAAAAGCATTTTTTATGGGCTTTCAGAATACATTACTTATATCACAAGTACTTAAGAAATACCTTTTACTGTTTTTATTTTCCATGGGCTTCATACCATTAATTAGCAGATAAGGGATGCATTTTAAACTAAAGCTCCTTTCATTAGGACAAATTTTAACCTATATTATGTGACAATTTCCAGCACAATTATAAAGCGACTCTACTCTCAGAATCTAAATTTATTTGTAGATTTTTATAAAATAGTATTAGTTTTTCCATTTTTTTTATAAATTAACCTTCGTTTTTTTTATTGGTCAGTATAATGTTTTTCTAATAAATTTAAAATTATTTTTGAAGTTAAAAATGTAGATCGAATGTACAAGTTTTGTTGGATAATCGTAGTCCACTATTTATTTTTAGATTTTTATAAAATCATTTTAGTTTTTGGTTTTTTATAAATTAACATTAGTTTTTTACTTCTTTTGAATAATCATCCAAAATTTAAGTGCGGGTTTGATTTACACTTTGATTCGAAAAAAATATGTTTTGGATAAATATTTTTTTTATTATTGTTTACTGCATATAAATTTCTAAAGAGAAGATAAATAGATCAAAATATGTGTTTTAATCAATTTTTCTCAATAAGTATTGAAGCTATGAGGTAGCAAAATATGAACAGAAAGTTTAATATTTTTTGATTTTTTAAAGAATATTTTTCGATTCTTTGATCACAGAATTTTATTTTGATTATTTGACAAATATAATATTTAAAATCGTCCAAATTGCAAAGTATAGGTATTTTAAACAAAGCAGTAATATATTTGAAGAAATAATTTTCAGTATAAAGAGTTTAGAAAACTCTTCTCTAATATGTAATGATATATTCTCATAACCTGTACGGTTGAACGCGGGTAGACAACTTGCGTTTTATCTCCAACCCGTATATTACGATGATTCTTCTCCAACCTGTATTCTACGATGATTCATCTCCAAACTATATACTACAATGATTCATCTCTAACCTGTATACTACGATGATTCATCTCTAACCTGTATACTACGATGATTCATCTTCAACCTGTATACTACGATGGTTTCTATTCCATGTACAAATAACTAGGGAGACAATGTTCAACTTTCTGTTCACATTCTGCTAGATGTAAGATTTGATATACCTCATTCGGGGAGACGATGCTACATAAGTTATTACCTATATACATTATACCTGTATACTACGATGGTTCATCTCCAACCTGTATACCGCGATAATTCATATCAAAGAATCGAAAAATATTTTTTAAAAAATAAAAAAATATCAAACTTTCTGTTCATATTTTGCTACCTCATACGATGTTACAAAAGTTATTACCTATACTTTGCAATTTGCACGATTTTAAATATTATATTTGTCAAATAATCAAAAAAAAATTCTGTAATCATAGAATCGAAAAATATTCTTTAAAAAATCAAAAAATATCAAACTTTCTGTTCATATTTTGCTACCTCATACGATGTTACAAAAGTTATTACCTATACTTTGCAATTTGCACGATTCTAAATATTATATTTGTCGAATAATCAAAGAATCGAAAAATGTTCAAATCAAAAAATATTTATTCTTTTTAAATATATCGTTGGCTCCCCTTACTTTTAAAATTGAAAGATAAACCTAGTCTTCAATAATTAATTCTTATCAAATTATGCACATACGAAACTAAAAGTAAGGGGAGCCAACGATATATTTAAAAAGAATAAATATTTTTTGATTTTAACATTTTTCGATTCTTTGATTATTCGACAAATATAATATTTAAAATCGTGCAAATTGCAAAGTATAGGTAATAACTTTTGTAACATCGTATGAGGTAGCAAAATATGAACAGAAAGTTTGATATTTTTTGATTATTTAAAGAATATTTTTCGATTCTTTGATATGAATTATCGCGGTATACAGGTTGGAGATGAACCATCGTAGTATACAGGTATAATGTATATAGGTAATAACTTATGTAGCATCGTCTCCCCGAATGAGGTATATCAAATCTTACATCTAGCAGAATGTGAACAGAAAGTTGAACATTGTCTCCCTAGTTATTTGTACATGGAATAGAAACCATCGTAGTATACAGATTGAAGATGAATCATCGTAGTATACAGGTTAGAGATGAATCATCGTAGTATACAGGTTAGAGATGAATCATTGTAGTATATAGTTTGGAGATGAATCATCGTAGAATACAGGTTGGAGAAGAATCATCGTAATATACGGGTTGGAGATAAAACGCAAGTTGTCTACCCGCGTTCAACCGTACAGGTTATGAGATAATTTAAATATTTATTTTTTTATAATACATTCTTAATTTTGTCATTTCTGTCTTGATTCTAGAAAAAAGAAAAGGTAAAAGATAAATGATTTCAATTTTCCATTTTTAACAAAAAAACAGCATGAACAAAAAAATAGTAGGAAATAATTTGTTTACAAAAAGGTATTTTTAATCATGAATGTCTTATTGATTGAATTTTGCACATATATAAAATTATATGTATATATAAATGAAATTAACCCATTAAGTCCCAATGCTCCCATTTGGGAACATAAGTAATTTCATCTTCGCCTGCTTTTTTCAATGACTTTGAATATAAATCGTATGCGTTTTTTTAGATATCGTCTGATTTCTATGGTACTTAATGGGTTAATTTCAGATAAAACTTGTGGGACATATATGTCCCGCGGGCGTTAAAGGGTTGGGACAGAATTTCGAAGAGAAATTGTAAGCTTTTTTTCAATGAAATTTTGGATATTTAACCGGTTATCAACCACAGTCGACTTTACAAAAATATGAATCGTCTGCTTTTATCAATGCTTTTTAATACAAATCTTCTGCTTTACATTAGATATCGTCTGATTATTCTTGTCGATAACGAGTTAAAGCACAAAATGTTCATTTTTTTTGGATACTGGTGTTCGTCATTAAGGTTTTTAGAAAGTAATGGTCTAAGTGTGTGTGTGTATCTTTTTACAAGAGCTTTTTATAACTAGGACATAATTTTTATGTAATGGGATATTTGTCTCTCCCATCGGGTTTGCAACGGTTATACAAATCATACGCACGGTAGTACATAAAGGGTAAATGCCTCAAATACTAAATACCAGTGAAAGTTTATTGCGAATTTTTCTAAGAATAAAAAGCAAAAAAGGAATACCATCAACATTTTTAGATTTGATTAATTCGAAGCATTCTTTATGAAGGATATCCAGGTGCCTGGATACTAGAATCTCATAGCACATCTCTATCACCTTCTTACACGTCAAGACGTCAGGAATTTCTTTATTTATAATGGATTCTTTTAGCAACTTTTGATTCACCTAAAAGCATAATTTTATAGACAGGGTTTCAAAATTGAGTGCCCGGAGATCCACAGATAATTCAGAGTCTAGGCATAAATTGAAAGAGAAACTTTTTGAAGAGAGAACTCAATCTTGTGGGATTCACATTTGGATTCTGTGGTGTTATTTGTCTACACATCATGACAATGTTATTCCTAGGTGAATAATGTTACTTGGCTGTCATGAGTACTATATAGATTTACTGTGGCTCTGTTGTACTAAGCATTTTATTGTATTCAGTCACACTCGTTGATGATTTTTTTAAATAAAGAAAAATATTTCTGAATAAAATAGATACCTGATTTGTGTCTGTTTGAATTAGAATTACGAACATGCCTAGTTATGCAAGATAAAAGACTAATTTTTGTGGTTGTGAATCCATGAGATTTTTATATTTTTAGAGCGTCCTTACCCAGAATAACGAAATTTATCTAGACCAGGAGCGCACATCCTTAAAATTATTTGGAAGGGCGGGTAAAATTATTTTTAAATATTTTTAACTTATTTTAAAAGAATTTATGTCTAAATCTCAATCGTAAGACATAGAGTGATTTTCAGAATCAAATTGAGAATGTTCGATTTACAGTGTATGGATAAGTTTATTTTAATATAATGAGAAAGTGTTTGCCGTTAGGTCACCCATGAAAGTTAATTTACTAACAGGTAAAATTTTTTACCTTAGATTTTTTGACAGGTTTAATTGATTTTTATGAAAAATAAATGACACCATCAGATTCACAATGAATTATTTAGTGGGCTCATGCGACATTTTATAAAAATATTCAATAGTTTAAAAAAAAGGACCCCCCCCCCCCCCTGTTACTGAGGAAAAGAAAATAGCCCCACATGAATAGAATTAAGAAAAGACTATCTTTTGAAGTAAAACTCATGAAATACATAGTTCATTCGATGTATAATTTAGTTTTAATATTAGAAATAAATTATAAGAACAAAAATTTATGTAACAGGCAAAGAAAGCAAGAATATAATGTAAAGTAGATTAGCATTAATAAGCCCAGAGGATTTTATATTTTGTTAATAATATTTTTTCCTATGTAAGGCAACTTTTGAATCACAGTGTAGATTAAATGCCTATCATCAATATGATCACTTCTCACAACCCTGCATGGGAAACCCAGTCTTGATGGAAACCATTGGACAAAATAAGAGAATACTTATACTGAAAAGAAATGAAAAACTCCAAGCTTACTATATGCATGTATTGGAAGGATGAGGTATCACTTTTAGAGAGAATGTCGTTAGCAAAGTTTTGGTAGTAGGCTTTAGTAACGGCAAGATACGGTTCTTCAAATATAGAAGTGAAAATCTAGGGAAGAAATGAAAGCATTAGATAAGAGATGTGAGAGAGAGGAATATATTAAAAAACATCTCTCGACTTCTCTCCATATATATCTACCAAAAAGGATTCGTTGATGCTTCGAACTAAACTGTCTGTATGTGTTTCACTTTCTTCTCTCTTAGATTGAAGACTCTGGACAAGAAGTTTGGAGAGGCGTTTCTTGAGCGGAATAATGAGAAAAGTGGACCATATGTTCAGGACAAGCTCACGAATCTCTAGCAAATTTTCTTTAATCGGAGAATACTTCAGGTACTCATTGTAGCAGTTTACTTTCGTTCTTTTGATGTATTGAAGATTTAGGTAACTTAAAGAAGAAAAAGACTCAAGATATGCAAAGGAATTAAATGTATGTACTACTACAACCATAAAACGCAATTTTACCTGAACTTTTTTTAGGTTTCTGAAATCATATTTGAAACGCGTAAGTGAAATCACTATAAAAAATAAATATTGCGGCATATATATGATAATGCTTTACAGGAGAAGCAAGGAAATTTTAATCAGGATTGGACTACTCAATTTAGTAACGCTTAGAGGACCAATTTGGCACCAATGTCCCAAGAAATAAATTTCCTCCCCTTTAAATATATACATTTGAAAATAAGCAAAAAATATTAAGTATGAAAAAAAATATCACAAACAAGTGACAAAAATTATCATACAAAATTATGCACATTGACACTTTAGCCCTTTCAGGAATTCATTTTTAAAATTAATGCTTTACTTTTCTTTTAACCCATTTCATCCAAACGCCAGGTTCAAATGACGCAGACAATTTCTTGATTTTAGGGTACTTTTATACCAAATTACTTAATGCCTTCAAGGTTATCGACTAGAAAATCAGACGATACCTAAGTTAAAGCAGAGGATTTATTAAATCTGTATTATTAAAGACAGATTTCGTTAAAAATAAATGGCTGTTTAAATTCGACAAGAATTTTGCACAACTATATATACGAAATAGTAATGTGAAAAATAAAATCGGTTAAAAGAAAAAATAATTTATTAGAAGGAAAAGAGTGCTTAATTTTGAATAATACTTTTTTCGTTTTGAAAGTTAACCCTTTGAGGACCAACATTTTGAAGAGGATTCGTCTGCTTTCTTTTTCAATGGAATTTTATATATTCAAAGCAGCGATTTTCATTTCTTGGGTCACTGGTGACCCACTGGTCCTCAAATGGTTAAAAAAAGAAAAAATGAAGATGTATAAAGTTGAGGGCTGTTCAGTGGAAAGATTTAGCAATTTACAAGCCAACTGAGACTACATAGCATGAATATGTACGCTTATCTTAGAGAAGGTAAAGGTATCGTGTAGTTTGCACAATTGAACATCTTGCATCAAACTACGAACAAGGAAGGAATGATTAGGGTGGATTCGGAGCAAAAAGACACTAGTAACGAACCCAGGCATATTTTTAAATGAATCAAGTCCTCAATGATTAAAACAGGGAATACAGGGAGTGTAATGAATGGTTTAATCGCTAAAAAACTTTAGAAATGAAATAGTCGTTATTTTATAATATCATCAAATGATGTTGCTCTCTTGAGAATAACTTGGAAGAAACACAATTGGGTGAGCAAATAAACTTACTCAAAAAGTTTTGAGATGTATTCAGAGCATACGTAAAAGTTTTCCCACTTTATTAAGTAGTTTTTCAGAAAATCTTCATCAGCAAAAGCGGATATCTCCTGAAAAAAATGGATGGCAGTGTAGACAAAATAGCAAAAATGAGAAATGAAGAAGGGAATTACGTTTTTGAATTGCGTGACTTCCTTTTCGAGGAGCGCCTTTAGAACGCTGTAGAGCTTATTGCAGTAAGTCTCAGGGATGGAGATGCACAAGACGTACACGTCTCTAAATATAAAAGTTGGTTTAAAGGAAAAGAGGGGGAAATGGAGGCAGAGGATACAAAAAGCTGTCATTCCAGTCACTTCTAGAAATACTTTCAGAGTTGATGACTTTTTCCACCGTTTTCTTAACTCTTGACCAAACCTCATCGAAGTTCACCTTTCGCGGCTTGAGGTACATTTCAGAACTAAAAATAAGGATGATGAAAAACTAGAAAACAATACCAACAAAAAATTTCATTGTTATCCTAAAATTACTTAATTGACTTTTCTCTAAAACAAATCATCACAACAAAATTTTTTGAGTATTTGTACTTGACTCTCGAACCAGGCAATTGATAAAAAGAACATGGCAATATTCTTTACATAAACTTTACGTGCCATTCCGTCCTTGATTTCTTTTCCATTAAACAATGTTAAGGCACTTGGTGCAAATTTGGACATACCACATTATTTTGTAACGCTAATAAAATCAAATGTAAATTTTGCTCCTTAGATCATAAATCTGACTAATATGAATTACTAAATAAACAAAATTCTCATAAGTGTACTTGCGTAGATATGAAATCCTCTGAGTCCTGTCGCAATACTTTTGATGAAAGGTGCGCTATCTAAAAACTCAAGTTTGTATTTATAAAACAGTTTACACTTCATGACATTTCAAACATGAATCATATGAATGTAGAACATTGAATTAACTCTTCATGTTATTTATTTTAATTTCTACTCTGTCCACAATATTGTGAATAGAATACACTCTTTAAATAAAAATAATCTAACCTAAAAACTTTCTATAATGCAACTTTACTGTAGAAGATTGTCCTAAAATTTTGATGAAGTCAATTTATTATCACGAAATAAGCGATGCTCATATTGATATCTTTTCTCACAAAAAAATCTGGAACCATATGCTCAATTATAATGTCACAGGCTGCGATCTGATTATGAAAGAGAGAGGATCTAAAAGAAGTGGAGTTGGCTGTTATATAAACACTAATTTAACCCTTTCAGGATCATAATTTTTAAGAGTAATCGCCTGCTTTCATTTTCAATGAAATTTAGTATATTTAAAACAGTTGACTCTAATTTTTAGGTACACCGGTGTCACACTGGTCCTCAAAAAAGGGTTAAATCAACGTTATCACTGTTGATCATGCTTTGTTCAATTTTGAGTTCTTAAACTTCACATTTTAAACTGATTTTAAAGTTTTAGTCATTTATAGGCCCCGTTCTCCCAGTATCAAAATATTTGTTGAACTTGAATCTTTACTAATCAAGGTCATTATCAATATCAGAAAACTATCATCCTGGGAGATTTTATAATCGATTTAAATTGCCCTAATAGTTATGCCGATTATAGAGACTTATTTCTAGCACATTATTTGAATATAGTTTCAATATAAACATTCTTGAAGTGACTCAATATTATCTAAAGTTACTATCGGTTTAAAATGTCTCTTCTATCTTAACTGTATTAATAAAGTTTTTTAGTTGATAGATAACAATCAAAAACTAATAATCAGGATTGCGGAGTCGGATGGTATAAGGTCGGACTTCGAATCCTAGGATGCCAACTCCGACTCCTTTGATTCCTCCGACTCTATTATTACGTTAATAAGAAGGATAAAGTTGACATCTATACAAATTTCTTAATTGTAAACATTAAAAAAAATAGGCTTTATTCATAATTAAAAAACTTATAGACTACTCAATTGAAATTTGAAAATAAAAATTTAATAATTTGCTCTTAAAAACATGATAGTTTCAGAGAGTTTCTCTTTCATTGAAGCCCTTTGGCCTGTCCTAATTAATCTTAGCGCTGAAAACAGACGTTCAACGCTCACTTGTGTTGGACGAAGTGTTGTTGCCAACAGAGCAGACTCTTTCACTATCACAGAAAAAATTGCTTTATAGCTTCATGAACATTCAACTTTGACTTTCTATCTATTTGTTCTACTTGCTGTAATGCCGCATTGAAGTCTAGCTTGAAACTTGCTAAGTCTTTATTCACTCAAGATGGAGTTAAAAAGTAAAAAAATTAAATTAAGCTCTTGTTTCTAAAATGCACTCACAAAATAGTCAAATGGCCACGTTCTCACAGAATTTCAAATATGAGTTTGCCCCTATTTGAAACCCAATGAAAATTCTTTGTGGATACTGACCTGTCGGTGATTAACAGATATAGAAATCGGTTTCTGCCTTATTGACTTTACAGATATGTAAGAATTGGTTATTTTGGCCAAAATATCAAATTGCTGTTTACCGCCCAATCTTATATGTATAATAATCTCGTTGATACGGTTTTATATAATCAATATTAATAGGGACAACAAATGCTTCTTTAATGATTATTTAGCTTAATTTTATTATCTATTTTCCTTATCTTCTATGAATATTTTAAATATTACAGAATTTAAATTGTTATTTAATATATTTTTGATGCAAGACACATTGCTAAGATAGAACACGCTGTTAATTTTGAAAAAAATTTTACCAGGATAATTTTACTGTTCATTATCTCCTTTAATAACATTTTTCTCTTGTGCTTTTAACAGTTGGAACCAATGATGACCAGAGTAGTAGAAAATTAATTATTTTAAAGCTTTTGATAGTGGATAAAATTTACTGTCTTCTATTTTTATCAGAAAAAGTTAAAAATTTAAAAACTAAACCAGAAAAAAAAATTTAGAATTAATTCTATAACGAAGCCAAATATGCTATCATATAACAAACCACTAATCCTTCATAGCGCTAACAATAAAAGCTTCCCATATATGATGAAGTTATTAATGTCAAGACATTCCATTTACAGTTGCCTGTTGAAAAATTGAAAATTTCAAAGATACCTCTAAAATTTTATTAATTCTGAAAAGTATATCCCTTATAATCAATAAACAATTTTTGTTACTTAAGAGGCTTTGTTAACTCAATTGAAAAAATAAAACATTATGATAAAATTGTTTGAAGCGGGCTAAAATTTTTTTAATAATTATTCATAAATTACCTAAAAGATCTTGTTATAACAATAAGAAAGATTTAAATAAAAATCAGAGATTCTAAAATATTTTTATATAGATTAATATGTATATACATGTTTCAATATACTATCCCATTTCAAAGGCTTTTTGAAAAATTAAGCAAAGAGAATGGCATCATGACACTCTAGATCAAATATGTCTATAAATAATAAATTGACATATGCACTTGTGTTATCTTATTTATCAATTTATAATATTATAAAATAAAATAAAAACCAAAATAAGGAACAAATCAACAAAAATTTTCATGCAAAATTAAGGAAGAAACAATATGATAAATTAAAAAAAAAAGATAAAATTATAAGTGTATATTATGTTCATAAAATATATTTTTTATTTATAATGAATGTTTAAACTGAATTTTTTTTATAAGAATATCAAAACGCGTCCAATGAGGCAAATTAAGAATATTCTCAAATAAAGCATAATTTCAAAAATTTAAAGCGAGTTTTGATAGAACACAAATTACTTGTAGGCAGTTGCTACAAGTTTGACGTTTACATGATTTTTTATGCTTTTTTGACATAGAGTATTTTCTTCAACTCTACAAAACTCCTTCCAACATTTTTGAATAAATCGCATGATAGAAATTTTATTAATATTTCTGTCACTTTGTACAAGATCCACCAATTAATAGTATATATGTGCACTTCACACTTCAAAAACCTTCCGTAAAATTTTTTTTTTTTGAATAAATTTTTTCTCTCTATCTCTCTCTCTCTCTCTATATATATATATATATATAATATTTGATTATAAGAGACCCGTTATTAACACCATTAAAAATTGTAATTAAAGTAGATTCTTTTATCTTTCTGTTATGAATACAATCCTATCCCTTTATGCTAGAATGAACTTTAAGCTGTATGTAATTATTTTCTCTAAGAAATCTAAAAAAGCTAAAGCTAAATTTCAAGGGGGGCTGAAATGGGACAAAGAAACACATTTGCAAAAAATTTATTTCCTATATTACTTTATATCCTATATTACTTTTTCTTAAAAGCATGAAGTACTTCTGTATAAAAACCTATAGAAATCTCATATTATACATACACATACACCAGCATTTATATAAGATTATTGTGTACAATTTTTGCTTATTTATTTTTCCTTTAAAAAGTGCATGGGGCAAAACCAAAAATTTTAGGGGGGCAAAGATTAATACGGGGGGGGGGCACGTGTCTCAAAATTATATAGGTAGCGCGGGCACTGATTATCGTTACTATCTTACAACTACTATGTCAATAATGGTATCGTATAGTGATATGGTTATATTATAGGCTAACTTATAAATAAATTCTATACTTAGAGTCTGTAAAATAGATTAATGTTTCAAAAGGAAAAGTAATTTCTAACACACGCGGGAATTTCATGTTAAATTTTAAACATATAATGCGTCATAATTTCCATCTTTCATTTAATTTTACCATTAATTATTTCTAATGGTATTTTCTTAATTTCTTAACATTTTTTGTTTTATTGGAAATAAAAAGCATAGAGACGGAAATATTCATGAAGTTTTGTCGAAAAAGTAAAGTATCACAAGATTCTAATCTCAAATTTGCGACTTGTCGATTAAAGAATTTCATCCCCAAAAAGCTGCTTGAAGATGAAGTGATTCTTTCAAATTATATTGATTGAATCAAAATAGCATAATAAAAATATTTAGAGAAAAAAATGTATTGATGTGAGAATGAAGACGAATTTTATAATAGAAGACATCAAATTATTGTTCAAAATTTATAATAAAAAAAAAAGATATCCATATATCCTTTCTTGAAAGAAGGAAATCAAGATATTTCATTTGAATAATATAACCTAATTTATTAATATTTTCAATATTTTTAATTTAGAGATTTTTCCAAAGTTTAAAAAAATTTAAATTTCTTACTTCCTATGCAACAAATGAAGTAGAATATTATTCACTTATGTGACAACGTTAGTAGTAATAAGACACCAGATATTGTTCCTTTGCCCAAACAATACTTCACACATTCAGACTAAGGATGCTGGAATGATTAAAAGTATCACAACCCATATTACAAAAACGTTACTATATCCGCTATGTTGAAAATTAACAGACTTTAAAAATTACAGTCCGCTCTTTTTTGGAAATAACAGAATAAAGCAATGTACAGTGCTGGGGAGTCAAGGGAAAAAAATCCAACTGTTACTGCAAATACTTAAAAACTTAATAAATACAACACAAACTCTTCGTTTTTAACTTCGACTAAAGAAGTGAGACTCCGTATGCTTACGAAAATAATTTTTTTTCGACCTAAATTTTATTAGATACCGGCTCCAACTCAAATCCTTTTAAAATCTCCTACTCTACCGACTCTGACTCCCAACCCTGAATGTTACACCTATTAATAATTGTAATTGCTGGGGGCATACTTAAATTTTATTTTCTTCATCATAAGTGGAGTTTATAAATTCAGAAAAAGACGTCTTTATCACACATGAATTACAAAATGATACTTTGCAAACTTTAGATATAATTTATGGACTACAATGTGGGCTTTAGAAGAAAACATCGTAAAAACGGTAAAGTAGTTAAATGACTTTTTTGGTACAAAAACTTAAAAAAATAAATTGTTTTGTTTTCTCTTATTTTTGCCCGAACAATAAATTCATAATTGAAATCACTGTTAATTTATAGGATAATATAAAATACTACAGAATAAAAAGCTTTTTTTCTGATAAATATTGTTTCAATTTTCCATCAGCCTCGAAGATCCATAATTTTTTTTGGGAACGGATGATGACTGAAAAACACGGCGTGACTGTAATATATTTCTAGTTTAAAAACAAAACCACCAACAAGAGAATACATTCTCTATGGTGTAGAATAGATTCTCAAATTAAATAAAATTAGAAATTTTGTATAAAAATATTTTTTCTACAATTAATCCTATTTTTTGCTTTTCGAACTGATCATTTTCCATAGATTTCTTTTTTCCTTCAATAATCGATTTAAAACCACATATATTTTCACGTTTTTTTCACAAGTCCAGAAATATTTTATGTATTTGATAGTTACTTCAGTGGTTGCTAATTCTTTGTAAGTGAATTGCGCTGAGAAAAATATCTCTAAGGTCCCTTCACCTGCGATATACATATTGATGACTCCTGGTTTACTCAATTACCAGTAAGTTTATAATGATAAAAGTCAAATTTTACTTAGAAATTAGTTATACTTATTAAGCGAATAGTATATTTTGGGACAATTTTTTGTACTAATTTAGAATAGAACAGTATACTGTACGGTAGGTTGTTCCAAAAATGCGCTTTTTACAAAAAAGTATTTTGATTCTAGCTCTCTATGCCAGTGGTTCCCAAACTTTTTTTATCCCGTTTCCGTTTTTTTTCTGTGGACCCCTACAACTGAATAGTTTGAGCCAACAAAATTAATCAACGATTTTTATGCAAAAATGCATGTTATATTGTAGATAGGTAGATATTGCACGCAAAAACAAAATAACATATAATATAAAAATCATATAGGAAATATATTTATAAATAAAAAATTATTTTGTTTTGTTAATATATAACATATATTATTATGCCATATTTGAATAAAAATATCATATAACCTGTATGAATAAAACACAAAAAATAACAAAAGAGCAGAGAATGAAATTCCTTATTTATTGGTTGAAAAAAAGCATTAGTAAAATACTTCCTTCTCAATGGGACTTTTGTTGTTTCAAGATTTTTACAACAAAGAAATTCCTCTTTAATTGTGCCACTGAACAGGTATCGGCAGTAAACCAAGAGCTGACACGCCATTGATACATCAGTGGATTCATCAACCTGTATAGCAAAAATGTGGGATGTTTTTATCTCTTCGATAATTTGTTCTTTCACATCAACTGACATGTCGCTGATTCTTCGCTGGATCGTATTATTCGAAATAGGTATATCAGCCAGTTTTTGTGCTGCTTCTTTTCCAATAACCAATCGAACCATTTCTTTTGCACAAGGTAGAATCAATTCTTCAGCAATTGTGTGTGATTTTTTTTTCCGGGCTACTAAGTAAGCCACTTGGTATGATGCTTCAACTATGTTCCCTCTCTTCTCTTGAAAGCTTCCAGTCGCATCAAGTTTTTGTCTCTTCAAGTCACCAGCTTTGCTCTTGAAGAAATCCTTTTCCTTGCTTGCATACTCAGGATGGCATCTTGTCAGGTGAAGTTGTAATTTTGAAGGCTTTAGTGAATCATTTCCCAGAACGCGAAAACAAATAACACACTGTGGGAGATCTACATTATTTTTTTGAATCAAAGTAAATCCCCACTGAAGATAATCTTCCGAAAACTTTCTCTTCTTAATATTAATTGACATTATGCAGGATCTGTTAGTGAAAAGGAAAAAATAGAAAAAAATTTAATTGTTAGTAAAAAATGAAAGTTAACATATAACACAAACAAGGGTATTCATATTTTCAATAGGAAAAATTAGTGCATTTTGTGATTTAAGATTTATAAACGAATGCAAAAATGTTAAAAATTGCTAAATTTTTTTGTATAAATACGAGAACACAGCTTTTTATAGCACAACAATAAAAGATTATTTTATAAGTTGGTAATTTTTATGAAATTTATCTTTATTGTTAATAGTTGTAAACACAAAAATTCAATATATATAAAAAATAACTACTTACTTGCTAACCAAAATAATATTTATAATTTGAAAAACTAGTAAGCGTTAGCTTCCATATTAATGACTGACAAAATGTGAATAAAATTTTTTAACTAATAAAAAGCATATATAAACATTCAAAATATGAAATTTTAAAAAAGGGAAGAAAATATTTATTTAAAAAAGCTCTAAATATATATATTTATATTGATTTGGAAAATAGAAGTATATTAGGAGATTCAACATAAGTAGTTTGAAGTAGAATTTCCATAGACCCCTTGAAATTCTTCCATGGACCCGAACCACTGCTCTATGCATTTCTCATTCTATTTTATATATTGTAAAAGACTATAATATAAGCCTGAATATTTTAGAATAATTTAAGTCTCTCTTATTTACTTTGATTTGGAAACAGCCAAATAAAAAAGCCAAAATTTTTTATAATTTTATTCCCCCCCTAGAATTTTCAATTTGCCTCAAGTGTCTTAACCCTATTAATGCTGGGGGGCGTAAAACGCCCCCTTCATTAAAAAATTTATTGTAGAAAATTAGCTAAATCATATTTCTTCAAATTTTCTGACTTTTCCTAAAATCGCTAGCATAGAAATATATATTTTATACCAAATCAACCATACTATTTTCATTTCTGAACTCATTTTTCACATTTAGAGGTTTTAAACAATGTCAATCAAATTTCTGGTTTACTTCTAAAAGCTATCTCCAAAAATATTCTCTCAATTTTACATGAAATATATGTTTTTATACCAAATCAATCATGATGTTTTCATTTCTGAACTCATTTTTTACATTTAGGATGTGAAAATATCTATAAGTGTTAATCAAATTTGCGGTTTACTTCTAAAAATTGTCTCCAAAAACATTCATTCAAATTTTACAACTAAATATATGTTTTTATACCAAATCAACCATGCTAGTCTCATTTATGGACTCAATTTTTGCAGTTTAAATTTGATAATACCTATAAGTATCAATCAAATTTGCGTTTAGTTCTAAAAATTGTTTCCAAAAATATTGATCCAAATTTTACATGAAATATATGTTTTTATAGCAAATAGATCATGATGATTTCATTTCTGAACACAGTTTTCGCACTTAGAGGTTTTACTGTTAGTGTCAATCAAATTTACGGTTTATGTCTGAAAACTATATCCCAAAATATTCTCTCTAATTTTACATAAAATATATGTTTTTATACCAATTCGACCATGATAATTTTTATTTCTGAAATCATTTTTTGCATTTAGAGGTTTTAAATGTCTGAAAGTGTCAATCAAATGTTCGATTTACGTCTAATGTCTACGGAAATATTTTTGAAATTTAAATAAAATATCTGTTTTTATGCCAAATAGAAGATGCTGGTTTCATTTTTAGACTCAGGTTTGACATTTAGGGTTTTAAAATATTTGAAAGTTTCAATCAGATTTGCGGTTTACTTCTAGATACTGTCTTCAAAAATATTTTCAAAAAAATAAAATATCTGTTTTATACCAAATCGACTATGCTTATTTTATTTGTACTTGATTTTAGATAATACGGTTAAAAATATCTCGAAGTGGCAATTGAATTAATAATGTATGCCTGAGAGTCAGTTCTGTAAAAAATTTTCAAAAAATGGCTGCATATTATGTATATAGTAAAAATTTTCAAAAAATGGGTGCATATTATGTATATAGTAAAAATATAGTTTTTTTTTTGTATATTTTGGCTTATAATACTTTCTACAATCATCTTGACTATGAAATATTTATTTAAAAAAACAAAACGTATTATAAAATCTTTTGAAAATTTGTATGAGAGAAGGAACCAAGTTGAAAACTAATTGAAAAAAGAACATGTGATAAATACAAATAATTAAAAAAAATGTATCTTGACTAAATGGAAGATCTACCATGTTCTAATGAACTAGGAAGTGGTTTAATTATATAATATTAGATGCTTCAAAAAAGATTTTGATTGTGAAAAATAAGTTCCTCTTTTACAAATGAAAAATATTTAAATCTATAACTTATCATCTAGGATTACAGTTAACATTTAGCTAAGATGGGTACGAAATCTGAAAATTTAGAATAGGTCAGATTTATCAAAAATTTCACTGATGCCAATATGTGAGAATTTAGTCACTATAAAGATATTTTTAATTTAAATTGAATTTGTCCATATTTTTCCTTTTGCGTCAAAGAGATAATTTTTTAGATGAAGAACGTGGACAACTTTTTTTAATTGAACAATGAACATCACGAATGATTCATCAGAAAAAAACTCTTGAAATGAGATTCGTTGACAAATATTCAGGCCTGATAATAAAATACACGATAATGATAAAAAAGTCTAAGATCATCAAGAAGATTCTTTAATCAGAATGCTTTGAGAGAGGAAAAAAATAATTGTATCATTATAAAAAAATTTTCGAACACACATTGAAGAATATAAATTTCTAATGAAAAAAGAGCTACCAAGAAAAGATCATCATGGAATGAATAGCAAAATTACATACTGTAAATTATAATATGACCTAGAGACTACGAGCCGATAACGAATTTGTAGCCAAAAAGGTGGAGGTCCTATCGAGTTACATAAGTTACTGTAGAATGAAATATTTTGAGTGAATTAAACACCTAACGTTGGTTTATTAAATAAATAAAGAAAATAATTACCAGAGAAATACTGCAAGTAGAAATTATTTTTATGTTTATATATTTGACATTGAATTACAGGTTTAATCGATTTTTTGACAGGTTCTATTGATTTCATAAAAATGAACATCACCATTAAATTCTACATACTTGAAATGTATAAATAACTTTTTATAAGAATAAAAATTTTAATTTTGACATGGGCTGTCATATTTAAATTATTTTGTCAGGTTTGACTAATTTTTATAAAAAAAAAAGGAATATAACCAGTAAACACAGCCTACTTGAAAATGGGTAATGTGGGTAAAATGCCATACACGGTAAACTTGCTGGCAATGTATAACACTTTTATAAAAGATGGGTTTTACCCAGACTGCTATAAAAGGGCTATACTTATTTGTGTGCCAAGGCTGGCAAGAAGAGCGGCAAACCGAGTGACCTACGGCCTATCAGTCTTCTCCCTTGCCTGAACAAAGTGCATGACAAATTAATTTTTGGAGTACTCGATGCTTGGTGCAAGGAACATGCAATTATCCCAGAAGAACAGTTTGGATTCCAAAAAGTTTTGTCAACAAATCATGCTCTGCTTACCTGGCATCATGATGTTGCTAAAAGCTTAAAGATGGCCTCTACGTAGGGATGATATCTTACAACCTGTAGAAGGCTTTTGATACGGTCTGTCATGAGGGTTTGCTGTTCAAACTCAGTAGCATGTTTGTGCCATCATGCATCTTCTAGGTAGTTTACAGTTTCCTTTCTCGACGCTCATTCCAGATCAGAATAAATAACAAATTTTCCAGGAAAATAAGCCTAGGGCGTGTGGTCCCCCAAATTTCACCTCTAAGGCCTCTTCTGTTCAACTTCTACATTTCTGACATTAGGGACTCTTTCAATACGTCAATCTATGCTCGGATAATCAGTTTCGTAGACGACATATGTGTAATATATTACTCCGCTAAGCGTGTATCGCGAATTTGCAAACACCTTACGGACGTAAATACCATATTAAGGGGGTATTTCACTGGATAGAACCTTAAGGTGAATTACTCTAAATGCAAGTTCTCTAATGATTGGCAAAAGGTATACGTCCCAAAATAGTTTCATAGTTCGAGCTAGGTTAGGCATAGTCGGTAATCTGGCTTCTGCAGGAGTTTGCTTGTAGGACAGTTTATATATTCCTGTTATAAAATATATATCCTAGGGAGAACATATATACTCATATCATGTATATATGGGATGGATAGGGTTGCCAAATTATAAGATTTGAAATTCGGGACACTCTTGTAATTTCTCACCATATGTAAAAATTTATACCTACATACACAGCCAGGCCAATGTATTATAAAACGTAGAGATAATTATCACATAAGCGAAAAACATAAAGCAAGAATTTTAATGGGGTGTAAAGAAAACAAAAGGAAAATAATTTGCAAAACTCATAATCAGACAAACAATACAAAAATAAAAATAAAAGAGAAATATATGGGGTATTTTTTAATGTGGAAGTCGCGCAAAACATTAGCCTTTGTAAACTAGTTTTTTTTTATACAGTTAATGATGGAAAAATTTTTAAACCCTTCGTGTGGGCTGAAAATTACACTATGATCATGCTTATATCAAAAAAATACATGTAGTAATTTTAAACTCCCAACTCGTAAGAAACATAAAGTTTTACAAATTCATTCTTCACAGTAGTTTTCTTTCAGTAACACAAAGATTTAATTGCATCTGGATACTTTAGAAAAGTTGAGTTTAAATGTTGATATGTTTTATGAAAAAATCTTTTGTTTAAGTGCTGTGAATGTATGGTTTTGTTAACAGAAAGCTTTCATGGTTTAAAAACTAACCTAAAATCTTAAGCTTTGTAAAAACTTTATTTAGTTAGGTTAGTTTTGTTTTACTATAATAGGATAGAGTCAAATTTCAGGGCTAGATTGTTCCTAGCCTAGCATGCCTTAAATTGTGTTTACCTTTCTTAACCGTTATAACATGTATCAAATATTATTTATTAATTACATATAAAATATTGCATGCCTACTAACTCTTGTATTTTTGTAGCATATAACTTTTATAATCATATTCTTTTACTTATGAACAAGCTACATTCTGTCGTGCCGCTTTTTTATCCTGGTTTTCTTCCTCTGAAGAATTCAAAGGTTTTTACGGTTAGGTAGTGCTCTGGTGACCCGATTCTAACCTTGTTAGTAATCAAGCTATCACTAGACATTAAGATTGTTTCCCAAATTGGGAGCGTTCGCGTTAGGATTGTATCGTTCACTCAGCTGTATTTATATATTCGAAGCATAAACTATTGCAAAATAAAACATATCAAGGTATATAGCTATGGAGTAATAAGGGCCGGTACGCGTTTAGTGGGATGGAAAGTCCAGATAGACCTGGACTTAGCATTCCGGGAGGGCCACGATATCCGAAAGGATGGGTGCGAACGTCACAAACAACTTAACTAACTAACTAAATACATTGACTTCGTATTTGCAGCAAATGCATACTTGCATGTAGTGCCAGGGCTATGCAAAGGGGTATGATGATGAGTGATTTAAAATGATAAAATGTTAAGTTTCTTCTTTTCTCAGTGTTTTTTTCTTTTTCTAGTTACTTTTGTTCAATTCATTATGATTCTAGTCAAAACCACTCGAAAACGAATTTTTTCAATAATAGTTTTAGATCTTACTTCAATAAAATTGTTTTTAGCACGCATGAAGTGACAAATGTTGTTGATTTACATTTTCGCATGTACAAAAATTAATTCATTAGCTCATCCAATATTTTATTCTTCTTAATATATTTTTATTTTACTTTTTTCCTCTATTATATGAAAGCTTCAATGGTTGTTAGGGTGTACCTCTCAGCTGAACATGTTAGGGGTTCTATCCCAAAGTCTCCCGACTCTTAAAAAGAAAATCACAAAACTGTGATTAACCATCTTCTCCAGCATAATGCGAGCTAGCCTTACGGCTGAAAGTGCTTTTCTCCCACCAACCAACGAAAAGAAGAAGAAGAAGTATTTATTGGAAAAAAATGTACAATTTACAATAAAAAAATTACTGTAAAGTTATTAAAATTTCAGTAGTTGAGCACACTCAAGACTAATTAGAGCCGCTAATTAGTGTCACTCAAATTATAAGAGATTAAAAAATATAGTGACTCCTCTATATATCTCTCTATTGATTATTGACTCCCCTATATAAAACCTCTATTATATACAATCGCCTTTTTGATATAAATTTTTGCCTCATCTTTTACTTTATGACAATGATGTATTTTTCTTAACTTTCCAACAAAGACTATCCCAATTTTATTCTATGCTTCTTTTCTAATTTCTTTCTTTTTTTTGGTTGTAAGATTGTTTTTTTTCGGTTACAATATCCAAACGTCAATTACGCAAAAATTTAATATAAAAGCCTTATTAACGATCACCATGTAAATGTTCATAAAATAATGAAGTTTAATATTTTAAGAAAAAAAATATAATTTTGTTTCCTATTTTTTCAGGAAGAATGAAAATCTCTAATTTTGAAGAAAAATTAAATTTATGGCGTTAGAAAAATTTATTGTAAGTTAAAAAAATTTACAAGCAATTTGAACATACAACTTTAGAATGATTTTTACAAACCATATTTTTACATTTTGTGTATTGTCTTGAGGTTCTGTTTCTTTTTGAAACACAGAGGAAACTTTGTATAGCAATGATACAGGTTTGCGTACTTTGCGTTTGCTGATTTTAAAAACAAATTTTTGCATCTCTAATATCAGAATCAACAATAAAACCTACGAAAATCTCGGTTTACGAAGAATTACGTTCACGTTTTTCAACTCTGAATCTAAACTTTATATCTACTAAATTTTCAAGGAATGATTTGTTGAAAAATTAAAATAAATCATTATTATCTATAATTAAGATTTCTAAAAGTCAAATTTTTTATTTACAAAAGTTTTTTATTTGAACATTCACGTGACGAATATTTCGCTTTACGAACAAGTTCAGGGAATGAATTGAGTTCGTAAACCGAGGGTCTGCGTATATAAATTTAACTTACTTATAATTGGAGTCCAATCTGTGCATTGTCATTGAATATGTGTAGTGAACAAACTCAATATCAAAGAAAAGCTTGAATATTAAAAGAATATCTTTCAAGTTTTTAGCTAAGCCTTTCGGACCAAGAGGTCTAGAAACTGCATCTCTAATATTCATGCTTTCTCTTCTTCCAAAACCACTACTTCTGGGTCCCCAGAAATATTCAGTCGAATCAGGAGCAATAAGATTTTGATCAGAAAAAAAAAAGTTTAGGAAGGTTCAATAGACGACATTATGAAACAAAGAAAATTGTGAGAAAGAAAAAGCGTTCAATGAAATGTATCAAATGATGAGTATCTATACTGAGAGATAAAATTGATCAGATGTTCAATGAGTTCATGAAAAATATGTACCAAGCAAGTTCAATGTAATCACAACACATTATACATGAGTATGATGGCATGTTGATAAAAACACGATAGATAGTATCGTATGGATCAGTGTTTCCAAAGTGGGCGGTAGCGCCTCCTAGGGGGCGTTATCAAAACACAAGGGGCGTCAAAGTTTTTGCTCGAGATAAGGGCGTTAGAGTCGCTTAGCGGAGATTGTCAAGAAAGCTACAAAAGCAAGAAAAAACTCAAATTTACCCACTATGGAGTTATTTTAAAAAAAATATATATAAATATTTTTTTAAAAAAACAAATTAAACTTTCATTGAAATTCAAGTATGTGTTTTCAAGCGAAAGTAGTTACGTGCATTTTTGTTAATTCTGTTTTTAGGGTTTTACCACCTCCTGTTCCAATTAGTTCAACAACAGAAGGCTTAATTATAGACATGATAAACGGTCATTTTGGTTCACTATTTCAAGCTCAGCATATGAAAACTCTGGGATTAAGTAGATATTTCGATGAGTTCTGCCCTTCTTAGCAAAAATTTGATGCCAAAGGAAGAACTTTAATAGAACGCAGCAGTTGCTTGAAATGTTCAAAGTACATTTGTTCAATCAAAGAAAAAAACAAGCACTCATCATATCGCATCTTTAAACCCACACAAGCTCAAATAATTTTAAAAGATAAAAAGTACGAAGAAGAAGAAGAAGAAGAAGTAAAAGTTAAATATGAAGATAAAAATAGTTTTAGGTTGAATATTTTTGATAGAATTAAATATTTTCTACAAAATAAAAATTTTTCATCTTCTATTTTTTCTTAAAAGTTGAAGTCAACTAAAAGTGGGGGGGGGGGGGGGGAGGGCAAAATTTGACGTAAATTGTGAACGACCCCTTAGTAATAATTCAGTACAAAGAAGAATTGATGAGATGGCGTGCAATATTGAAGAAACTTTATATGAGACGCTCAAAGGTCAAGAATTCAGTTTGGAGTTGGATGAATCTACTCTTCCAGGTAATGAAGCATTAATTTTGGCGCATGTCCGTTTCATTAAAGATGGAAAAGTTTCACAAGAGTTTTTTTTGCTGATGAACTTGAAACTAACACTAAAGGCGAACCAATTTTCAATAAAGTTTATGCGTTTTTCAAAGAGAAGGAAATTCCTTTGAGTAATATCGTTGCTTGTTCAACTGATGGAGCTCCAGCCTTAATGGGAAGACAAAAGGTTTCCTTGCTTTTTTAAAAAACATGTTCCCAATTGTCTCACGTTTGACTGTGTTATTCATCGCTTGCACTTTGCAAAGACAACAATGAAGAATTTGATCGCCTGCTTTTACACACCGAAGTACGGTGGTTATCAAGAGGAAATTCTTTGAAGCCATTTTACTCTCTATTTGACACCATCATAACTTTTCTCAGAGGAAATAAATGTGCTTCTCTAAATGATTAGCTCATATATTACAAAAGAGATGTGGCCTACTTGACACCTGTTCACCATATTTAACGAACTAAATCTGCAACTGCAAGGATCTGAGGTAAATCTCATCAAGATAAAATCTGTTATTTGTGCATTCATTGAAAAACTCTCACTTTTCAGACAAAATATTGGTCGTGGAGAGCTATCACCAATTTTCAAATTTGAATATGCTCAAAAAAGGCTCATCAATCCATTTCTTTATGATACAACAGATGAAACTAATTGTGAAACGCAAGAAAAATTCATTCTCTTAAAAAATGACTTTGAGTTGAAGCCTCTCTTCAAACAATCATATCAAACCTTTTGGATTCAACTTTGCATTCCTGAAAAATTTCCGAAATTATGAGAATAAATTAAGATTTTTTTCATTACTTTTCCTACTAAGTATATGGCTGAACGCAGTTTTAGTGTTATAACAGAGCTTCTTAGCAGTCCTTCTTAGCAGCATAGAACCAAATGTAGAAGCCTGAGCAAATAAACATCAAACTCATCCATCGCATTGAAAAAGTAAAAAAAACATATATCTAACTTTTTAAATAAATAAAACATTTTTTATGAAAATATTTTTATGTATTTGTGCATCAATTTTTTAATATGGGCGTTGGAAAAGTTTTTGAAACTTTGGTTTGGCGTTGGTCTGAAAAAGTTTGGGAAACACTGGTATAGATAGATAGATGTGTTTTATATTACGTAATCATGATGGCGAACAACTAAAAAAATATTTATATAGATCGTGACGTACAATATAATTCAATATATTCAGTAACAATAATATAAATTATAAACAATCATCTCTATATCACAAGATACATCGAAAATTAGATCGTATTGAAAACCGCTCGTGAGCAAACTCTTCAATCTTTACTCGATACCTCGCTCTCACAACAATCGCTTGTGCGATTTTTAGCGAGAATAGGATGATTTTACTTTGTATATTCAGTATTAATTGCAATATACTCAAATATTCTATAAAGTGGTCAAAACAGTTTGAAATAATTTTTGTATTTCAAATACAAATTTCAGAACTTTGAAGGAATTTCATATGAAGTTTCATTTTATTCCGTACCATATCTCTTATGTTTTATTTTTTTAGATGGCGTTAAAAATTGATATATTTTCTGAAATGTATTAGATGTTTTTCTCTAAAACTTTAACTAGATTTTTTTATTGTTCTTTCAATTTATCCTCTTTTTCATATTTAAAATCTTTCTTTCATGATTTAGTCCTACTACTCTGGTTGCCCTTTTTATAATTCAAATTTCGGAATTTTTTTGAATAGGGAGGAATCCCCATTGAATGTATAGCGGAAAAAATACGGAGTCCTTCAACACTGTTAGAACTAACAAGTCCGCTAATCCAGGGTCAATAACTCTTCCCTACCTTCTTTGTCTTCTCACTTGATTCTACTACATTTTTTTATTGCCTTTCTTGATGCTTTTTTGGTATTTTACGTTTTTCTAGTGCTGACATCTTTTCGCTTTCTTTTGCTTCCTCTAGCTGTTGACCCACTTCATATCTGATCAAATTCTTGTAAATTTTAAATGATCGTTGTTTTATTTTATTATTTTCCTAAATATACTCACATCATTTTACTAATTATATGGCATAAGGACATTATATTTAAGTGAAATTCCATTCGTTACAATTTATTTATATTTTTTAAAAAACTAAATTGAGTTGGGAAAATTTATACTTCAAAATATCTGAGTGATTAAATGTCGCGTGAGTAAGAGCACTCAACAGACCAAAAAAGGGATTTTTTGTGTGAAAAAATATCTAAGCATGTGATGACGATGACGATATTGAGAGAAGTGTGTGTAAAAAGAAGAAAAGACAATTGATTCGTTTATTTTTTATTTTTTAAAAAGACACCGTAAAAGGACAGTCTGTGTACAAACGTAAAAGAGGATTGTAGAAGACCCACTCGCAAATGTTTCCCACTGCTAACAAGTAAGGTGTGACCTCTTCATCATTTCGCAAACAAGGTCCAGTAATGGTCAAGGTAACCATACGCAAGTTCATTCCACCCAATAAATTCATCAAGCAATTTTCATTAATTACAGTGAATTCTGGATTGATGGCGCCCATGCTGCCTGCCGGTATTCCTGGAAAAGGCGCAAAGATTGTTCGGGAGAGTATGCTCGTCGGTCCGTCTACAATGGGACGAGTGAAGACTGTGGTTGCTGGCAAGGTTCTCGCTGGAACAATGTTGTTTATGGGAGGAAGAGGAGCCAGGCTTGATGTTGTTGGATTTGGATCTCCTAAAAAAAATAGAAATTAATGTAAGCTATAGCTATTCAGTACACAATATCACTAAAAAAATTTTCTTAGAGAAAATAGCGAAATGAGGTTTTACTGTTAGCGTTATATATATTGAATAGGATATAAGGAAATTTTTGAGGAGGTAAAGTTTTTTGCGGATATCCGATTCATCTCTTATTATATTTTTCAAATATATATATAAAAAAATTCTTTTTTTAGTTAGATGTTTGTTTTGATTGACTAGGTGTTACAATCAATTTTTGCATTATGCGTTGTACCATTTTTAGCTTTAATTTGCGTGAAAAAATGGTGAAGTATCATTTTACAGAAAACGTTCGAAATGTTTGCAATCTTTTTTGAAATGAAATTTCAATTTACTTTTTTTAATGACTTTGTTAACTCATTCGCTTATTTTTAATTGAATCACAAGGGAATGGCGTCTTTTTATTGGTCCATTAAAAACAGTGTGAACCCTGTATTCTTACAATAGAGACAAGTTACAGTCTGTCCCTGCTGCTTACTCAACTGAATTAGAAGAAATATATGGCAATTTGAAAAAAATTTCAGATGCGCGACATTACAACAAATTTTAATTGGTAATATGTGCAGATTTAAAAGTTATTGCTATTTCTTACAAACTGGTTATACAAAGTTTTGCTGTTTCTTGTGTCTTTGGAACTCTTGGGCAAAAGACAGGCACTGTAAAGATAAAACATGGCCAGAACGTGATGAATGTAAAATAGGAGAAACAATATTTTAAATTCTCCAAGAGTTCCAACAAACAAAATATTTTGCCACATGTACTTGGAACTTATGTAGCATTTGTTACGGCCTTTGGCAAAGATTGTGAAGCCATTGACTTTTTAAAAAGAAAATTGCCAAGAAAAAATCTTTTCATAAATTTCGTAAAAATGGATGCAATATGCCTCTCAAACTTCATTTGCTCGGTTCTCACTTTGATATTTTTCGTATGAATATGTCAGATGTGTCCGATGAACATGGAGAACGTTTTCATCAACAAATAAAAAAAAAATGGAAGAAAGATATAAAGGAAAAACTGGCTATGGATGGTGCTTCAAAATCACCCGTAATTATAAGATATTTTCTTACAAAAAATCCTCTACAAATAATCTTTTTAATCTAAAATTCCAAACTCTTTTGCCTTACCTTAAAATAGATCGTTTTCAATATTTGTTTTCAGTTTCGAAGTTCATTAAAATAACCTATTTTTTCATGATACTTCCGGTTAATATTTTTATTTACATAAAAACTACACGTCGAAAGTAAAATTAAATATATAAATTTGCATTTTTCAAGATAAAATTAGTATACTGTACAACGAAATTAGAATGTAAAAATTTTTTGTCAAATTTTATTGGCCATTGTTATCATATGTCAATCTTGTTAATACTTCGGTATGCACTTTCCCGCTGATATTGAGTATATAAAATGTCCTCAATTTGCATATTATTTGATTGACAAGCGCTCAATCGATTTCAAAATGGGCCTAAATTTTAGAAGCCTATTGTTAGGTTTCTCTCAGCTGAGCTAGAACAATTAGCGAGCGGGTTCGCAGGTTGTGGATAGTGGAACCTATTAGCTTAGCTTGATGAATAAGCAACCCCGAACAAACAGACACGACATAACGAGACAGAGTAGTAGATTGGGTGACTTCTTTCTACAAGTTAAAATGGCCCAATTTCAGGACGATGTCGTGACAAGGCGAGTGAGGCCGCCTTCAAATAAGCCTAGTTACTGCTGCCTTGCAGTTAGTACAATTAGACAAAGGCTATGTCCGTAGGCCAATTACGGCGTGGAAGAGAACTGGAGACCTCACCACGTTATAATCTCTAAGATTAATAAGCATGGTAAACTGGAGAAAGATCAACACCTCTGGCGCTCCATCGTTGCCCACGTCCAAATGGATACTGCTCTTTGATGATGATGATGTGGATGATGATAATGATTGTTAGGGTTATAGGATTAGTGTAGAATTATTGCATTAGTGTTAGTATTAGTTTTAGGGTTGAGGTTGGGTTTAGTGTTAGCGCAATCTTACATACATGAATTTCCGTAAACATTTTTTGACATTCTTGACACAAACTTTCCTATTTATTTGTATATTAATGCACGTCTGACACAAAAAAAAGGATCTAGACATGCACACATAGTACGTACATATTGTCATTAGACACCCCATACACTTGTAATCCCATTTAAGACCAAGCAAAGCAGACGATATCTAAAAAACGCAGACGATTTATATTCAAAGTCATTGAAAAAAGCAGACGAAGATGAAATTACTTATGTTCCAAAATAGGAACATTGGCCGTAAATCGGTTAATCTCAAAAACAGAGGCATAGTTTCGTTCTTTTTTTCGTCACAATATACAACAGGGTTGTGGAGTTGAAAAAATATTTTGGAACTCCGACTCGCACCCAGGTCCGTAGCCAGCGAGGGCATCAGGGGGTTAAGCCCCCCCCCCCTCCCCCCCAACTCAGATTCAGAGCCCCCCCCCCCAACCTAATATATTTCGATATCAATAAAGGGTTCAAAATGGTTTATTTTTAGACTATATATAAAAATTTGGTACTTATTAGTTATCTACCTCCCACTTTAATTTTTTGAATGGGGGAGAGATAACCCATAAGTACGCAAAAATTTTTTGTGAAAATATTTAGCCCCCCCCCCCTTTTATTATTAAAATTTAAATAAATAAATTATTAAACTAAATTAATTTACTTTTAGATAATATTATTCTCTTTAAAATGTTCTAATCTTCCCTTCTTTATTTAAATTTTGATATTTTTTCAACATAATTTATTAAAATATTTTTATTTTTTATTTTCTTCAAAATTTTAAATTTTAAACATTTTTATCCAAATTGATAATCAATTCTATTTATTTTTAAATATTTTTTAATTTTTTAAAACTTTCCTCATTTTTTTTTGTTATTTTAAAATTTCTTTTTTTTTTTTTTTTCATAAAATCACCAAAACAAAATTTTTTCGCAACGTTAGACAATAAAGAAAGCGTCAATGAATTAACATTTTAATCTATAACAATTACGAACAAAACCAATTTCAATATTGAAGACAGAGTCTCCATCGATTCCGAATGCACAACCCTCATAGCATCGATTCCATCTTGTGTAGGCGGGAAGTGTAACTTCACATTTCAAGGCTTGCGCCACAAAAGTTATTGCGTAGTGGCACAGCTCCTCGATTTTCCACTTTTCAAAAACTTCCAATAAAATTTAAATGATAAAAACTTCAAAGAATTTTAAGCGAACTTTCTATGAAAACTGTGAATGTAAATATTTTTTATCAGGAAACAAGAGGCATCAGAAAGATGCGTACCAGTAGCATTGTCATTTTTTTGAGCTATGGTATTTTTATAAGTATAGATGCGCTTACCCCTCAATGAGGTAAACATTTAAGTCACCGATTTCTAAAAGCTAATCTACATCTCTAACACAAAAAATGTTGCAGACGCTTTTATTGTATCTGACCAGGATGCTCCATTGGGTCTTAAAGGTGATGAATTCCATTTTGCAAAGTTTGAAAAAAGCGTCACAACTAAGGAGTCTTTTAATCGCTAATGATGAATCAAAAGAACTTTTCGACATTGACAAGTAATCTTATTTGTGTTTTCTCGTATAAAAGTAAAGGAAGTCTAAAAGTATCACTTGCGCCACTTGTATCGAACTATGAGGAAAGAGGGCTTGATGAGTGAACGAACCCAAGACCTCGAGTTTTCGAAACCCAGTTTCTAACTAACCTTACTCACGCGAACTTTTGTATACGAGCAATAGATGAGGCTTCTTGTCAAAATTAATCTAAGTTGTTGTTTCTTTCATGAAAAAAACTTATAGTGCCTATCAATTTGATGACGGAGCCTCATTGTATCTACCTATGTTTAGTCTAGCAGTAAAAGTTTAGTTTATTGAAGGCATTAATAAAATGTTTAGCTTTACATTGATCAATTTTGAAGTTTTTATATATTTGCTATTGATTGAGACTAACTTATTTGAAGTTGATAGATTGGAAAAAATTTATCCAATTTGGGCTTACTCCAGAATTTTGAAGACTAATCGCCTACTTTTTTTGAATCAATTTGTATATATTTAGAGCTGAACATTTTCATTTTTTGGTGCGCTGGCGTCATACTGTTCCTCAAAGTGTGTTTGACAATAAATTGCTTCGTGAGCATAGCATGTTTCTTTTTAGAAACAACAGGTTATGCCTACAAAGCGGGCATTTAGACCGTTGTTCAATTTATCAATTTACAAAGTGTTCATTTTGTGAATACTAATCAGAACTTAGCTTTTTATCAAATGTTTCATATTTAAATTATATAGCTTTCCAGAATCTTTTAATTTCATTATTTTCCAAGAAGTGTTTTAATTTCATTATTTTCCAAGAAGTGTTTTGAGCTTGAAATTTGAATCAGGAACAAAAAATTTTTATATAGTGCATAAAAATTTGAAATACTATTTTTAAATTATTTTAATAAAACGTATCTCTGTCTGTTATGACAAAGTTTAGCGACATATGTTCTATTAATCAAATTGGTATTATGCCGTTGATAAACGCAATGATTTATTCTGTTCAATATAAAATTCGGCGTTTTGAAACTGAATTGTCGAGATGCCTAATTGTCTTGAGGTCGAAAGGATTTGCTTCCTTTTATACAAGTTTCAAAGTTCATTATAAAAAGGGTGTTGACGCCGGTAATGTAAACGTGTGTAACTTTTTACTAAAATCCCTGGTATTACTTGAAACCTCAAAGTACTATTCAAAATGTGTCTATAGTTTAATAAAAATTAGTTTTGATTGATAAATAACATATGAAAAAATAAAAAAATTTAATTTTGTCCTATTTTATTGAAATCCAACGAAATTTTGTAAAATTGCAAGAAATCACGTTGTAATTCTCCAAAGTTTTGCGAAATTAACAAAATATGTTTCAATGTTGAAAAAATTTTAAATGAGATTTCGAATGATTACGTGAAAATTTGGTAGAAAAATATGATAAATTTTAATTTTTTTTTCATTTGTGAAACTTGAAACCAATTTTTATCAATTTAGCAAAAAATTTTGAAGAGTGCGAAAAAATTCGGAGGATTTAGGCAAAAGTTCACCTTCTGCTATAGCAAACTTAGAAGTTAGGAAAGCATGAATTACCGATTGGACAACAGCATCCGTAAAGATCGCCAGGTCCTTTGTCACAAAAGTAATTTGAAAGACAGTCTCCCTTTGCGATTCCTCTTTCATAGCACTTGATGTCACGCTGGGATTCGTATAGCCGACAGTCTCTGCACGCTAAAATCAAGGAAAGCGATTGGTATTAAATTTTGGAATCAATTCTATTAATCATTTTATTTTCCCCACATTATTATTATTATAGAGGTTTAATTAAAAGGTTAAACGCAAAAAAAAAATTTTTAAAGTAAAATTATTTTTTATTTCAAAAATAATCTAGACAGTTCGTTGTATACTCTAAAGTCAACATTTCTTTTTTAAGCTTATCTGAGTACACAACAGCCACTTCTATGGTTAAAAATATAATGAAACGGCAAATCTATGATCCAAAAACCAGGTCACTATGGATCTAATATTTTTCACAAAAGTTATTCTGAAACACATTACATATAAAAATCAGAAATTTATGTTCCTTGTTTATAAGATGCGGATTATTTTAAACGTGATAGCATTATAAAGCGTTTAGTACTTTCTAGCGATTTACCGAGTGGATCCAGGATTTTTATCGATTGAATTTTTAGATTTTAGACTAAATTTTTAGAGAATTCTAAAAAAACTTAAAGAAGAAAGTGCTCAGATAAAAGTTCTAAGTCACGGGGGCACAAGGAAATGCAAAAACTACAAAAAAATCAATATGTAAAAAACTTTCAAAAATTTTATTTTAAAAAGGTTAAAAAAAATTGTAATGAATATAATTTTCATCAATTATTCTTATATGAGTCAAATAAACAGAATACTTCGTAAGATTATTCGCTTTTTTGTTAAAAAAAATTGAAAAAAATCATTCAAAATGAGAGATAAAAATAAAATCAGATAAAAACCAAAAATCAACCAAAAAAGTTACATATTTTTCAATAAAAATGATTAAAATATATATATTGGTCGTATAGCGTGTATAATTTGATGAAAAATCAAAGATAAAATTTAATTCAAATGTAGATGGCGTTAAACCTATACCTTTAAATTTTATTTACAAATTAATTTTAAAAAAGTTTGGTATTGAAATAAATATGTTTTTATGTAGTCAAGTTGCTTCAAGTTCATTAATAATAATAATAATCGATGTAGATTTAAACTCCACGGTCCAATGTGTGAACGTTTTTGTCTCTTCAAACAAACAAATGCGTTTTTTCTCCATTTTATCTATATATATTTTTAAATCTTCCTCTTTTTCCAAATTTTCTACACATTTTGCTATCAAAATAACATATATGTAGCAACAAGTTTATAATAGTCATTCACCAATTTTAAACATTTTCATAAAACTAATTTTTATAATTTTTTGGAAAAGTCCACTTTTTATCAATTTTTCATTTTTATATTATGCAAGATTGAACTCATGTATATTATTTTGTATAAAAAGTGAGAAAAAAAACTAAAAAAAAACTAATAAAAAAAATTAGTAAATAAAAAAAACTAAAAATACGTTAAATTTAGTTTCTACAGTTATGAGGTAAAAAAGTTATGAATTTTCATGAAAATATATGTTATAAAGAAAAGGTCTAAAAGTTGTTGTATTAAGCAGTTTCCATTCTAAATTCAAAATATTTTAAAACTTATGAGATGTGGATAGCATTCGTTAATATGGCGGGGAAAAATGAAAATTTCGGTTGAAGTGCCGTTTTGTACCATGATTACAAGAAATATCATTTATTCATGACAAAACATAATTTTTGTTCTTCTTTGATTCATTTTTCTCTGTGTATGTTAGTGAAATTTTTTTAATACAAATATCACGCGTTATCTTGTGAAATTTTTCAAGCATAAACAAGTGAATGAAAAATTTGGGCTTTGAAGTGATTTTAAAGAAAAATCGGACATATGGATGAGGCAGCAAAGTTGAGAAGTAAAAAAAATAGGAGAAATATTAGGATCAAAGTAAAAGTTTACATGTTGGTCCACGATATCTGTCATTGTCAATAATGATTATATTTCTTCCGGGATAACCACCACCACCACCGCCGCCATGCTTTCCGGTTGCGGCACTTAAATCAACCTTTGATAAGTAAAGGAATTAAAATGGATTAAAAGCTTTCACTCACTGAGAATAAAATGAGTACCGCTTACTTTAAATTCAAGGTGTAACAACCTACCAACAATATTAGTAAAAAGTTAAGCCCTTAGAGTTTTGACATTTGCTAAAAAATGATTAAAAGCCTAAGTAATACAAAATAAACTTCAGTGATTAAAAAACAGCCCACTTAAGATAACTAGAAAATACTAGTAAACTTAGCTGTCCTTAAAATTACGACAGCTCTTACTTTTTATTAGTATGAAAAGAGGTCGATAAAATCAATATAATATAACAATTTTTAAAATGAAACTAAATAAATTAAAAAAATTGTTTGAAAAGGTTTAATGATTTAAATGAAAAATATTCAAAATACTTTTTTTGAAAATTCAAGGTTTTAAAGGTTTTGTTGTAAGGATATCTCCAAAAAAGAACATGGAAAATATATCGTAAAAAGATATATCTTCTAAAATACTCACACTATATCTCTATTAAAAGTATTTGAAACAGGCTTGGGTTTAATGTCCCGAATAATTTCAAACTATTTTTTGTGTTTTTCTATAATTTAAAGAATTTTTATTGACTTCGGTTGAACATAAATTCCAAAATAAAAAATAAACTGCTATTTGATGAAGAAAAAAAGACATCACAACTTATTGACGTGATGGAAAAATGAATTTTATTGAAAAAAATGTATTTTATTTACCAAAACGACTTCACAAATGCTGTCAAATAAAGGAAAAATTTCTAAGATTAATTTTGGAGAATTTTTTAAGTGCAAAAAATTGATTATATTTTTACTCTTATTTGCACTGAACTTGTGACTAAGGAGAAGATAATAATATTTTGAAGTTTTGTCTACACAAAAAATATCTCAGAACAATTTTTTATTGATTTGGTCTTTTTTAGATAACTTTTTTGGAGTTTTTCAAGGTCATTGAAGTCAAAATTATAAAAAAAATAAAATAAGTTTAAAGTCAATAAAATTAAAAAAGAAATCATTTTTGATTAAAAATAAATGTCAGAATTAAAAAGTGAACTTAGTTTTTATAAAAATAAGTAATATTTTAATAGATCAAATGCTTTTTAACCCTTTGAGGACCAGAATCTTAGCTTTTATTCCATTCATTTTTGTATGTTTTAAGCAGACAATTATTATTTCTTGGTACACCAGTGTCACACTAACTCTCAAAGGATTAAGGCAACCATTTTGTATTTTTTTTTTAATTTTTCCAATTTTCTGTGCTTTTTCTTGTTATGAAAAAAAAATTATATTCCATTAAATAAAATTTTATAAGTGAGGGAGTGTTTCTTTGTCTTAGAGGGAAGGGAGGTGGGTTCGAAAAAATAATGTCAAAGGAAGCATTGGGTAGAAAAAGTTTCACAAACTCTCCCTTGGAACAATGGTATTCTCAAAGTGATCTGTGTGTCAGTGGCGTAGTAAAAAATAAAAAAATGGGCTGGCACTATTGGAAACCTTTTTTTTCAGAAAATTAAAAAACTCTAATTTCTCTGAAATTTTTTATTAAAAAGTCTGAAATCTTTGTGATTTTTGGAAGAAAAAATTCACCACTTCAGCAAATGCAGATAGATTTATAATAGCTTAACATTTTTAAAATAAAAATTGGAGGAGGGGCACCTAGCGAAAACACCCACCCTTGGCTAGGCCACTGCTTTGTTTACTACTAAGTGTTGGTGATTAATAAAAAATGGACAATAAAAATTAAAAAAATTGATTAGTAAAATAATTTATGCACAAAATTAATATATAATTAAAAAACTGGAAATAATAAAACAGTAAGTGGGAATATATAAAATGATAAAAATTATTTCTTAATCAATTTGCCCATATATAGCCATGAATTTATCTGAGTCAGACTCGAGTCAAAAAAGTCGAGTTCATAGATTTTCACATAATAAAAAATGTTATGAGTGACAGAATAACGGGATTGAATAATTACGATAAATTTTGTTAGGTTGGCGTAAAAGCATAAATCATTTTCTACAGAAATGGAAAAAATTGATTCAAAATGCCAATATGCCTCGGATAAAGTTGATTTTCAAAACCAATTTAAATATTTTGAATCGACTGGTCATTGAGCTGAACCTCTTGAACTTATATATATGAAACAGTTATTTCAATGGAACCTAATACTTGAAACAAAGCATTTTCTAGTGGCTAGTTTATTTGTAACGAACGTTCGTTTTACGTTTGAAACACTTTGAATTTTTCCTTTATTTAGCATAACCTTCAAAACCTTACGCAATTTTCCGTGAATGTATAATATTCTTATAAACTTTTATTTTTTGCATAATATTTAGAGTCGTTGTGTAAATGTCATTTTGAATTAGGAAAAATGGGAGAACAACTCGAGTTTCTCTAGTTTAATTTTTCCGTGTATTAGCAATCCCTAGGATCCATGAACTGATTGATTCCCATAATTTCTTTATATATTCTTCTATATCAATAAATTAAATTTTTCCCATAACAATAAAAGTATGGTATCCAACATTTTTGAGGTAAGGTGCTGAATGATGGGAAAGCGATAAAAAGGCGCTATAACATATGGATGAGTTTGTAAACTAATTCTTTATATTCAGTTCTCTTGTATTAGATCATGATCGATAGCTAGGAACTTCCAGGACAACGGAATCCTGGGGCATTTATAAGAATCCTGCATTTCATTCACTAATCTTATATGTCAAAAAAGGACTTTACAAAAATTTAGCTTAAAACGTGATTTTGGGATTCTCTTTTTTTTAGTATATAAACACTCATCGTTTACATTTAAGTTATTTTTAATTTTAATTGTTTTTGTGAGAAATAAAATTTTTCGTTCTTGACTTTTTTTAATACCATTTTTGTCAGTGTTTGATAACGTCAAAATTCTCTTCAAAATTCAACTCTGAGAAAGACTATTTTCTAATATTGAATATACTTGCGTATGATGCTTTATTTAATTAGTGTATATCTACCCACTAGTATGTATATATAATAAGTATTTAATTTATAAAATTTTAAAAATTTTAGTCTTTTTTGTGTCGATAGGCCTATGCAAACTCTTTGTTATGATTGGATAAATATTTATGAATATTTTTTCGTTTTAACGAATCCAATTAGGCGAGAATTGATTGAATTATATTAAACCAATTATTCCACGCATTAAGCTTATTCCTTGTGCTGAAGGAGTATATAATATAGATGCGAGAAACGTGAGTCGCTATAGCTAGTCACTAGAATTAGATAACTATGGGCAACTTTTTTTCTACAAAACATTTTTTACTCTCTATCATCTCCTTCCGCTGCAATTTTTTTGCTCAGATTTTTATTAAAAATTGGAATGGATAGTGTTGATGAAAAAGTTAAAAACAAGAATTAGATGTGATTTTTTTAGAGAATATGGAAATTTTACCACACAAACCAAAAAGATGAAGTATAAAAACATTGATTTGAAATATCCACTCAAAGTAAGGAGTGAGATGTTGAAGTAAGCGTGAAATAAAAAATTGCTAACACACACAACTTTACTCTTTATATCTCGAAAACGTTTCCTTTGTGTCAGTGAGGTAGTTTTGGTGCGTTGGTGCTGGAAAGTGAGGGAAAGGTTATTTCTAAGGTTTTATCATCTTTTCAATGACGCTTTCCCTGGCGCATATGTAGTTTATTAGGTTAATCAACGTTAATTCCGTGTAGTGGCGGAGTTACATACACTCCCAGCACTCTACATGTGTTAGCGCGTGTATTTCATGACGTCACTGAAACTTGGATGTGCAGTAGCCATGACTTAACTCTTCTACCTCAACAAGTAATAATGATATTCTTTTTACAACGATGCTAATAATATCAGCTTTCATTACACACCGGGTGTTGAACTGAAACATGGCTTTAAACATATGAAGCTTCATGATTTACCCTTTGGCGATTAAATTTTTTTTTCTTCTAAAATAAACTTCTTCTGAATATTGTAAATCAAGAAATTTTCGCGGAAGGAAATATTTTCAAAATTCTCCTCATATGTTATATTTATTTTTCTATGCATGAGTTTCAGATTATTATTAACTTTAGAAACATTGAGTTAAATTATACACTTATTATATATAAGTTTAATATAATTGCATTTAAGATGAAGAGAAGGAATATAAATGAAGAAATAGATTTAAAGGGATTAGCTGGTGGAATATGTTACATGCGATTTGCCTATTCTCGTTCCTACACTTTTCTATTTTAGCTTTCATGTCTTGGTTTAAATTCTGTTCACGTAGATAATGTGAAAGCCCGTTTTTAGTCCATTAATTCTAATATGCGGATTAAATGTGAGTGCTTACGGTACTTGTATAACACACCTTTAAATCCTAAATGCAACAACTGAGTCCAGAAATGAAAGCAGCATGATCCATTCGGTATAAAAATTTATGTAGACCCTCGTTAACTCGGGCCCTGATAACTCGGATATCGGATAAGTCGCACCGTGACCGAGAATACAAATGTTTGCTCTTATAGGCTTACAAGCGGGCATCTTCTTTGACTTTTTTGATTTCGCTTTGGCTTACAAGTATCTATTTTATTTTTTTTACTCCATAGGTAGTTCGCGGTCATTCTAAATTTTGACGTTATCCAATTTGAAATATTTTTTTCTACCATATATAATATATATAGTAGACCCTCTGTTATGTCGGACACCCTTCTCCACCATGTAGTCGGGCTTAACGAGGGTCTACTGTATTTCATTTAAAATTTGAATGAATATTTTTAGAAGTAAATCGCAAATTTGATTTATAGCTATTTTAAAATCCTAAATGCCAAAACTGAATCCAGAAATAAAACTAGAATGATTGATTTCGTATAAAAACCTACATTTTATGTAAAATTTGAAGGTATATTTTATTAGATATATTTCTCATCAATCAAAAATTTGATTGACATTTTCTAAAAAGTAACACTGATTTTTGAATAAATGAAATATATAAAGGATTATGCGTTCAAAATTGTACATAATTATAAATTTTCAAGGGAGTATCTAGTATATAAACGCCAAGTTATAAGGTTAGTTTAACTTTTGATTTTGATTGACATATTTAGACATCAAAAGGTCATACAACTGCCATGGAAATGTTACCAAAAGATGTAGTTAACAATTTTAGTAAAAGTCACAAAATTTGAAGGGATATAATTCGCCCAATTTTACACAATTAATTTTTTAGTGAAGGGATTTAAAACTCCCCCCTCCTCTCCCAGCACTTATAGTGTTAAAGAAAAAACAAATTACTAAAAGCAATCTGATTTTTGTGCTTCTCTATGTATCATTTGATCCGAAATCTGATTTTGGCTTTTTTTTTCAATGAATACTGTTCTGATCACGATTAAAGGAATTCTGATTATGATCCTGATTATAATCAGAATCGGTCCTACTCTAATACCGATGTTTCAATATATCAAACAAGTAATCTGTTTTAATATTAATTTATTTAATCCCATGTGTAACTTAAAAAAGAAAGAGATTCAAAAATACTTATTATCTTCAAAATTTATATGACAATGTTTCACTATATTTTTCACATAAAGAAATTTTAATTAAAACGTTCATTCAACTTGTATTATATTAATATAATATAGATTCTCGAGAGCTTGTCTCTTGTATATGTAGAAGAAAACACGAGTTTTCAAAGACCAAATACATTGATAACTAAATGATCATCACTCTGTAATAATTCTGCCAAAGAAACTATTGAAGCTAATTCGCAAGAACTAGAGTGCAAACGTAAGCTATATTTCACCTTCTTTTACTTTCATATGACTGTTAGAAATATTCATCGTTCCAACATCTTCACAACATTTCCTATCTAACATATGCAGCAGCATCTTCAAAAGTAGCCCACGTTCTCATTATCATTATTATTATTATTATTAGCTATGCATGCATATGTCGTTTTCATTGTGACAAAAACTTTTTTTGGACTCTCAAGCATATATGGTTTGATTTTTAAAGCAATTTCTATGTTTTTAGTACTTATGAAATATTGATTGTCGTACTTAAGTTGAGATGAGAAGTAAAAAGATTGATGAATTCATCTTAGATAAAGTTTTACTACCAATTCAAAAGTGTGTCGATATTTTTGAAGCAATATACGTGAAACTCTGAAACTCTTGCTGGTAAAGAACTGGCTATAGAATTAAAATTTTTGTCAGACAAAATGAAATATAAGTAGTATACAACTAGGACATATGCTGTAAGTATGCAATGTGTTAGGAAACCTAAAATTGGAAGCATATTATGCCCTGTTTATGGCTATATATATATATAAACATAGTCTTGCGCATATTTTTTTTTACAAAAGATAATATTGAAAGGTATAATCATAACTTTTAGAAAAAAATAGCTAAATTTTATAGAAAAATGCATGTATTCATTTTTTTCATAAAAAGTTCATTTCAAAAAAAGTTTATTCGTTGCTCAATTTTTTCTTGGTAAGTCGTAATATGTACCACGCTTTATTGATTTTTCTAAGGCACAAAATTTAAAGAAATGCTTTTGCGTAATTTCAAATGATCATTTTTCTAATCACCTCGGAAGTAAATATTTTTACATTCGCAGATGCGAATGAAGATGCGGATATTAGATTTGACATCCTAGCGGATGTGGATATCCAAAATAAATTTCATGCGGATGCGGTTATAAAATATTTTAAAAAAATTATATGTTTTATATTTTACGGTATCTTACAATTTTAATCCCTTTTTTACATTTTTACTTTTTTTTTAATCCACCAATGTAAAAAACCGAAATCATCCTTCTAGCTTTGAACAGTGCTAGAAGGACAGGTAAGGTAATGGACATGCAATTTTTGATAAAAAAGGAAATTCTTCTTTTTTAGTTCTCCCCCAATCTAAGCAATATATATCTAAGCAATTATATGAATCAATTCTTTTTTCTTTTTGATACTTCGTTATTTCTTCATTAAAAGCTTCATTATCTTCATTTTCTTTCTCGTTTTCTTCTTCACTACTAGAGTTTAGAATAGAGTCCATAGCTTCATTCAAAGAGGTATTAACTTCATTAGCACTTTTCTTCATTTTTTGCAGCTTTTTACTTCTATGCTACTATTACCAATCTTTTTACTTTATTTGTTGTTTCAAAATTGGTGAACAGTTTACTTTTGAATCTCGGATCGAGAAAAGTAACTATAATGTAAAGATTTTAAATTGCGGATACGAATGTGAACATGAAAAAAATAGCAGATGAAGATGTATAGTGGATTTAAAATTTTTTTTGAAGATGAACCGCATATACGGACGCGGATATCCGATACATCTCTAATCAGCACATCAAACTTCATAAAAAAAAATTAATTTGTAGTGAAAATATTTTTATAATTTCAGTAGTATTTAAATAAAAATTATTTTAGAACGTATCAATTAACTCATTACTGACTAAATTACAATTTAAGTAACTTTATAACAAGCTAACAAAGTAAATATTCTTATCAAAAAAATTAAAATATAAAAAATACTTATAATAAAAATACATTAAGTACTTTTCAGCTCCAGAAAAAGTGGAGGGGATAAAAGCCAAGTGAAAAGTTGGGTCTCCATGTAAAAATACATTTTGATACCTGTAAAAGGCTTTATTATTAATAAATAAAAAAGGAATTTAGTTGAATTAAACTAAGACCACATTCTGTTTTAATTACAGTATTCAATACCTATTATTTTGAAGGCAATAATAATAATTGATATTTTATCCCTGCCCGATTGATAAAAAATCTCTCATTTAATTAAATATTTTTTCGATACAAATTGGAATGCATTGGATACAAAGTTGAATACCATGTAAAAAATTATACTCAAATTTTTTTTCAAAAAAATTCAAGAAGAACTTTAGAAAAAGAAAAAATAAATTATATATACGAATGCATTTATCACCGACTCTCTCTCTCTCTCTCAACAAGAGAGCATAAAATAAACTCCGTGAAGAAGCAAATGCAATTATAATGAAGGACATCAAAATATATAGAAGCTATAAACGAAGCAGCTATAAACCAGTAATTAAAGTTTAGCGCTTCAATAAACGTTATGTTGTATATTCTTGGCGTTATCCTATAGAATAACGCAGGAAACACACTCCCTATATTCCCATCTTTTTTGAAGTGAACAGTTTTAGGTTCGATAATTGTGGTGAGACATTTTACCGGAAGATACTAAAAGATATAGAAATATTTTGCAAAACTCTACATATATGTTACACCTGTATTGAAAAATGATTAAAATAACTATATCAAATATAAAAATTGACTCGAAGAAAGAAAAAGATATCAAAATTTTTTCTGGTAAGTTTTTATCTTTCAATAGTTTTTCCTTTTAATTTTTCGATACAGAATTCACAGATTTGTCTGATCTAGAGATTTTTTTATTAAAAATTTCTTAGAACCTTCGGTTTAAAAATCTTTTCGGTTTTTTATTTTTTTTATGGTTATTTGTATTTCAATGCAAATTTTAGAGATTTATAGTGTTTTAAGATTTTTAAAGTTTTTTATGTGTTTTACTGAAAATTTCTTTCCTTTTTTCCTTGTAAAAAGTCTAACCCCAATCTGTAAAAAGTAATAGAACAAAGAAAATCTATAATTTTTTTACGGATTTTTGGTCTTTTTATTTACCCTTCGACATGTCCGACCATCATTAGTAATACAAAGAATAATTCGATTAGCACTTCTCTAAAAACATACATGCTTATCCTTGAATTGGACGTGAATGAGATGTAAAGTGCTGATTGTGTCTTAGGTGTGTGCATCCATTGATCCTAAATATTTACTTCCACTTTTTGGAGTTGTTGGCAACAATCCAGGACTATAGTGTTTTGTGTATTTGCCAAGTTATTTTTTTTCTATTTCTTCGGAGGAAAAGTATTTTTTCTTGAAGACCAGACTTGGCGTATTCAGGTCAATCTCCATAGCCGCCTCCCCCTTCCAAGTGAAGAATCGATCTTTTATATTTGTGTGCCTTACAGTTTAATAGTTATTTTTTGTAATAGAGATATATTATAAATTCTATGTTATACGAATAACCTTTTAAAAGTCCAAACTTCAGTAAAATAACCACGTTGTTGTGATGCTTATTTTTAAAAACCTCCCCTCCCCTCCACTCAAAAAATTTTTTAAAGCCTCCCCTCTCCTCGTAAAATTTGTTGCAGTAATTTGTTGCAGGGGCAGTGTCCGGATAGCCATCTAATTTGCGGTCGTGGTGGGAAGAATTTCATTTTTGACCAAATGTCCAGAATTTGGTTTGGATTGTTTATATGTAGGAAGAAAATGGAGGGTGAGGATTGGATGAGTTCTTGTCTATGGTATTGAGTGTTAGATCAGGTTTCTAGGAGAAATGAGGTAACCGGTATGTAAGGAGTATTTGGAGGTACTTTTTTAGCTAGCTTATCTACATAAGTGTTTTCTAGAATGCTTGAGTGAGCTGGGCACCAGTAGAGGTGTATTTCAAAGTAATTTGATATGTAGGTGAGTTTAGAAACAAGGGTGTATGCTAAGAATGGGATGTTGTGTTTGAGGCTTAGGTCTGTGATGATGTTTTCTGAGTCTGTAAAGAAGTGTAGTGTGTTGTAATGTATAAAGGAGAACTTATTTTGACTTATGTAATCGCAAGCATATAGAAGGGCATAGCATTCACTGGAGAATGGAGATGTATCGGATGGGAATATTTTCAGATCCGTGGATGCGGATGCGGATATTAGATTTGACATCTGAGCGGATGCGTATGGGAATGAAAAAAATTTTTTTATGTTCTTTTCTCTCTCTTCAGAATGCATATCAGGCGTATGTAGCTTTTACTCTTTTTCGTATCTCTCTGTTATCTCCTTCTTCCTATCTTGTAATTACTGCAATATGATGTGGAATGGTATGCATTGCTCGTGTGCGACTCATTTTGACGACATCTCTCAAATGGAACACAGTTCCAGTGGAATCGATATATTATATTATAGTTTTAATGGAATAATTTAAGATAGATATTAGAGAAAAAGTGCGGATGCGGATGTGGATGTTGAGATAATAAAAATCCGCGTATGAGGATGTGAAGCGGATGTGAATTTTTTGTGGATGATCCCCATATGCGGATGCGGATATCCGATACATCACTAGCATTCACCACTATATATTGGAAGAGAGGGATCAGTGGCAGACGTTTTTGACGAAAAAGTGAAAGGAGAAGCGCCTTTGAAGAGTGCAAAAGCATAGGAAGATTTGTTTAAGGGTTTTGAGCTATCTATAGGAATATTCTTAATGAAACTGAGCTAAAGTTGGAGCTGGTCGTAATTAAAAGTTTAGCGATGGATTTGATGAAACAGTTGTGAAGAGAGAAAGGTAATGGTGAGGAAGGGTGAAATAAAGGTAGTGGATTGATTTTGGGTTGGATGAGAATGTTGTTGGGAGAAGACGAAAATTGTTGGAGTAAGGATTTGTAGTAAGTTTGAGAGGGTGTAATTTGAGTGTTATGGAAATAGAAGGACTTAAGGTAAGAATTTGGTTCGATGCGTGTCATGATATATTTTTTGGTAACAGTTTGTTTGCGATGAAGTGTTAAAGGAAGGCACTTCGTGAAGAATTCTAAGATTCTAGTAGAGGAGGTTTTGTAGTCTCTGGTCATTGTGGATAAGTGAGTAATGATTGGTAGTTTAATGATAGGCCCCATGAAAGTATGCCATACTGAAGCGTAGGTAGGATGGTTGATTTATAAATAAAAGATGAGTGTTAAATACGTAGTCCCCATTTATAAGATATAATTTTACTATGGGAGAAAAAAGTTGAAGATAACTTGTTGTATAGGTTTGGAAGTGGGATGACCATTTGAGGTTTAATTGAAAGGTGAGCCCTAAATATTTCACTGAGGAAGATGGTTGGATGAGAGTATCACAAGATGTTGATAGTGGGAGGTGAGGGGAATGTGTTGGTGGAAGTGTATAAGAGTGAGTTGGTTTGGCTCCGTTAAATTTTATTTTTAATGAATCGGTTACAAAATTAACGTGTTAAAGAAGAGTGAGTTGACGTTCATTATATTTTCCTTTTAAAAGTTTGAGGTAAAGATAAAGTTTAGATCGTCTGAATAGCATTGAAAAGAAAGCAGAATTGTTATCTAATATATCTAAGTGGGGGTTTATAAGTATAATCCAGAGGATATCTGAGAGGCACCCACCTTGTGGCCTTGAAAGTTAGAGGGAATGAATGGCAACTAGAGAATTGTCTTTGAATATAAGACACCGATTTGAGAGGTAATTTTGAATGAATTTTATGAGATAATTGAGAGTATTTTTGTCGGATCAGGTTAAAAATAATTACAAGATGCCATGCTGAATCGAAGGCGTTGTTGATGTCTATAAAGAGGGCGGATGATGTTAATTTGGAAGATAGTTTTGTTTGAGGTAGGAGGAGAGTCTATATAGAGCGGATTCTGGACTTTTGTGTGGGAGGTATGCACATTGGAAGGGATAAATTTTGTTAGATGTGGTGATGTGAAAGAGAAACATTTTTCGTAAAAAATTTTCTTACATTTTTCCAAAAGTAGGGAGGATGGTGATTGGTTGGTTGCAAGGGAAGATTTTATGATAAGTTTGGTTGGTAGTTATAAGAACAAGGCTTGAAGATGATTTAGGATTTAAACTGTTTATAGCAGAGACTAATTCAGTTAGATTTACTAGAGGAAATGTTTGGGATGAGTTTAGAGATGAAAAGTAGGAGACATGTTCGCTTATAGAGTGGTTTACTATGTTATTGCAAGTATGGGAAATCGGACGAAAAAGGGTTGAAAGAAAGGATGGGTTGATTCGTTGGAAATTGTAGTGGATTGAGTTGAGGAGAGGCTTTGCGATTTTTGCGGAGGAAATTAATCACGTTCCAGACATTTTTAAGAGAGGAGGAGCAGAATTTTTTCCAAGATTCTTTTTTTGCAGAATTTATTTCTGCAATATATCTATTTTTTGTATTGAAGTAGTGTTCGACGTTGTTAGGATTATGGTTTTTACGAATTTTACGATTTGTAATTTCTTTAATAATTTTTTTAGTAATTTCTTCATAATTTTCGAATCTTGCTAAATTCTTTCATTTTGATGAACATCACATACCAGTGGGGGATCCAGAAATCTTTTGTGGGGGGGGGGGGGGGGGGGGGGGGGGGTATACTAATATTATCAAAATATTTTACACATTTTATTAGGGAAGAAATTTGAAAACTTATGTAAAATAAATGATTAAAATTATATTACAAAGTTTTTCTTCTTTCTTTTTGCTTTGAAAATCGATCAATGACTCCATCAATTTTGATTTCTATTTTAGGGTGGACTCCAACCTTAATTTTTCTTGAATAGATTGCTGGTAGGGGGGGGGGGGGGGGGTATGCATCCCCCTATCCCCCCCCCCCCCTCTCGGTCCATCCCTGTCACATACTCTACCCAAATCAACTCCTCGACAAAACATTTTACTCCACCTCATCTTCCCTCTTCAATGCAATGCCTAGATCACTCAGAAACACTACAAACATCCTTGAATTCAAACGCAACCTCTTCCCCCAACCTACACAATATCAACTCTCCCTACTCAACTGAATCCCCTTTTAAATGAATTTACTGAATTTCATACTTTTATTATTTTATATATGTTAATTATTTTTTATGTAAAGTTCCATACACTACAAAAGCTTCGGTTTTTGATTAATAAAATGAATTGAATTGAATTGAACTGTTTTAGGAGAATGTTTTAGGGATTTTTTAAGTGAGGTGAGAAAATGAAAAAAAAAGAAGTGAGTAAATATTTTTTGACTGGGGTGGATAGTGTGATGGAGACTTTAATTGTGTAGTTGAGGATAAGAGCTGCAGAGTCAAGATCACAGGGAGAAATAATGTGGGGAATAGCTGAGGGAAGTTGTGAACTTAACTGATTTAGGAAGGTGCTCTAGTTGGATTTAGTTTAAATCCTTAGGAAAAAAAAGGTTTAAATCCTTTTTATCTCTCTTAGGTGGATTTTGATTGGGTAATCTTGTGAAAGGTTTTATAATAACTTGATAAGTTATAAAAAGATGGTCAGAAGCAGATGATGTGCTTGAGATGTGCCCATTTGTAATGACTTTTAATGTGTTTTTGAGGCTATGGTGAGGTCATCATGGAAGGACGCGGTTTGTTGTTAGTAAATTTCAAGAAAGTGGGGTCTTCGGATGTATCGACTATGTAAAGATTGTGTGAGGCTAGGAAAGAGAGGATTTGAGCGCCACGTGTATTTTTTGTAGTCCACAGGAGAGAACGGGAATTGCAATCAGTGCTGATGATTAAGTGCTGATTTTTATGGTAAAGATGTGATAAGTTTTGATTGGCTTTAAGATTGCGAAAAAAGTTTAAGGGAATGGGATGTGTATTGGAAGGGACAGAGTAGAATAGAGTGAACAGAAAATAAGGGGTGAATTTTCGCTAAATATTTGTACAAATATGTATTCTTGAGTCAAGTGTTGATGAATGATAGAAAAGTGTATGGATGATTTTATGAGGATACAGGCTGAAAAAAGAGTTACTGTAGGGGCTAGTAGTACAGAGTAATTTGGAGGAATTGAAGGGAAAGAAGAGTTTTTTGTGTAGGGCTCGTTTATGGATATAATATCAAAAGAGTTAGAACGTAGGATATTGAGGACGTTCGACCGAGTTGTTTTGGAGTGGTTTAGATTTATGTGGAGAATGTTTAACATACAAAGGTTTTGAGTAAGTTTTAGTGGTTTTAATTTAGGTTCGCAAGGTGTTGTTGGCGAACGGGGCATGAGTAGGTGAGGGGTAGGTGTAAAATAAGCTGCAAAAAAAGCTGCAAAAGTAAAGCCTGATTTCGAATAAACGAGAAGAGATAACAGAGTGAAAATTTACTTACATATAAAACTCGAGTCTCTAATTCAGAAAAAAATCAAATCAAGTTATATATATTAAAAAAACATTATATTTTAGTGATAATAAGTCAAAATTTATAGATTTGTCTTCCATTTCTGTTACCTCGATGGTGGCAATAATGTCTATGCGAATTAATTTATGTAAAAAAATATATTTTCATTTTAAAAAATTAATTTTCAAAAATATTTAGTTAAATTTTTAATTTATTTAATCTTTTTATTATCTTTTGTTTTTAAAGATGATCTTTATTCAAAATATCAAATAAAAAATATATTTATTATTTGATTTTTATATTATTATCATTGATTTGAGAATAGATAAAGCTCGTCAAAGATAAGCGTTAACGATAAATGCTCACGTACAGCCACTAGATGCAAATTCAAACCTCAAAGTTTGAACACAAAAGTGGAACTGAGACTTCAATAGAAGAAAGAGGTCTTTTACACTGTGTACGCTTAGTTATGATGATCAAATACAAGAGTACATACAATTTCTAGTTTTAACTAACACCTTGTATGCAGAATTAAGTATATATTTATTAATACACCATTTTATGATGTATAATCTGTCAGTAAATTAATTTTCACATGTAACCTAACTGACAAATTTACTTTCACCAGAGAAGCTATCTGAATAATTTCATATTTTCTAAAACACTTAATTTTACATAACTACACCAACATCAATGAATTTTTAAGGGAGTTTACCCTTACCTTTAATGTTTATAATATTTTAATATCTACCAAAAAGTCGAGTCTTTGGGATCCAAAAAATCCTTTAAGTTATCCGAAGTTTGAGTTAAACGAATGATCAGTATCATATATTTTATTGAATGAATAGCAGTTCTGAGATACTTCCAGGTACAAATTTAAGGGAGCAAAACCTCAAAAAAAATTGAATTCATTTTATTTTATAAAAAAATAACGAGAGTATATATACAAAATTACGATAATTTACGTTGAAAAGGGCATAAAATTTTGTGCCTACACGCTTAAAGATAATAATAAAATATGGTACAATAATTCAAGGCAAATCATAGGGATGCAAATATCTCAGCGCTGAAAATGCCTTACAATGAAATGAATGAAAGCATGTGTAATTCACACTTTTATTGATTTTTCATAAAAACTTTGTATTCAAAGCCTCTGAAATATATTGCAACATGATGAACTGCAATTCACAGATAGCATTGAAATTTTTATCCCGAATAATTTAAGTTATAAATTGATATCAGAAAAAGCATGAATTACTTCGATTTAACCGAAAATTCCACCTATCTGATTTTGAGTTAAACGAAAATTTAGCATGTGTAGATATGACTGAGACAGGTACAGCGACTCGAGTTATCGAGAGCTTACTACTAGATGTTTATCTATAAACTATTATGCTAGGATAAATTTAAAATGATATCTAAATATAAAAACTTTCATTTAATTAAATTGTCAATTTTTATAAATATTATAATATAGATACATTATAATAAATTTTTTTCCTAAGAGAAATCCTCTTTTTACGAAATTCGAATAAATTTTGATAAAATTTCAAAAACCAGCCAGATAAATTAGTACTAAGAAAATTTTCCCAAAGTTATTAAAAATCAATGACTTTAAAATTTCCTAAATATCTGCCAACGTGAAAAATTATTTTTTTTTAAAGATTTTCTTGACAAAAATATTGCCACCTTTGGATATATACTTCGAAGAATATTTTTTTTATTTTCCCCATCATAAAAAATATTCTTTTAAAGATTTTCATTTAAATTTGTGCAGGAAAATTAATTTTTTTAACCTTTTACCTTTCGAAGTTATCATTTCTCAACTTAATAAAAAGAATCAAGTTTTTTATATTGACTTTTTCACGAAAATGATTTCTGTTAAGGTACCAAATTTTAAAACTTTAACACAAAATTTGATTTTCAGAAGAATTTTTGAAACTGGATTTCCAATTTTTCAAAAATAATAAGTCCACTTTTCCGTATAAAGCCATTACCAAATTTATGTAAAAATGAGTTTTGAACAATTTTTAATACACTTTCAAAAGAATTTTCCTTTACAAACGATGCCTATCGTTAAGACAGTTTACTTTATTGATGTATAAAATGTTTTTAGAATACAAAAATAATTATTCTGTAAAATTTAGTTAATATCTGTTGCGGGTATTATTAAAAAACCTTACAATTAAAAATGCGAGCTGACCATTATTGCCTAAACTTAATTCAAGGGTTTTCAAATAAATTTTGTTAATCATGTTGTATATGATTGGATACTTTGGTCGACACTTTAAAATTTCTTCATAAGTGCAGAATCTTTCATTAGGGCGGGAGACACTGTACTATTTTTTGAACAGCTGGTTAAGTTTAACAATTTTTAAGATAAAATACAAACTTTCTAATAAAGTTTTCTAATTAAAAACATGCTTCATCTTAAATAAAAATGGCTTTCCTAATAGATTTATTGAAAATAATAAAAATTTTAAAATAAAAACGAATAATAGTACACTAAATAATTGTGTAAGAGAAAAAAAAATAAAAATTGAAGAGTTTTCAGAACTACGAAGACTTTTACAGAGTTCTTATTTGACTAAACACAATTCATCCTGATAAATAAAAATCTGAAAAAAAATTAAAGCGATTCATGAAATTGATGAAAAAATTAATCATAAGTTCCATACCTAAATACTTTTTAGCTTTCTACATTCATCGATTTCTTGTTACTTGCAATATTAAAAACTTTTATTATCTTACCGGAATAAATGAATACAGGAATATTGAATTAGAAAAAAATTTAAAAAGTGAAATCAGAAAATTTTCTATATTTCTTATCATTTTTCACAAAATTTTGAATACACTGAAATAAGAAAGAGACATTATATAAAACTGTTTTTAGATAAAATATTTTCAGAATAATTCTTGATCATTAATTTTGTTAAAAGTTAAGTAAGGTAACAAATGCGAATATGGTAAAAAAGTTGTTTTAAGAGTTGATTTTGAAATTACTTGAGCTTGATTTATTATAAAATCTTAAAAAAATATTTAATATGAACTTATAATAAAGAATTAAGGAAAAAAGTTAAATTTCTTACAGATAAAGCAGAGATCAGCCTTGAAAAAAGTTTACAGAAAAGCAAAGATTGACCTTCAAAAAAAGTTGAATGAACTTATGAAAAAAAATAAATAAAAAATTTAGGTTCCTTACACAGAAAGCAAAAGTCAATCTTAAAATTTTTTTAACGTAATTATAGGGAAATATAAGCAAAAAGTAAAGTTTGTTACAGAGAGAGCAAAGATCAACCTTTAAAAATTGAACTTATAAAAAGAATTAAAGAAAAAATTTTAATTTCTTACAGATAAAGCAAAGATCCGCCTTGAAAAAGTTTAATATAATAGGGGATGATAAAAAAGTTTACAGAAAATTAAAGATTGACCTTCAAAAAAAGTTGAATGAACTTATGAAAAAAAATAAGTAAAAAATTTAAGTTCCTTACACAGAAAGCAAATGTCAACCTTAAAAAATAAATTAAGTAAAAATATTAATCTTACAGAAAAAGCAAAGATCAGCCTTGAAAAAAGTTTAATATAATAGGGGATGAACTTATAAAAAAGTTTACAGAAAAGCAAACATTGACCTTATAAAAAAGTTTAATGAACTTATGAAAATAAATAAATAATTTAAGTTCGTAAAGCAAAAGTCAGCCTTAAAAAATTTTTAACGTAATTATAAGGAAATATAAATAAAAAGTAAATTTTGTTACAGAGAGAGCAAAGATCAACCTTTAAAAATGTTTAATATGAACTTATAAAAAATAATCAGATAAAGCAAAGATCCGCCTTAAAAAAGTTTAATATAATAGGGGATGATAAAAAAGTTTACAGAAAATTAAAGATTGACCTTCAAAAAAAGTTGAATGAACTTATGAAAAAAAATAAGTAAAAAATTTAAGTTCCTGAAACAGAAAGCAAAGGTCAACCTTAAAAATTTTTAACGTAATTATAGGAAAAATCAGTAAAAAGTAAAGTTTGTTACAGCGAGAGCAAAGATCAACCTAAAAATATTTAATATGAACTTATAATAAAGAATTAAGGAAACAAGTTAAATTTCTTACAGATAAAGCAAAGATCCGCCTTGAAAAAGTTAAATATAATAGAGGATGAACTTATAAAATAAATTAAGTAAAAATATTAAGGCCAACCTTCAAAAAAATATTATAATAAGCGAAGAACTTATAAAAACAATTATAAATAAGTTAAGTTTCTTACAGAAAAACAAAGTTCAAACTATAAAAAAATTTGAAATAGAAAACAAGAAAGAAAATGGTTGTAATTATATTTTAGGAGAAAATAAAAGAATTCGCCATTTTTAAAAATCGAAAAAAATGGCCGTCGAATTTGCAACTTATTTTACCCTTAAAATGGTTCCCAAAAATTTCGGAAAAGTTTGAGAGGCTATCATACATATTCTAGGGAACAGATTTAATTGTAACTTTGAATATATATATTGTATATTATATTTAGTTTATATGAAAAATTTTAATTAAATTGTCAAATTATTTACAAAGTTATTTAACTTTATATTTGAAGCTATTTTTGCAGCTTATTTTACATAGACCGGTAGGTGAGGGCTGAATATTGTTGTTTGCGACCACGGTGAGCTTAAAAAAATAACAAAAAATCTTTAAAAAAAATAACAAAGTTATGATCACTAATTTTTTTAAAATAAGATATCAAATTTTAATAAAAGAAAAATTATTTTCAGGTGGTAAAAAATTGTTTTATTCAAAAATTCTCGCCTTTCACATTTTAATGCTACTTAAAGTAATATTTTTTGTTTTCTCTTTTAATTTTTTATAAAAAAAATTTTTTTGTTTTTACTATTACAATTTTTTGGTTATTTTCTCTCCTATATTTAAATTAACAAAAAGAACTATTTAAAAATAAAAGGATACTTTTACATTTTGCGTATCAGTGGGGTCAATATTTTCTTTTCTCAGTTTAATAACTTTATTGGTGTTTTTAAAAAAAGATACCTAACTATAATAAACGAGAAAAGTATTTTTGCACTTCATGGGGTTTGGTTGGTTGGTTGGTTGGAGATATCAAAGCACTTTCAGCCGTAAGGCTATATGCTCGCATTATGCTTAAGATGGTTAATCACAGTTTTTGTGAATTTGTTTTTAGAGTTGGGAGCCTTGGGGATCGAACCCCTGACCTTCAACTGTTAAGCTGAGAGGTACACCTTAACAACCATGAGGCTTCATGGGGTAAAAAATTTATTTTATCCAAAAAACCCTAGAAAATTTAATTTACCTTATGGTAAGCTAAGTTTCCAAATACTGCAAACCAAAACTGTAAATGTAAAAAAATAAACATGAAAATTCATATATAAATTTTGTAATGAATATATATTTCCTTTCTGCATATTTTTTTTAGTTTACATCAATCAATTCTTTTGATTAAAGAGTGACATTAGTTCAATAAATTTAAAAAACGTAGATAATTTTAAAAATTAAAATTTTTTATAAATAAAAAACATAACACAACAAAAACCTAAAAAAGCAGCATTAAAATCATCAATATTTAATAATATTAATATATAAAATCTTAGATATTAAATATCTAATAATTAATATAATTTAATAATAATATATTAAATATATTTAAGGGTACTTTTAATTATTTTATATAATAAAAAGATAAGTGGAGAGTTAGTTAATTAAGGAAAATGTAAGGATCATGAAAAAAAGAAAAAAACATTAAAAAAAGAAGCATTGATGACACAAAACTAATCGGGTAATATTTCCTAAAAGAATTCTTTTAGCATATATGTATTTCAAAAAAAGTCTAAAAATAACTACTAATGTGCTGGAAATTATTTTAATGATTCAAATTATATTAATTCACTATTTTGTTTAGAGTAGGGGTTTAGATTAGTGTTTATTTTTGTTTATTTGTGTAAAATTACGCGCTGATATTTAGCCCATTAAATAACCAAATATTTATGAAAATATTGGGCGTTAATTATTATAACGTACTCATCCGTCATTTTAACATACGTTTAAACTCATCACTCCTCATGAATATTATTATCCAAGAAAATGAATGTATGCTTTTCATATGAGGGAAGTGTGATTGTATATTCACTAGAGATGTATCGGCTATCAAGATCCACTGATGCGGTTTATTTGCAAAAAATTTTACATCCTCTTAACATCCTCATCCGCGTATCATTTAAGTTTCAACATCCACAATAACATTCGCATCCGCAATTTTCAAACATTTTTCTTTTTTCTATATAACGGAAAGTTTTTTCGTAATTTTTTGAATTTTTACTTTATCCAAAATTTTTATAAGTACGTGTTTATAATAACACATATACATTCACATCTTCTCTCTAAATTTTTAAACTTGCGTTTACTTAGAATAGCTATTAAGATATCCGTATCCTCATCCGCTAAAAAAATTAATTCTGACAACCGCATCGCCATCCGTTATGATGTCAAATTTGAAATCTGCATCAGCATCTGGCGATAAAAAAAAATTCACATCCGATACATCTCTAATATCGACTGCTCTTTTATTGGTGATATTCGTAACATTTACGAGGTTAATTTAATGCATTTGACATATTTGCAATTTTATGCCGTTTAAAATTCGGTAAACTTGGACATTTTATCTAATTATAAAAGATATTGAGCATATGTAAGAGTGACTGCTCATTATTACGTGTTTATTAATTTGTTGACAGAAGTGGAATAGCAGGAGCTTATACAATAATCATAATTATTGCCTAGACTTTTTAATATTGGCATTGATTTTTTTAGTGTTTTGATCATACATTAGTTATTGATATTTCACTTACTCATCTTCAAATTACCTCGATTCAATATAATATTAACAAGTTCGACTATATTATTAGGGCTATTTTTAGAGTTTTTGGTCAATACTATTGAAATATTTAAATGCACTTAACTTTCGTATTTCTCAATACTATTAATCACGTTCGATATATCAAACGGTTACTAATTTTATAGACTATCAAATTGTTTTCTTCTCAGCAAAAAAGTTTGTTCTGGAAAACTTTTCCCAATTCACCTTAAATTTGGTATAATATTTGTGTAACTTTCTTTTTAAATTAAGTTGTTTATTTTATTAAAGTTAGGTAATTAAAAGTTAAATTGTTAATTATTTAGTTTTTAATTATTCAAGTCAAACTCTTGGATAGTTTTCTATAAGTTATATAAAATAAGATTTAATATTATTTGTGCAAAAGTTCTTTCATATGTTTTGATATCTTTTAAAACCTCAAGAGGTTGAACACGGAATACAAATCCTCAAAATTTTTTGTTACTATTTTCAAAACGCCATAGGAATAAAGACGTGCCACAACGTTATATATTTTTATTCCCTATATCAATTGCAAATTATTACCATAGACCTATAAAAACCTAAAGTTTGCTTCTAGCATTTGTGAACTTTGGGAAGACAACGGTATAAAAATCGATGTGTTTAGATTTTTCAGTGTATTTAATTTGATTTTCATTTTAGCAATACGTAGACTTGAATCAAAAATTCACTACATTTTTATATATTGCTGATGTATAGTGAAAAAAACATTCACGATATTCACTATTCGGAATAACCTATTCGAAACATGAAATTAAACTAGTTTATTAAATTTTAATTAATGTTAAAAATGTGAACCTCTAGGACACTTTTAAGAGTTTTATCTACGGAGATTTCATATATTTTTGAGACCATAAAGCTGTATCTAAGAGAAATTTCTAAGAGAGAGTTACTTACCCTAAAACAATTGCTGGAAAACAAAGAAGCCTTTTATAAGTTTCAGGAGTATGTCTAATCATAAAAATTCTTCTCGACAATCCAATTTTAATAACGTTGAATTATACTAAATCTACATCTTTGGGTTTTTTCTAAACTCTATTCATTCTGATAAATTTTTTTATGCTGTCTGATTTTGATAACTTTTAAGATTATCACTATTAAAAAAATACTTAAAAAAATGTGGATGCATTTAAGCTTTATATTACCTATATATAGAGTTCAACTCTCGAGATCTCGATCTCAAGATTTCTCGAGAAATTTTTTGATCTAGATGAAAAATCTCGAGAACGAGATTTATATTTTTCTCGAGAATTCTCGCATTATAAATATTTAGTTTTGTTTTAGATAAAATATTTTTACAATTAATAATTTTGAAAAAGTCTGATGTTTTTATTTTAAAAATAAGAGTTAAAGGTTAAAACTTAAAGCCTAAGGTTACATTTTTTAATGCTAAGGTGTCATACAAAGTTACGTTATTTTATTGCATTTCTGGAAAACTAAAAAAATGTATACAGAACAAGAAAACTAAGTTAAAATATTTTAGTAGAATATAAAAAACACTTAATGATTTAAATAATTAGACATGATAAACTATATCTTATATAAGCAAAGATAAATTCTCAATATAGTTAAAACCAAACTTTGGACTTTTTTAATTTTTTGGTTGACTTATCTATTTAGTTTGTAAAAACTGAGTGCTTGATAAAGTCATCAAAGTAATATAAAAAAGAATGTAATAAATAATATTGTTTAGTTCAGTTATATTTATACAATTAAGAATATACCTGTATACTACGATGGTTTTTATTCCATGTACAAATGACTAGGGAGACAATGTTCAACTTTCTGTAGTCATTCTGCTAGATGTAAGATTTGATATAACTCATTCGGGGAGACGATGCTACATAAGTTATTACCTATATACATTATACCTGTATACTACGATGGTTCATCTCCAACCTGTATACCGCGATAATTCATCTCCAACCTATCAGTTCATATTTTGCTAGATGTAAGATTTGATATACCTCATTCGGGGAGAGGATGTTAGATAAGTTATTAATTTTTTCACGATATTAAATAATATATTTTATCAAATAATAAAAATAAAATTCTGTAATCAAAGAATCGAAAAATATTCTTTAAAAAATCAAAAAAAAAAACTTTCTGTTCATATTTTGCTACCTTATACGATGTTACAAAAGTTATAACCTATACCTTGCAATTTGCACGATTTTAAATATTATATTTGTCAAATAATCAAAATAAAATTCATGTAATCAAAGAATCGAAAAATATTCTTTAAAAAATCAAAAAATATCAAACTTTCTGTTCATATTTTGCTACCTCATACAATGTTACAAAAGTTATTACCTATACTTTACAATTTGCACGATTTTAAATATTATATTTGTCGAATAATCAAAGAATCGAAAAATGTTCAAATCAAAAAATATTTATTCTTTTTAAATATATCGTTGGCTCCCCTTACTTTTAAAATTGAAAGATAAACCTAGTCTTCAATAATTAATTCTTATCAAATTATGCACATACGAAACTAAAACTTAAGGGTAGCCAATTTTTTTTTTCTTTTATGTAAAATCGATTTAATATTTAAAGAAGAATTAAATATTTTTTGATTTTAACATTTTTGATTTTTAACATTTTTGGCTATTGATTTTTTTTTACTATTATGCTTATATACAATTATAAAGAATGTTGAAAAAAAATATATAAAACTTTTGTTTTTTTTGTGTAACAAACTTATTTTTTACAATAAATTTTCTCTCTCTCTCTCTCTCTCTCTCTCTCTCTAATAATTTAAAATCTATTCCACCAACATTAAGGAGTCTGAAAGAATATTTTCTTCTGCTGGGATTTTTGTCACTAAGCTTAGAACAAAGCTTATTGACAAAAGTATCAATAGCTTGATTTTTTTAAGAAATTTTTTTAAACTTTCAAAATAAATAAATTTTTCTGAAATTTTTGATAATTTTTAATAAGTTTAAATTATTGAAAGTTGTATTTTTCTAGATGGGTTTTAGATTTGTTAAACTTCAAAAAAGTTCGAGAATTCTCGAGAAATCTCGATATATTATTTTTCCTATCGAGAAATCTCGATTCGAGAAAAATTGCCAAAATATTGAACCCTACCTATATATCTTATGTGTTGGTGTGAAAGATTTAAAGTTTGGATCTTTTTGACTTCTAAAATTTTTTTTTCTTATTTTACTCGATTCATGATTGTCTTCAATTTCTTTTTTAACAACTGAAAAATTCCCATTAATATCTTTCATATATACAATTTTACTTATGAATACATTTATAACCAAAATACATATTGAGCAAATATATTTCATGTAATTTTGAGTAAAAATACATGTAAAAAAATATTAAATAATAAAATAACAAACCTAGTAATCAAGCAATATTGAATAAATAAAATATAAACTGAAAGAAGGAAAATATCCGTAAATTCGTTAGCTTCTACGATAAAGAAGTAGCAAAAACAAAACACGAAAACCTTCAGAATATCCCCACACTTTTCAACAACTTGAACTTCACCGTTAATTCGTTGAAAATATTGTTTAACACATCCAAAACCACCCTTATTCATTTCACTCGCAAACACTCCCAACATCTACCTTTGCTTACCAATCATAACACGCTCATTCAACCCGCAAACACCATCAAGTATCTAGGTCTTACCTTTCAAACAAAGCTAAAATGGTCCACACACTTGAAAAACACCTACATTAAACTATCACAAACTCTGTTTCAACTAAGACAAGAAATCTCATACAAAAGGGGTCTAAGTATCCATCATTCTTTATTCATTTACAAATCTCTCACTTCTGATAATTCAATACGGCATCCTCTCATGGGGCTTATCGCTCACTCACCCATCCACCCTTACATATTTATTCAAAATCCATAGACTCAGTCTATTAACAATCTCAAAAGCTTATTGGACAACTCCAGCATCTATTCTAGAAATCACGCTTAATTGCACACCACTTTTAATCCAACTGAAAAGTACCTTCATCAAACGCTACATCAGCACATACAAATTTTTACTTCTCCCATCTTCAGCCTCCAATTTACATCTCTTCCACTGAACGAATCATACCCTCACGCAAAGCTGCTTCACACATCACTTCGCATCGTTACATCATACACCTTAAGGAACACCCAATCACATTAGTACATCCTTCTTCGCCCCTTCCTTTTGCTATCTTTACTCACGGAAACAAATCTCTCCCCGCTAAACAGATTAAAAAAAGATTAAACATTGATCCGACCCTTCAAACCTGAGAATCTTCATAGACGCTGCCAAGACAACGCTAAATGCGCTATCACCACCACTTTCTACCCAGGCGCCACTCTATCTCCCTTCTTTTCTATAAGAACTCCTCTAAACCATTTAACTACAATTTATGATGCTGAATGTCAAGCTTTCATCACCTCATGTAATCAGATCACCCAACACATCAATACCTTAACACGTTTCACTTATATTCATTTTTAAACACACCTCTTCAAAATCATGCGCGATCTACACCTTAACAATAACTTTCCCTTCTTTGCTTCCATTTTGTTATCAAAACTACGATTTCTCTCCACTCATTTTACTGTCTCCATTATATTGCTCACTCGAACATACATGAAAACTTGCATCTTGACCATCTCCCTAAAAGAACCTTATCAAGACCATGCATTATACATTTGACGTCAGTACACCACAACGTCTTACAATGTAACATTTCCCCACACACTCAAAACAATGGCGAAAGTCTCTCACCAACTCCCCAATCACTCTACTTTCGCACATTAATGCCATACACCAATCATTGGCTTCACACAAATACACCCCATCGATATATCATATTAGGTGGCTCTTGGGTCATTGCCCTTGTAAAACTACCTTTTTGGCATTAAACATTCAGATAACCTGAGGTGTCGGTTCTGCAACGCGCTCTTCGAAACACCATACCACCTCGCCTTCTTCTGTCCATTCTTCATCTTACATTGTCACAAACTCAACAACACTTGAGTTTCAACCCTTTGCCACTTTCCCACTAATCTAACGAAATCATTACTCAACTAGAACTCTTGAACTTACTCTCTTCCTTGATAGACACTATTGAACCCTTTCTTCACCTTAGCCCACAATAAAACTGATAATCCTTCTCTATATATATTTACCATTTCTAGAATACTCCTAGCATCCTTCTTAGCATTCTTCTCTCCAAACCTATCAAGCAATTTGAAAGCATATCAATTAAATTTGGAAAGTGCTTTGACATCTCTGCCTACCTACCTACCTACCTACATACATACCTACCTACCTACAATTAACAAATGAAGTAAAGGTACAGTGGGATGTTTTCATCAAGAAGGCACAATTGCGCCGCTTGTATCGAACTATGAGGAATAATGTTAACTGAAAGGAAGCTAATCTTGAATTTTCTAAGCTTCTACAATAAAGAAATAATATCAACAGAGAAAAGGAAACTTCTACATTCTAAATGTGTTTTCATTTGGGTATGTAAACACCAATAGGGATTTAAGTAGTTGTAAGTTTTGCGTAGAGGGCCCTGCGATTGTAATTATATTTTACTGCAAATGGGCATGATTTAGAAAACGCCTTTTTTTCCTTTTACCTAGAAAGGTCTTTAGTATGTAAAGCATTTAAAAAGAATAAACTTAGTATATATAATTTTAAAATATATTAAAAAGTATATAAATTTTATATGTATTATTTTATTAAATTTTATGTATTCACTTATATATTTTTTCTTGTATTGATATGTTCACTTTTTTCTGTATATATATATATATATTTTTTTTTTATTGATTTTCTCTATTAACTTAATGTGTTGTTATATTTTCTGTTCTTACGCGGCTTCTTGGCCTTTTAGCTCCAGTCAAGTTTTCTATACGAAATGAAGTCACTCAAGTCATTCATCATGTGCACAACTTTTCTCTTATTTCCCGGTCACATTACTCTGGTCGACCCTTTGCGAATTGTGAAGTTTTTCTCCCATAAAGTTTATTTCCAAATGTTCGAATGAGTGCTTAAAAGTTTTTACAAATTGAAATATCCATTTATTATCAAATAAATTTACTTTACTTTAGTTCATTAAAATAAAATTTATTTTTTAGCTTGTTATTTTAGTAACAATTTTACTCTATCCTTTGTGATTCCTAAGTGAGTCCAAAAATTTTTAAGATTTTTAGAATTTTAAATGATTTATTTACTGTTCTAAATTTTTATAATCTTTCTCAATATTTATTATAAATTTTGAACATTCTTATTTCTATAAATTAGTCTAGAACATTAAACTTATCTTATTAGAATTTATTTCGAATGGGTTAACCTATAAAAGTTTTACTAAATATCAGATCTGCACTATTAGAAATTTCTTTTTGTAATTTTTAAAAAAGTAAACACTAACAACATTATCCTCTTTCATTTGTCCTTAAGCCAAGATTTTTTTCGTATTGATTTATTTTACGAATATCAGATGCATTTACGATCTTAAATAAGTTTTAATTTTTGGATAATACTTTCTATTTTCTTTATGTTGAATCGTTGATTTCTTTGTTTTATATTAAAAATAGCATGGTGCAATGTAATAAAATTCATTCTAATTAATTTTTCCTGTTTTAATTTTAAGTCCCCTCCCTTTTTCTTAAAATATTGAATAAATATATAAACTTCAAAATATATCATAATTCGACATATTTTTTGGTTTAATATTGTCTTGGATTATTTAATTAACAAGCTTTTGGACATTAATTCACCCAAAATATTTCACCTGTCAGTAAATTAACTTTCAAAGGAGACTTAACGCCAAACACTTTTTAACTTATCTATACATAGCAATGGGAACATGCTCAATTTTATTCTGAAAATATTTTTGCCATTCTAGATTTAAGTCGCGGTTACTGTTTAACTTTGGCTAATTTGTGGTCAAATATTTTTTTTATTATTTTTGAACAATTTTCGTTGATTTATCAAATCTTTTCTCTATTTCATCATGACGGTATTTTTGTCAATCTCTACTCAAATTTATTTAATTCAACAATACATTGTCTTATATATTTAAGTCCAACCGATAAAATTATTTTCTTTCTTGATATGATAATGATTTTATCCATCTCATAAATAGGGATGGGTCCGAATTTCTATTCAATGCAACCTGTGATCATGTTCGCTAAAATTAAATTAAATTTTTCAATAATAACTCTAGATGGGTTATATATTAGAATATATTTAATGATAAATAATTTATTTACCATAAATTTTTTATAAAAATTGTAAAAAAAAACTTTGGCTCTCTATATCAGCTACACAATCCTGGGGGGAGCGCCTTTTTGATTTTAAGAAGGGCGAAAAAGTCTTTGTACATTGATTACTATGTAATTAACAAAAATACTAATAAAAAATGTACATTTGATTTTGATAGACAGTTTTTGACAATAGACTATCACAGCGTTTTTCAACCTTTTTACCTTCGCGGAACCCCTGGAATATGATAAATCTTTCAAGGAACCCTACGCAAAAATATTTTCGTAAATTTTTAACACCGTAAAAGAAATGTAATTAGATTAAAGGAAAAAAGGATTCTCAATTAATATAATGAAAAAAGGCCTTAAAAGTTTGCTTAAATTTTGTCAATCTTAAAATATAAGATAATTAAAACGTAAACTTCGGTGAAAAAAAAATTAATACTAGTTTGAGAAAACTTCTCTATCATATTTATTAGTAGTGCTAGATAAGATTCTTACTACTTTAAAGTTTTCATTAAAAGCATCTAAACTTAGACGTAAAAAATAACTTACTATTTCTTGCTTAATCCTCAGGGAGTTTTTGCGTAACATCGGTGGAGGGAACGCGGGTAGATGATAATTCAATTAAAAAACTTTCATTTTTTTAAATAAAAGATTAATTAAACATGGTTTTGAAATGATACTCACTAATAAAGTAAACAAATATTTAATTAAATAGAACAGTAAACCAACTATCTAATCAAACTAGCTAAGAAACCGATAAAGTAATTTTATTTGTTCTAAATATATTGACTAATTAAATCCCCAATTAACCAACTATCAAACGAAACATGTAAATTATTCATATTATGAATTGTTTATAAATGTGATTTCATTTATAATTTGTAATAGTTTAGAGAGTCAAGTAACAGCGCTTTATAACAAAGTACATCAGCGTATCTCAGTTTATCTCGTGGAACCCCTAGCGACACTTTGTGGAACCCCGGTTGAGAAACGCTGGACTATCGTTTCACTACCGTGAAATTAGTATCAAAAGATGTAGTGCGATTTTAGGAAAAGTCACAATGTTTAAAGGCATATAATAATTCAACCAATTTTGTACAATAGAAGTTTTAGTTAAGGCTTGGGGAGGGGGTTGCTAAAATGCCGCTGTCACTGATAGGCTTAAGAGAACATTATGCCGATAAAGATTTCAAAATTTTGTTAGTATTGGCTATTCAATATGCCTTCAAATTCTAACCCTTTGCGATATCAAAAGTGTTTTTTGTAGAGCTAGTACTCGTTTTTTAGATGATATACAGTCGACTATCACTAAATCGGAATGCTCGCAACTTGCCTGTTTAGTGATTTTTCCGAATTATCATTTAACAAAATTTTTACCTTATTTAAGTCATATTTTTACTTTTCTACTTTTAATCTATACTACAATTTTAAATGAGATAAAAAAAGGATAAAAAAAATCATTCTTTAACCGGACCGCAAACTAAATTTTGATTTTGAGAGCTGTTACAAAATAAGTATTTTTGAAATATATTGTCTTCATTTCCACTTTTTATGTATCTATTCTCAGTGTATCAACCTTGTCACATCCATAGGGAAAACATCGAAAAGTTTGCTTTATTTTGTTATAAACAAGTATTAATAGAAATTTCTATTTTCCAGTATTTTTTAACTTTTCAATATTCCAGGGCGCGTTTTTTAAATTTTTTGGTAACCCGGCCTTCTTTAAGAAAAGTTTGGTTACCCCTGAGTTAGATGTTGAAAGTAATGAATTTTCAAAATGCATTTCTTATGAAGAGTCTTTTTTGGAGACTTGTTTTGCATATTCAGTGCTCTTTTGTCTATATTGTAAATTTGATAAATTCGGGAATTAGCTGCTTCATTATCCACTGGAAGTTAGGACTAATAAGATCAAAGCCTTAGCCTAAAACATAGTAACTAGCCTTCAGTATATTCCGTTCAAATTTTAATTCTTGGGTGAAAAGTTTTAGCCTGTTCTCTGCTTATTACTCCAGACTCTTTTATGAAGCTAATCTCATTTTATCTGAGCGTAATCTAATTGATTTGTCTTAATTTTTTTTTTATTTTTACAAAATATTTTCATAATTTTTTAATTAAAATGATGTCAGGATTTTATTTAAATTTTATACCCGAATTATAGAAGGGATATCACAATCAAAGAGATATCATTTCGGCCTCTATGGTCATCAACAGAACCACTAAAGCTTTGGGATTAGTGGCTGTAGATGTGCTGTATGATGTAAAAGACAAACGTCCTTTTTTTCTATTATCTAACTGTTTTAATTTGCCAAATAATAATTGTAAATTAACCCTTTTTTTATTACCATTTGTTTCCTAAAGAAAGTTAGGCGAACCCATACTTTTAATGGAATTGACCCTTTAAAGACCAAATTTTTGAAGAAAAATTCTCTGTTTTCTTTTCCAATGGATTTTTATATAATTTAAAGCAGACAATTTTTATTTTATCACACACTGTTGTTGCATTTGAATTACTAAAGTTGTCTTTGTTTGGTTTGAAATGCATTAAATTAAATAATGTTTATACATGAATGCTATCTATTCAGAATTAAAAAAAATTTCATCAGACTGTTTTGTCACCTGCTTTGTTACAAAGTTTTAACTTGTACAATAGTGAGAACTAATTGCATTTTGGAAATATAACAAACACAGGTTTATCTTACAAATTTATTTAAGAAAACTTTAAGCCTTACTGATTTTTGAATGTCGATCATTTACCTCTTATTGGTCATTATGCTTGCTGAGTCGAAGCGAAAATTTTCGACTCCCACCCCCAGTACTTAAAAAATCCAAATACTTTAAAACTTATTAAATTTAACGCCAAATCTTCACTTCTAACTTCGACTAAAGAATGAGCATTCCATATGCTTTCAAATATTATACTATTTTTTAAAAAAAAAACTTAAAAATTCCTATATTTTATTGGGTACCGACTCTGTCTCCTATCACTTTAAAATCTTCGACAATACCAACTACCTCTAGGGGGCGTGAGTAAGGTTGGTTGGATTACTGGGTTTCAATAACTCAAGGTCTTAGGTTCGAACCCATATCAATACTACTTTCTTCATAGTTCGATACAAGTGGCGCAATTGTGCCTTCTCCATGAAAACATCCTACGGTACCTTTACCTACCCAGCTCTTCTCATAATTACGAAAACGTAAAAAATCTAAAATTTTTGCTGTAAATTTAAGTTTTCGTAATAAAGAACTTTCAAAAAACAGAAAAACAATACTTTGTTCGAAAATATTAAAGATATACATCTTGAAGAGGAATATTGCATATACTGCAAAGTTTTTAGATTTTTTCCTACAATTAGATTAGGATATCCTTTTGGTGTCTGTATAGGGTGCAAGATTTTGTTTTTTCCGGTTTGTCCTGGTCTTGCTGTCGCTTAACAACGGAATCCAGGAAGATTTATAAGAATCCTGTTTTTTCATTCACTAGTCATATATGCCAAAAAAGAGTTTAATCTACTGGTTATCCTTTTTACGAATATTTTTGAGATGAGTGTTTTAAATTGATTCTTCCTGGAGTTTTCGGATTTTGAACAGTCACGTCTTTTTCCACCTTATCTGAGTATTAAATAACTTTACCCCAGTCGTTCCCAACCTGTGATCCGCGGACCATTTTTCAGTTTAGTTTTTTCGGGGTCCGCAAACATTTGTGCATCATATATATAGCTTATTAAATATTGAAGTTATATATTTAAAAAGAAAATTAAAACTACTTTTCACGTTTTAATTGATTTTTTTTCCAATATACGTACACATTACACACTTCCTAGTCCCTATATTACTTTCTTAATCATTATTTTTTTTGATAATAAGTAGAGTCTGTATATAGGCCGAAGCATCAATTTCTCTATTTTTAAAAATGGTCTTTTGTTCTTTATCCGCTAAATGAAAAAAATGTAAGAAAGAGGTCACTTTTTTGGTGAATATTGAGCTTGGATCAAGAGGCTAACATTTGACGAATACTGTTGAATTTTCTGCACATTATTTTATCTACTTCTTTAAAAGTAGTTTAACTGGCAATAATGAATGTAACTTTCTTCGTAACTTTGATAGAATGTAAGTTTTATCGTGTGGGGGTCCGAATGATGAACGATGTAGTTTGTAATAACCGTTGCATGAATGTTATTTAGGGCGGTTAAAATCAAAGTCAAAGTCAATTTTTAATGGAAGTTTTTAAAATTTTTTGAAGAACTAACTTTATTCAAAATTTCTTAAAAGATATCATTTCGGCCTCTATGGTCATAAACAGATCCTCACTACCAACGAAAATTTCAAACTCTATTCTCATAAACTATTTTATATCTTAATATAATTCCTGTTTTTTAATGATAAAACATTCTTACAATTTACATTAATAGTTGAATAAATTTTTTATAGAATTAAAAAAAAAATATATTTTTATAAATTTATTTTTTATAGTTTTCTTCCATAAAATTATAGGTTATACATTTTTTAAAATTTTTAGGTCAGGTTTTTTCTTTTAGCTCAGTTTTTTACTCTAAAAAGTCTATAATTTTAAAAATTTTATGCCAATTTTTAGCTTCCATAGTTTTTTTGTTATAAAAACCCTTTCTTCAAATCTATAGTCAATGAAACTTCCTTTTTTTGATTTTGAACAAAATAATTAGAAATTTTAACAATTAAAATAAATAAAATTTTAATTTATATTTTTTATGAAATACATTTCTAAATTTTCCAATGATAATTGCTTATTAAAGTTCTTTATCTGCTCGCAGCTAATGATAGAAAACAAAATATACTCTTTGAAGAATAATTATGATTTTCATATTTAATCATTATTGATGATGATTGTGAAACACTTTTTTGTTTTCAATTCTTTGACAAAGCAAAAACTATAATATACTGTACTATTTTTACAATTTAACATTATCCCTACCTGAAAAAATCGGATATCATACAAGCAAGCGCATGCTTAGACTTAATTTAACAAAATATAAAAATTTTTTGGCGCGGAAAATGCTTAACTGTTTTGAATTCTGACAAATAGTAAACGTGATAAGTCGAAGTTTGCAACTTTTTAACGTTACCTATTCTAATTCAGAAGATTTGTATTAAAAAGTGTTAATCAATGCAGCCGATTTTATTTTGACTTAGGCTTAAAGAACAAGGAGTAATGTTTCCAAGAATTTTATTTAAAAGAAAATGAGTTAAAGATATTTTGTAACAAAGTCATTTCGTACGCAAAAGTTTGAAAAAAATGATTGCGAAACGTCCAAAGCTAGGTGCAAATTGTGTCGAATACGAGACGTCTTACGAAGCGTCCCTAAAGAGTCTAAAGAGATCCCTAGAGAGATCAATATCAAGTATTTTATCGATGAAAGGAAGAAATGAGGTTGGCGATGATGGCGCGTTATGATATCAATCATTTAGATTCTTTCATAGTTTATTTCTTGACATATTTGCCATTTTTAATTTCCTTTCTTCTCTGCCTTTCCTTATCTTTTATTAATCTCAAAAGGCGATATTTTTTTCGTCTAGAATTCTCTGTTCATCTCTAAAAGCACACGCTGCCTTCAACTTTGTTATCACTGTTTCGTTATCATTACAATTTTTTAATTGTGAAAAACATTTCTGTCTTATAAAATACCACTTCTTTTTTTGTTATTGATCAAATGTGATCAGTGATTCTAAGAAAAGTGTGTTGTTAAACGCAATATGCACGTCATTTTCTTATGCCTTTTTGCCATTTTGTGCACGCTTGATGCGCGTGCTTCATAGACTGATTTTAATGGGAGCACAAAATTTCCACGAAAGAATAATTTCATTGACAACACCAAAATCAGATTTCGGTGACAACTTATTTATTAGTTAGATTTTAATTGCCCTGATTCTAACCAACCAATGAGATAATAGGGAAGCATAAAGCTACACTTGTTGTCTAGTACAATTCAGACAGGATTTTTTAGACCCGTTTTTGTATTAAAAACATATGCCAATCTTCTGAAGTATATCTACTCACTCGTTACTCGTAAGTATGCAAGATTGATTTGAGGGAGACACATGGAGTTCTTTCAATTGTAGCTGGATATCCCGCAAACCGTACATTCATAATAAATTTAAGAATCAGGTGTCCAAGTCTGATTTATTTAATATTAAAAAATAATGAAAAAAAGTTTAATTTTTGTAGGCATATGGAGAGGGATCTTTCTTTAGTCGAACCCAGATGTAAGAGAGTTTGCTTTAAATATTTCAAATTTATAAGTACTTGGAGTCGGAGTCGTATTTGGAAATCTTTCCTTCCTATCTTCACTCCTGGTTTCAATACTGGGCATGCTCATAATGTTCTTTCTCATTACAACCATCTCAATGCACAACAGAGAATAATATTTCACCAGGGTACTTTAAAATAGTTTCCTTTATAAAACTTCAAAAATATATTCAACCTATTTTGGAAATTAGTAGCAAAGTAAAAGATAAGAAATATGCAACATTTTAAATATTGGATCACTTCGAGAATACACACCTAAATTCATTTAATTTAAGAACTGGCAATTAGCTTTTCTAAGTAACCTTCTCTCTTTCATTTTGTCTTCACATGTCCTTTTTCTTGATAAATGAAGAGCTGGTATTCCTCAATCGACAAAGACAGAGTTTGCACTTTTTTCCAATTGTTGCCTCCACCTTTTTCTGTTGTGATGATCTTAGATTTGAGAGGAGTTGGCTGGTTTAGTGAGATAGTTAGATCAGCAGGCCACAAAATTAAAATGTGGACATCTTTAAATGGGAGAGGGTAAATTTTTTTTGAAATAATTCAAAACTTTTTGATCCATGTTATCTGTTAATTTACCTTAATCTTTGATCACGTTATTGGGTGGGTGAAAAAGGTAGGCTTGTGAGTAAGTGGACATTCCATTTTACTTTACTTGTTCTAGAATTGAGTTTTAATTATATTCTATTAAAATAAATTTAAAAATAAAAAAAATTCATAATTTTATGTATGTTCGCCCTTGAGTTAGTATTATTGAAGCCATATGTGCACAAATCTAAATTTGCGAACAAGTAGGGATTTTTATTAATGCTTTTAACTATCAAAAAATTTGATAAATAAATAACATTTGTAACAGGCAATTTTAAGAGATAAAGATACAGAGTATCAGTGATGATAATGCTGTTGGTTGTAGTTTTTAGATAGTTGTGCTCACTCATATATTTTTGTCCTCTGAAGAAGGCGGCAGTCTCTTGCTGAAACTTGCTAGGATACCTTTACCTCTTAAAATTACTTCAATAAATTTACAAATTTTATCAGAAAATGTATATTTATTAAATATCAAATAGTTTGATCGGTGTATTATATATTTTTCATCTAAGTTATCTTCCCTAAACCTTTTTAAAGTTGAACCAACCAGGGGAGACAAAAAATATATTAAAGCGATGATATTGTAATAGGTGATTTTTAATTGAATATGCTATTGTGTTTTTTAAGGAATAGAGATTCTTGTTATACAATTTTCTCTTAAAGTTTAATAAAATTAAAAAATCTTTAGAAAAATCAATCTTAAAATAAAAGCTTAAACGTTAGATATTCATAAATTAGTTTTGTTTTATTTATATTTCATTCCAAATTTTTAATGCTATTTTTGTTTTCTACTCAGTGGTGAAAAAGCGTATGTCTTCAATGACGAAATTATTGATATGATGAAGGCGTTAACACGAGAACTGGCAAACAAATTTTAAATCAAAATGTGCAAAAAAGCATTTGGACGCAAAATGATGAATTGTTTTCAAATATAGTAAATCAGACAGCAAATCTCAAAATGAAATAACAAATGCACGCGCTGAAAAAAAATTAAAACTGTAAAGAATTTAAGCATCAATCGTATGAAACTATTCTTCCCATACTTTTTCTATTCATCGCAGCTTGAAAAGGCATTTCTTGAAAGAAGCACCCTCTAGACCAGCGCTTTTCAAACAGTGCCTCCCGACCCTTCAGTGGGTTGCGTGAAACATAAAATGCGTCTTGACAAAAAAGATGCGGAATAAATGAATGCAGTGAAGAGAGTTTGTCTTATTACACCTAAGTATTATGGGTCGTGATGCAAAATGTGGTTCTTGCTATGGGTCGAAGTGAAAAAAGTTTGAAAAACGCTGCCCTTGACGACATAATTTCAAGGACGCGCACCCCTTACTTATAAAACATATTTTTCTTCAGCATAAAAAGTACATAGACTTGGATGTTGTCAACCTCTTAAATTTAGCGTTTGTCTTCCAAATTAAATGTTCGGTTTTTTGATTTCCGAAATGTATGCCTACTTACTTATATAAGCTATTACCAAAAAGTATACAAAAAATTTGATACCTATTAATCTGTACTTTTTTACAGCGCCCCTAAGATGGGGTGCTACTGCCATTTTAGAAACTACCTTTGATATATGACTTCGAAATGCATACAACTCCTCGTTCAAGTGTGATATGGTGCGATGGTGAAGGAGAAAGGGAAAATGAACAATTAAGAACTTTGTTCCGCCTTTCCATGACTGTGCTCCTTGGGTTGAAGAAACACAATTTAATTAAGAGTCTTCACATATGCCTAATATTGAATTCCTTCAAAAGATGCCATTTTTTCGTCATCTTACATAAAAAGTTCGGAATGAGTGTGTTTTACCGACTTCGCTCGTTCTTTATTTCCGAACATTTTTTTATCTTTTGTGATTGTTGGTGAGCAAAAAAGTCCTTTGATTCTGTAGTAATAAAGTTAATTTATTTGAATACATCAATCGGTTTATTTCATATTGCCTGAAATGATGTCATATTTACAACGATATATGATGACATTATTGAAAGGAGTAATAAATTACACATCATTGATTCCTTACAATACCACACACAATTACATAAGGAACAGAATGTGCGGCCTTGGATAGTGTATACAGAGAATTTAAACACGAAACTTGATAAATTGGTGTGATAGCTGCTAATCCTATCAATGCTAAATCTATTCTAACATCTTCATAAAATGATATACATCTTTGAGTGATATCTTCACTCCATTTGATTTCAATCATCTACTATTGATTTATGTAGTATATATTTCTAGCGCTATTATAGAATCATTTTGAAATTTATTATGTTTTATATCCTTATCGAACTTTGTGGAAGAGATCTTAACAATTGAATACAACGTAAAGGTGCAATTCTCTTTCTTGCTTTAGATTGCACATCAGCTCGGTGTTCTGTATTCTTTTAGATTTATTTTCATATACTTTGTTTTAGACAAAAAGGATATTTACAAATGGATAAGGCTTGGGCTCATAAACTATCGATCAGACCTAACCCATCTGATCCGTTGCTCGATGATTCATCTTTTCAGATAACATCCTATCCAATAGAAGAGAAACAGATTGAAGCTTATGATCCCACAGATTCTTCTGAAGAAAATGATCAACTGGATGATGATGCTTCTATCCCGGACTCTGATGATAAACAAACTTCTTCCGAAAATTTTGGGACTAAAAATGGACCAAAAACCCAAAATGTTGTATTTCTGCATTCCCAAAAGAAACTTCAACGAGATTTTTCGATCACGTAAAATGACTTTTTTTTAATTGAGACGTCTTACGCGTAGTCTACTTCTTTCAGTTAGATACACATATCATACACATTCATACGATACATGTCTCTGTGCGTTCAAGTTATCTTTTAATTCAACCCTGAAAAGTAATCGTTTCTTGGTCCTTAGTTTTTTTTATTTGCAATAAAATGCAAAAGTAATTGCATGTATTCGTTAAAAGTTTGCAAATGCTTTGTAAAATGAGACACACATGAACCTTGGGTACAAGAAGCATACATTCCTTCTTTATATGTATAGCACTTCAACGTGAAGTTGAAATGCTTTCAAATTTCTTAACAAATTTTTTTTTATAAAATAAAAAAATGTTACCTTTTTTAAATTTAATTTTAATTTAAAAATATTATCACTGATAAAGTGAGTTTCAACTTAATTCGATCATATTAGCGGCCTGTTTTGGCATTTTCATTTTACCTTTAAGTATATTAAATGAATGATACACTAAAACAGAGGTGGGGAACCTTTTTGTGCATGAAGGCCACCTTACAATTCATCGTCCCTCATAGAGGCCGCACTGAACAAATTACTATTTTTTCAGTTATTTTATCCCCTCGTACAACATTTAATAATAATAATCTAATAAAAGAACTTATACAAGTTCTTTTATTAGATTATTAAAATTAGGATTTTATTTTATACAAGTATTAATTAATAATATTCTTATAAAAAAAGACGGACGTATAAACATCGAGAATATGAAGTTTTCAAATATTTCATTTAGGTAAGTAGGTCCTTTTTATACAAATTAATGACTTCTTTGAGTTTGCTTCTTTTGAGAAAGCATTTTGATATCAGGCTCCAACATAGTGGTTCTTAGTTTTAATTGGTCCTCCAAATCCTCATCTGTCAACTGTGTTCTCAGCGAATACTTTATTTGCGTCAAGTACGAGAATGTGGATTCACAACAGTATGTTGTAGAAAAGCAGGAAATCAGTCAGCGTGCGTGTTCATGAAGACGAGGATATTCTGCCGCCTTTTTCCAATTTCAATAGGATCTTCCCTGTTGTCAAACAGAGATTGATCCGTATTCTTTAAAGGATTCACAGATATCTTCATTTTCACTCATTACCTTCGTAAACTGGGGAATGTGTTCTTCTGAAAGTTTTGATTTTAAAAAGCTACATCTCTAAAAATTTGGATTTGATAATTCACAATGTTTGTCACTTTCTTTGAAAAAGTCAATTATTTGCCTTCGTAAAGACAAAATTTTGACCAATACTTTCCCTTGTGACAACCAGCGTACTTTTGAGTGGTAAGACAAATCTACACTAATTACTTTGTCATCCATCATCAGCATGTTTCGAAATTGACGACGCTTCGTGGCATTTGCTCGAATATAGTTAACAATACTTATAAACCTTTTGTAAAGTATCATTTAAAATGACAGATTTTGCACAGAGATTTTGTTGATGTAAAATACAATGAAAAGAAATCTGTTCATTTGGATCTTTGGTTTCTCTTTTAAGATGCGCAATAAATCCTTCATTCTTAATACAATACTTGTGCTGAATCTGTGGAATCTGTGGAATCTGTTGATTCATCCAAGGCAACTGAGTAATACACATTTTCCTTCTGGATTACATTTTTGAGTTGTTCTGTTAGATTACAAACCAATTCATACTGTCGATCTGTATTAGTCCTTCTTTTAAGAGGCACCTCTTTATATTTCTTAACTTTATTTGGATCTACACATCTTACCACTTCTAAAATAGATTCCTTCATGAGTTCTGCATCGGTGAATGGTTTACCCTTTTTTCCAAGCAAATATGCAACTTTATAGCTGGCTTCTGTCGCAGCATTCCCTTGATGTAACACAGAATGGAACTATTGTCTTTGCTTTTGCTTTCCATCTTTCAGTTTCTTCATGCTAGCTTTCGAGACTCAACCTCTAATTTGGCACATTTATTGTCTCTATGAAGAGCGTAATGTTGCTGTGCATTGAATTTCTTAACCGTTACAATTGTGGTATCACACAGCAAGCAAGACATTTTGTCGTCCCTGTTCATTAAAAAATATTGCAGTCCCATTCTTCATTAAAGATCCTATTTTCTTCTTTCAAATTCGTTGTCACTGTTACAAAAAATTATCATAAATTGAAGACAATCTATTTTGTGTCCTCATATGAATACATTGGGAGAAACCCGGTTAAGTTAAACCTATGTGTGTGGTGTATATTATAAGTTTCTGGTGTATAATGATTTCAGACTTAAAAACTACTTAAGGTTTTTATTAAAATAATATTCATATCAAAGGCCCCACTTGATGGCCCGGAAGGCCACAGGTTCCCCACCCCTGCACTAAAATAACAAACATTTAATTAATAAAAAAAAATACTCATTTTATTTACAACGTATGTTATTTATTTTTTTTATATAATTGCAAAATAAAATTTCTTATTCATCTTTCAATGTAATTGTAAAAATATAACTTCAATTTATAAAACTTTTTAAAACCTTTTATTTCAAACTAAAATATTTTTTCGAATAAATTAAGTCTGAAGTTATGCAATTTTTATTCTAGAAATAAAACGTCACCTGAAGTTTAAATGCTATATAAGATAAATGCCAAAAGCAAAAAATATAATAATTCCTTCCTTCATGGTCAACCACATCGTAAAAATGCTGCGATTCTTCATTTTGTAGAAATTCCAAGGGCACTGAAATTCAATAATGATAATCAATAAATATTCATAAATATTGAAAGCATTTTATTACCTAGTTGTGACATAATAATTCTACTCTTATCCTTGCTATGTTTTTTTAAATGAAAAAGCAAAGCACCTATCACAATATCACTACGTTTTTTGAATGATAAGCACTCATTCACTCAACAGTGCTCTCAGCTCATGCTCGTTTCCTATCCCATCGTTTTGTCGTGTGTGTTTTATTGTAATGAAGTTAGCGTTATTCTTACCTATAAAACTTGCTAAAGCTAAGCTACTTTTCGCGTTTTCATTCCCTCTGTGCTCTGCTCCTTGACTTTTAACTCCAAAATACTTATCCTTGCTTGCACTTTTTTGAAAGTACTATATGCAAAATACCAAGTAAAATTCTCCACTCTTTTCCTAATGATATTTCGTTATGATTCACTTTTGTCCTGCTGAGATGACGAGACTTCGTCGATAACTACAAACATCATAATTTTCAATACTTTAGTTTGTGCATTTTCTCCAAAAAATTTCTTACTTCAAATATAAGCGTCGCTCGAATGATGGCGCAGGTTATTAACCCTCGAATTTCTAAGCGGTCAAATTGGCCATTAAGTTTTGTTTGATCAAGTCAGAGGCCAAGAAAGAACTCTGGTTTTAGATCTCAGAATCAATTTGTTACATTTTCATATCCTTTTTTTTAACAAAAAAAGGAAAAATTAAAAATACCTCACTTTACTGTGGAGGGAATATGAATGATCTTATAAAAATTTATAAAGATTATTTGTTGTTCAATGAGAGTATGGGTGTAAAATTTTTATTAAATGTAGGCGGTGGAGTTTAACCTTAGCAGGACGGAACTTTTTAGAGCAACACTAAGGACGGTTAATGGGAGTTTTACTCCAATTTTTAAAAAAAGTATATTTCTTTTTTTTAATAAAGCTTTAGCATATCAAAGTCCTTTTAAGAATGTTTTTGTTCAGTTTGATATGTTTCCATGTTTTTTATACGAAAAAAATCAAAAAACTTATTTTAGAATTAACGCCATCTATAATAAAAAAGATTTTGTTTTAGTTAACGTCATCTATAATAAAAATAAAAATTGCATTCGAACTTCCATAACGTTTACACTTATTAGATATACATATCTAAGAAAAAATGTTAAATTCATCTATTATATTATTTGTTAAATTATTTCAACAAACGCTACTTCATATGCAAAAAAGGCATATTAATCATAGATTAATATTTAGTTTTTTTCAAATATATAAAAAAAAAATGAACTAACATTTATTCAACTATTATAAAAATACAACACACGAGTATTATAATAAAAAATTCGTAAATATTTACAATTGTTATGTGTTTCTGCACTTTTTACACATAAATAAAGTATGGCTTTTACAAATGAATTTTCCACATACACTGCATTTTCGTGTTCCCCTTTTTCTTGGCTTACAATCAATAAAAGAGCAATATCCTCGTTGAACTGATGTATTTGGGTTCTCGTCAACATCAAAAAACCCGTAAAAAGATAATAAGTTTCTGGTAGATAAGCGAGTAAATGAACTTTGACTTCTAATCTACATCCATTTTTCAGCTAAAAGTAGAGAAAGGTGTTTTATAAAGCATTTTCTTCCTCCTCTTGAAACTTACGGGTATGCATCTGAATCATTAGCTCTCATAATTACCCAGCTATTATTAACTGCAATATCAAGAAAATTTGTAAAAATTGCAACTGGCCAACATCTAGAAGACTTATAACAGCTGTAATTTCTTGCCATTCTGTTAAAAACATCCACTCCAGATTTAAACCTATTATAATCTAGAATAGTTTGAGGCTTTTTTCTGAGCCCAAAAGTATCTATTTGTGATAGATGTTGACTAGATAACACATAGACTGGTTTGAAGTTTTTTTAGAATGTTTTTCCGGTATATAAACTGTTAACGAAGAGATTTCTGAATACAAAAATCTACTCTCACAATCATTCAAACCCAGACCTTTTAAATGCGCTGGAAGGACTACATGGGGCATGAACCTTCTATTACTTCTTACCGTACCACAGATTGTATAGTTTTGATTTTTGGCCCAATTACACAAATCCTGGGACATAAAAAACCTATCTGCATAAATACCAATACCGGTCGGTAAGCAAGAAATATTTACCAATCTTTTTACTATATTATTGGGTTTAAAATGATCCCTGTCCACTAAACCACTTTCATAAATTTCGCTACAAAAAACAGAAAAACTGAACGAGTCTACACAGTGATAAATTTTCATACCATATCGACCTGGCTTGGATGGGTCGTATACTTTTATAGGTGACCTGCCTCTATACTTGACGAGCTGCTCGTCAATTGTAACGCAATTAGATGGTGACAATATTTATGAAAGTTTTCGAGGAAAAAATTTTGTAAGTATCTTATCGGAGCTAATTTATCTGAACTATTTCTTGTAGTTCTTGAATCAAATCTTATAAAGGTACGAATAAGAATGAATACGTCTCTACTGATTGCAGCTTTTAAAAAAGGGGTTCCATACTTTTCAGAAAAAAGATGTTTGACATCAATCTGCTGATCTTTAGACTGCCCAATGTAAAGAATACAGGCTAAGTATGCTAGCAAATGTTCCATTGAAAACCTTTCATATAAACTTTTGAGGTTCTCCAACAAACAATTAGGACTTCTACAAAAAAAAATTTAACTAAATAATGTTTTCTAATAGAAAATTACTTGTAGTTTTTTCCATTCTTTCTTTTGTGCAGACAAAAATATGGTTCAAAGAGATTCAGTGAAAAAAAGATTAAACATTTTCAAAGGATCTTTCAAATTTTTTTGCCGTATCTTTTGGACCTGGTCTACTTGAGATGATATTAGTTGATGATCTTCTTCCACAAATCTCTCTCGGTTCCCAAAAAATTGGGTTCCGTCTGGTGCTACAAGGGACACATCTTCGCAAAGAGCCGTTTCTTCATTGCTTGAATCTGTTCGCCCTTCGCTATCAACTGAATTTTGAATTTCATATTCACTATTTGAAAAAACGTCAGAACCAGAGGTTTCTCCTTCATCACTACTTGTATAAAAACTTGAGGAGCTCATAATAAAATTTTGCGAAGTAACTTAGGAAATCCAAATGAAGATTGTCAAGAAATGGAAGAATTATTACACATACACAAATAAAGCAAGAGAGAGAGTTTTGTGTAATCTATACGCGATTCTTCACTATTCATTCATGCCAAGGAATTATTTACCAAATGTGGTGAGAAAAAAGATAACAAATAAAAGGTGAGATAAAGATAACAATTATATATGGTTCGTGTAGTCAATGGAACAATTGAGGTCACTCTAGCCGCATGCGTATTCTCGATAAAAAATCAATATCAAGTAAGAGTTCTTTGTGTTTGAAATCATATTTTGATTTATTTCTGCGTTGTATGATGTGTCTTTAAAAAAAAAAAAAGCAAAGCACCTATCACAATATCACTACGTTTTTTGAATGATAAGCACTCATTCACTCAACAGTGCTCTCAGCTCATGCTCGTTTCCTATCCCATCGTTTTGTCGTGTGTGTTTTATTGTAATGAAGTTAGCGTTATTCTTACCTATAAAACTTGTTAAAGCTAAGCTACTTTTCGCGTTTTCATTCCCTCTGTGCTCTGCTCCTTGACTTTTAACTCCAAAATACTTATCCTTGCTTGCACTTTTTTGAAAGTACTATATGCAAAATACCAAGTAAAATTCTCCACTCTTTTCCTAATGATATTTCGTTATGATTCACTTTTGTCCTGCTGAGATGACGAGACTTCGTCGATAACTACAAACATCATAATTTTCAATACTTTAGTTTGTGCATTTTCTCCAAAAAATTTCTTCCTTCAAATATAAGCGTCGCTCGAATGATGGCGCAGGTTATTAACCCTCGAATTTCTAAGCGGTCAAATTGGCCATTAAGTTTTGTTTGATCAAGTCAGAGGCCAAGAAAGAACTCTGTGGTTTTAGATCTCTTAATAGAATCAATTTGTTACATTTTCATATTCTTTTTTTTAATAAAAAAAGGAAAAATTAAAAATACCTCACTTTACTGTGGAGGGAATATGAATGATCTTATAAAAATTTATAAAGATTATTTGTTGTTCAATGAGAGTATGGGTGTAAAATTTTTATTAAATGTAGGCGGTGGAGTTTAACCTTAGCAGGACGGAACTTTTTAGAGCAACACTAAGGACGGTTAATGGGAGTTTTACTCCAATTTTTAAAAAAAGTATATTTCTTTTTTTTAATAAAGCTTTAGCATATCAAAGTCCTTTTAAGAATGTTTTTGTTCAGTTTGATATGTTTCCATGTTTTTTATACGAAAAAAATCAAAAAACTTATTTTAGAATTAACGCCATCTATAATAAAAAAGATTTTGTTTTAGTTAACGTCATCTATAATAAAAATAAAAATTGCATTCGAACTTCCATAACGTTTACACTTATTAGATATACATATCTAAGAAAAAATGTTAAATTCATCTATTATATTATTTGTTAAATTATTTCAACAAACGCTACTTCATATGCAAAAAAGGCATATTAATCATAGATTAATATTTAGTTTTTTTCAAATATATAAAAAAAAATGAACTAACATTTATTCAACTATTATAAAAATACAACACACGAGTATTATAATAAAAAATTCGTAAATATTTACAATTGTTATGTGTTTCTGCACTTTTTACACATAAATAAAGTATGGCTTTTACAAATGAATTTTCCACATACACTGCATTTTCGTGTTCCCCTTTTTCTTGGCTTACAATCAATAAAAGAGCAATATCCTCGTTGAACTGATGTATTTGGGTTCTCGTCAACATCAAAAAACCCGTAAAAAGATAATAAGTTTCTGGTAGATAAGCGAGTAAATGAACTTTGACTTCTAATCTACATCCATTTTTCAGCTAAAAGTAGAGAAAGGTGTTTTATAAAGCATTTTCTTCCTCCTCTTGAAACTTACGGGTATGCATCTGAATCATTAGCTCTCATAATTACCCAGCTATTATTAACTGCAATATCAAGAAAATTTGTAAAAATTGCAACTGGCCAACATCTAGAAGACTTATAACAGCTGTAATTTCTTGCCATTCTGTTAAAAACATCCACTCCAGATTTAAACCTATTATAATCTAGAATAGTTTGAGGCTTTTTTCTGAGCCCAAAAGTATCTATTTGTGATAGATGTTGACTAGATAACACATAGACTGGTTTGAAGTTTTTTTAGAATGTTTTTCCGGTATATAAACTGTTAACGAAGAGATTTCTGAATACAAAAATCTACTCTCACAATCATTCAAACCCAGACCTTTTAAATGCGCTGGAAGGACTACATGGGGCATGAACCTTCTATTACTTCTTACCGTACCACAGATTGTATAGTTTTGATTTTTGGCCCAATTACACAAATCCTGGGACATAAAAAACCTATCTGCATAAATACCAATACCGGTCGGTAAGCAAGAAATATTTACCAATCTTTTTACTATATTATTGGGTTTAAAATGATCCCTGTCCACTAAACCACTTTCATAAATTTCGCTACAAAAAACAGAAAAACTGAACGAGTCTACACAGTGATAAATTTTCATACCATATCGACCTGGCTTGGATGGGTCGTATACTTTTATAGGTGACCTGCCTCTATACTTGACGAGCTGCTCGTCAATTGTAACGCAATTAGATGGTGACAATATTTATGAAAGTTTTCGAGGAAAAAATTTTGTAAGTATCTTATCGGAGCTAATTTATCTGAACTATTTCTTGTAGTTCTTGAATCAAATCTTATAAAGGTACGAATAAGAATGAATACGTCTCTACTGATTGCAGCTTTTAAAAAAGGGGTTCCATACTTTTCAGAAAAAAGATGTTTGACATCAATCTGCTGATCTTTAGACTGCCCAATGTAAAGAATACAGGCTAAGTATGCTAGCAAATGTTCCATTGAAAACCTTTCATATAAACTTTTGAGGTTCTCCAACAAACAATTAGGACTTCTACAAAAAAAAATTTAACTAAATAATGTTTTCTAATAGAAAATTACTTGTAGTTTTTTCCATTCTTTCTTTTGTGCAGACAAAAATATGGTTCAAAGAGATTCAGTGAAAAAAAGATTAAACATTTTCAAAGGATCTTTCAAATTTTTTTGCCGTATCTTTTGGACCTGGTCTACTTGAGATGATATTAGTTGATGATCTTCTTCCACAAATCTCTCTCGGTTCCCAAAAAATTGGGTTCCGTCTGGTGCTACAAGGGACACATCTTCGCAAAGAGCCGTTTCTTCATTGCTTGAATCTGTTCGCCCTTCGCTATCAACTGAATTTTGAATTTCATATTCACTATTTGAAAAAACGTCAGAACCAGAGGTTTCTCCTTCATCACTACTTGTATAAAAACTTGAGGAGCTCATAATAAAATTTTGCGAAGTAACTTAGGAAATCCAAATGAAGATTGTCAAGAAATGGAAGAATTATTACACATACACAAATAAAGCAAGAGAGAGAGTTTTGTGTAATCTATACGCGATTCTTCACTATTCATTCATGCCAAGGAATTATTTACCAAATGTGGTGAGAAAAAAGATAACAAATAAAAGGTGAGATAAAGATAACAATTATATATGGTTCGTGTAGTCAATGGAACAATTGAGGTCACTCTAGCCGCATGCGTATTCTCGATAAAAAATCAATATCAAGTAAGAGTTCTTTGTGTTTGAAATCATATTTTGATTTATTTCTGCGTTGTATGATGTGTCTTTAAAAAAAAAAAAAAGCAAAGCACCTATCACAATATCACTACGTTTTTTGAATGATAAGCACTCATTCACTCAACAGTGCTCTCAGCTCATGCTCGTTTCCTATCCCATCGTTTTGTCGTGTGTGTTTTATTGTAATGAAGTTAGCGTTATTCTTACCTATAAAACTTGTTAAAGCTAAGCTACTTTTCGCGTTTTCATTCCCTCTGTGCTCTGCTCCTTGACTTTTAACTCCAAAATACTTATCCTTGCTTGCACTTTTTTGAAAGTACTATATGCAAAATACCAAGTAAAATTCTCCACTCTTTTCCTAATGATATTTCGTTATGATTCACTTTTGTCCTGCTGAGATGACGAGACTTCGTCGATAACTACAAACATCATAATTTTCAATACTTTAGTTTGTGCATTTTCTCCAAAAAATTTCTTCCTTCAAATATAAGCGTCGCTCGAATGATGGCGCAGGTTATTAACCCTCGAATTTCTAAGCGGTCAAATTGGCCATTAAGTTTTGTTTGATCAAGTCAGAGGCCAAGAAAGAACTCTGTGGTTTTAGATCTCTTAATAGAATCAATTTGTTACATTTTCATATTCTTTTTTTTAATAAAAAAAGGAAAAATTAAAAATACCTCACTTTACTGTGGAGGGAATATGAATGATCTTATAAAAATTTATAAAGATTATTTGTTGTTCAATGAGAGTATGGGTGACGGAACTTTTTAGAGCAACACTAAGGACGGTTAATGGGAGTTTTACTCCAATTTTTAAAAAAAGTATATTTCTTTTTTTTAATAAAGCTTTAGCATATCAAAGTCCTTTTAAGAATGTTTTTGTTCAGTTTGATATGTTTCCATGTTTTTTATACGAAAAAAATCAAAAAACTTATTTTAGAATTAACGCCATCTATAATAAAAAAGATTTTGTTTTAGTTAACGTCATCTATAATAAAAATAAAAATTGCATTCGAACTTCCATAACGTTTACACTTATTAGATATACATATCTAAGAAAAAATTTTAAATTCATCTATTATATTATTTGTTAAATTATTTCAACAAACGCTACTTCATATGCAAAAAAGGCATATTAATCATAGATTAATATTTAGTTTTTTTCAAATATATAAAAAAAAATGAACTAACATTTATTCAACTATTATAAAAATACAACACACGAGTATTATAATAAAAAATTCGTAAATATTTACAATTGTTATGTGTTTCTGCACTTTTTACACATAAATAAAGTATGGCTTTTACAAATGAATTTTCCACATACACTGCATTTTCGTGTTCCCCTTTTTCTTGGCTTACAATCAATAAAAGAGCAATATCCTCGTTGAACTGATGTATTTGGGTTCTCGTCAACATCAAAAAACCCGTAAAAAGATAATAAGTTTCTGGTAGATAAGCGAGTAAATGAACTTTGACTTCTAATCTACATCCATTTTTCAGCTAAAAGTAGAGAAAGGTGTTTTATAAAGCATTTTCTTCCTCCTCTTGAAACTGACGGGTATGCATCTGAATCATTAGCTCTCATAATTACCCAGCTATTATTAACTGCAATATCAAGAAAATTTGTAAAAATTGCAACTGGCCAACATCTAGAAGACTTATAACAGCTGTAATTTCTTGCCATTCTGTTAAAAACATCCACTCCAGATTTAAACCTATTATAATCTAGAATAGTTTGAGGCTTTTTTCTGAGCCCAAAAGTATCTATTTGTGATAGATGTTGACTAGATAACACATAGACTGGTTTGAAGTTTTTTTAGAATGTTTTTCCGGTATATAAACTGTTAACGAAGAGATTTCTGAATACAAAAATCTACTCTCACAATCATTCAAACCCAGACCTTTTAAATGCGCTGGAAGGACTACATGGGGCATGAACCTTCTATTACTTCTTACCGTACCACAGATTGTATAGTTTTGATTTTTGGCCCAATTACACAAATCCTGGGACATAAAAAACCTATCTGCATAAATACCAATACCGGTCGGTAAGCAAGAAATATTTACCAATCTTTTTACTATATTATTGGGTTTAAAATGATCCCTGTCCACTAAACCACTTTCATAAATTTCGCTACAAAAAACAGAAAAACTGAACGAGTCTACACAGTGATAAATTTTCATACCATATCGACCTGGCTTGGATGGGTCGTATACTTTTATAGGTGACCTGCCTCTATACTTGACGAGCTGCTCGTCAATTGTAACGCAATTAGATGGTGACAATATTTATGAAAGTTTTCGAGGAAAAAATTTTGTAAGTATCTTATCGGAGCTAATTTATCTGAACTATTTCTTGTAGTTCTTGAATCAAATCTTATAAAGGTATGAATAAGAATGAATACGTCTCTACTGATTGCAGCTTTTAAAAAAGGGGTTCCATACTTTTCAGAAAAAAGATGTTTGACATCAATCTGCTGATCTTTAGACTGCCCAATGTAAAGAATACAGGCTAAGTATGCTAGCAAATGTTCCATTGAAAACCTTTCATATAAACTTTTGAGGTTCTCCAACAAACAATTAGGACTTCTACAAAAAAAAATTTAACTAAATAATGTTTTTTAATAGAAAATTACTTGTAGTTTTCTTCCATTCTTTCTTTTGTGCAGACAAAAATATGGTTCAAAGAGATTCAGTGAAAAAAAGATTAAACATTTTTAAAGGATCTTTCAAATTTTTTTGCCGTATCTTTTGGACCTGGTCTACTTGAGATGATATTAGTTGATGATCTTCTTCCACAAATCTCTCTCGGTTACCAAAAAAATTGGGTTCCATCTGGTGCTACAAGGGACACATCTTCGCAAAGAGCCGTTTCTTCATTGCTTGAATCTGTTCGCCCTTCGCTATCAACTGAATTTTGAATTTCATATTCACTATTTGAAAAAACGTCAGAACCAGAGGTTTCTCCTTCATCACTACTTGTATAAAAACTTGAGGAGCTCATAATAAAATTTTGCGAAGTAACTTAGGAAATCCAAATGAAGATTGTCAAGAAATGGAAGAATTATTACACATACACAAATAAAGCAAGAGAGAGAGTTTTGTGTAATCTATACGCGATTCTTCACTATTCATTCATGCCAAGGAATTATTTACCAAATGTGGTGAGAAAAAAGATAACAAATAAAAGGTGAGATAAAGATAACAATTATATATGGTTCGTGTAGTCAATGGAACAATTGAGGTCACTCTAGCCGCATGCGTATTCTCGATAAAAAATCAATATCAAGTAAGAGTTCTTTGTGTTTGAAATCATATTTTGATTTATTTCTGCGTTGTATGATGTGTCTTTTATTACCCAGATAATATCATGACACAAATTCAATAATGAGTCCATTCTCTTCATTTTTTTATTCAAGTACGCAACCATGCGCTGTTCAACAAATCGATCTAAAAAGCTTATCCAATTTTTTTAATCTTTTTTACTTTTTATAAAATATTTTGCACTGTAGAAAAATAAATTTATAAAAACAAAGTTTTGAATAGTGATCAATATAATTTTTTCACAAAACTACATATTCGTACGCTTGTTTGTTTTGTTATTAGCTAATAATGAAAGACTTGCTATAATACCCAAAGCGAAGGAAATAATAGAAACATGATTTTCGAACGTCATGTGTTTCAAAAATAATCCTCAGAAAAAAATTCTAAATTTGAAATCCACTTCAAATATTTTTATAACTTGTTTAAGGTTACAACTTAAGTTTTTCATAAAAACATATTAATTTTAGATGGCGTTAAATTTAAATTTCGTATAAATTACTATAAAAATTTTTAATGTGGTGAAAATTTTATATTTCTTTTTATCTTTAAAACCCATTAAAAAAAATAAAATACCACCACGTTAGCATATCGACTAGCTATATTTTTCTATCAGAAAAAGAGATTTTAAATATTTACTAGCCAAAAAAGCCCTACTCCGTCTTTCTAAGGTTAATTGAACACTTCAGACAAGTAAATTAGAAGTTTGTGTGATATGATAGTCGAATAATAATAATAAATATAGGTTTATGATGTTCAAAGCTCAATTCCATTCTTTGTTATTTATAGGCAAAGCTTTCATTTCAGCATTTATAGTGTAAATTCAAATTTTTATTTTTAAAGTTTTGTTTCAAAATTAAAAATCAGTTGTTTTGAATATTCTAAGAATTTCTATTGATATAATTTGATATTTTTAAGAACCACATATAAATACAGTCAATCTTCTAGTTTTCAAAAAAATAAATGGGGCCTCTCTTTCAGATTCTTTGAGAACATCAAATTTACTTAGTTTTACTCTTTTAATTTTGGCACAATATTTTTTTATCGGTCAAAGTAGTGTGAAAGCAATTGCCAACACTTTTTTACTACCTTAGCTGGCTGTATTGGCCCTATAAATGTCATTTTAATAATTTTCCTTTATTTATGATGTTTAGATTCAAAACATTTGATTAAAGCTTATGTTTTCATCAAAATAATAGGGAGCCAACTCCTATTCAGGGAATAAAAACGTGAGATTTTTTGAAAAAATAATTTTAACGCCATCTATAAATATCCTAAAATCCTATAAATGAAATACAAGCCGTATCACTGCGAAATTTAGAAATTTTGAATGCCATATTGAATAAATTTCTAGAATCTCAGTGGAACCTGGGTTTGCCAACTTAATCCCTTCGGAAAACCGTTTGTTATCAGAAATACTCTTGAACCAAGATTTTTTAATTTTATTTTAAATCACTGGTTTACAGAAATTTTCTTTTGACATGAAGTTTTATCACATAAGGTTTTCATACTATATTCATTTCGATGACGTTTGAATTTTTTTTAAAATTTATTTTGCAAAATCCACATTTACAAAATAAATCATTTATGCATATTTCTAAAATTGTTTTTTGTGTTATGGAATTTTTTGCATTCTTAAAATCTATTAGAATTTAATTAATAAATTTTAAATGAATTTATCATATACATTTTGCTATGTTTGTGGTACCTACACACAATGCAAATGATTGGACTCCTTTATCGCTAGCTCTAAAAGAATCTTAAAAGGTGTTCTTCTTCACAACGGAAACAAGTATGGGTCAATTCCAATAGGTCATTCTCTAGAAATGAATGTGAAACATTTGTTATTTTGGAAGAATTGCAATACTATGTTCATAAATGGATGGTTTGCGTAGCCTTAAAATGCTATAATTTTTATTAAGACAGCAAGGAGGATACACAGAATATCTTTGTTTTCTGTGCTACTAGGACAGTAGGGCTACTACAGATAATTGGTTAAAAAAGAATTCACACCCAAGATACCGTATAACGCGGGGTGTCAAGAATATCATTCATTAACAATCCTCTAGTTCACAGAAAAAATCATTGTTTTCCGAAGTTAGTGATGAAAAAAAGAAACAAGAATTTTTGATGGACCTCAAATAAGAACACTACTCAAAGATCCTAATTTTCTTTTAACGATGACTGAAGCAGAAGCAAACGCCTGCAATACATTTTCTAATGCTGTAAAAGTCTTCTTTGGGAATAAAAAGCAAGTCATTTTTCAGAAATTGTGGAAAAACTGCTCTTAAGTTTTTAAGCACTTTGGCTAAAATACATTACTTACAGTTACACAAGTTTCCAGAAAATTTGGATAAAGTAAGCGAAGAGCAAGCTGAACGCTTTCACAAAGACATAATGGAAGAAAGCCATCAAGGTCGTTTGGATTCAAGCATGATGGTGGATATTGCTGGAGTTTGCTAAGGCATATTCCAAAAGCTAAACATAAAAGATAGGCAAAGAAAAAAAAGTTTATCCAACTGTAACTTTTAATTTTCCTTTTTTCCTTGTTGCAATATAATTTTTTATTTTTTGATATTTTAATTCTTTTACTGTTTGTTATATATTTTTTAAATTTATTTATGCTTAGACTAAAACTTTTTAATTCCGTATACTTTTAAGAAGTTCAGGAAATTTATAACAGAAACCTGATGTGGTAGTCAAAAACTATCTTCATACATTAATTAGTTCTGCACATAAGATTTAGTTTAAATCTGTTCAATAACTGTGTCAGAAAAATTGCGTTGACCAGTATCCACAGAGGCAACTTTTCGAGTGCGTGATCAGAGGAACAGTTCATGAACCGAGTCAAAATTTGTTAAGAATTATCCTGTGACAGATTTGTGTGTAGGTCTAGGTGTTTCTTGACATCAAGTTGTTTCGTAAAGGAGGCATGCATATATTCTATTCAAAATTTTTGTCTAAAGGGTTTGTGCTTCGACGGTGGTTTTTATGCCTTTTGACCATAAAATCTAAGCAGAAATCTGCTTATACTACGACCTCTTTGTTTTTGTGCTTTATCAAGTTCAGTTCATAATATTGAAAAATTTATCAGAGAAAAAAAAGTTCAAAAATCTATCTGCGCAGAAATATAAGTTAAATTTTTAATAAGGTTTGAAATAATTTTTCACAAATTGATTTTTTAGAAAAACATTTTTCCACATCAAAACTTTTGAATTCATGCTTTATCATTAACCCATTTAGGACCAAGCAAAGCAGACGACTTTAGTAATTCCATTTAGCCCTTTCAGGCACAATGGGACACCAGGGTCCAAAAATCGCCTGCTTAATTTATATAAAAACTCATTGAGAAACAAAGCAGACGATAGAAAACCCATGCTCGTCTGCGTTCCCTTTGGGAACATTGGTCGTAAATGGGTTAACAAAAATGTAATGGTCCCTAGTCGTTTTTTAATCCTGCTAGTTTGGTCTAGAATTGAATGCCGCTAGTCGAAGGAACTCATTGCCTACATTTTAATTTTATATATGCTTGGATTTGAAGACCAAAGTTTGATATAGTGAAGTTATAGTTTTATTGATAATCATTTTGTTCTGTTTTTAGGCATAGAACACCTCATAGTTTGGCATTTTGTTGCACATTTAATATAATTCATGTGAGCATGTTCTGTGTAAAAGATTTTCGATATTATATGCTTTGCTATACGAAATATATATAACTAAATTAGAACATACGAGTTATTTTAGTGTAGATGAAATTGGCACAAAAATTAGACTCAAATGCTAACTTATTTCTTGTTCTGCGTATATGTGTAGCTATTTAAATGTACCAAAATATATGTTTTTGCGTATCTGAACAACTGACAGTTCTACCTAAAGAACGAAAAAAACCGAAGAAAGTTTTCATGTATCCGGACACTCGCTTATCCGTTGTCTCCGAACATGTTCGGATAGACGAGATTCTACTGTATGAATTTACCCGTAAACGAGGAACTCATAGGCTGCATGAATCAATGATTATGTACGATAGCATCAAATCTGGTGTAGATAAAATCAAAAGGCCTCTGACACTGGCCAATGGTTACTAAGTATAAATATCTAGTTGTAATTGATCTCAATAAATAGCGTATTTTAGAAGATAATAATTTAAAATGCTTTAGCTAATACCTATATATCTTTAAAAAAAGTACTGATAATATTGGTAGAATGACAATTGTTTTACAGTTTTATCTCTTAAAAGAAAAATTTATGTTCAAATCAAAAAACCTCCAAAAATAAAAGAAGATTAATCACGAAATCGTACGGAATTAGTGTGGATCAAAGTACGTTGTCGCACCTACTACCAAAAAAGGACGCTGTCAAACAGGCAAATAAAAGAGTTGTTTTCTATGTAAGGAAATTGTCGTGAACAACATAAAATACTTCTTTGTCAAAATTGCATTACAATGATTCATATTTTTTTAAATTTTTTATATTTTTCATTTGCTTTGCAAAACTAAATTTAAAGAAAACTGAGAACTTCAATATATATTTTTTATAAAATCATAGTTTTTTTTATCCTAGTTCAAGGTAATAGTAGTATATCATAACTATAACACAGTATGCGTTTTCTGTAGTTGTGTTGTAAGTATAACACACACACACACACACACACATACACACACACACACACACACACACACACACACACACACACACACACACACACACACACACACACACACACACGCACACGAGTTTCTAATTTATTTTATTTTCCATTGTATTCGTTCCAATCATACAACAAAGTTTTTAGTTATATTTTTTTCCAAATTCGATGAAATAAAATGGACATCCACAACCGAGAAATAGAATGGGTGCCATATTTGTAAAGAGCATTTTATAATCACTTCGTTGTAATATCTTTTCCATGGAGTTATGAGATCACACAACTAGAATTCGTTCGGAGCTGTAAAAATGTTATCAAGTATTGTATTGCGTATTTTGCTATCGATGCGCATATCCTCAAAATTTATCGGTGGGGGGGGGGCGCAAACTTTTTTTTAAAATTTTGTGTCTAAGACAGCCGTAAAATAAAGAAAGTAATATGAAAGAAAGCCTACTCACTAGGCAAAAATCAGTCTTTTAAATGATGTAAAAAAGATATGAATATGAGAAAATTCAAAATCATTGGTGTAGCGAAAGACTTTTTCGACCCCTTGAAATCAAATGGGGATTGTTAGAAATATCATATGTGGGTATGATTCATTTCGTTTGTCTACATGCGATGATGTGCATTGATTGGTACAAATGTCACTCAGAATTGCTTCTCCCTTTTAACTATTATTCCAAACGTACATTATATCGTGGCTACTATTGAAGCTAGTAAGAGAAACTCTGGCTTAGATGGACGCACATACTGAAGGAATGACGGACGACACTTGTGACACTCTCTCCCAATGATATTGTTATAGCCAAACATAGGGAGCCGCTTTTTTGTTATTTGTGACTACGACTCCTAGTAAAAAAATTTTGCTGCCCGGCTCCGAAGCCCTGGATAAAATATAGATTGATGATTCAAAAAGATTTCCATCAAATTTTTTAAATTTCTTTACGTTCTTCGTGGATAAAATCATATGGTGCATATATTTAGTATTTCCATAAGTCATTAATAACTTAAATTTTAAACAATAATGGATTTAAGAGACTAACTGGAAGAGCTTCTAGTCTAGAATCTAAGCGTTAATTAGACAAACTAAATCCTTTGTTAATGTTAAATTTTTTTTCTTATTTTTTTAAAGTAAAATCTTTAAAAAAAATCGCAAATTTTAATTATGATGAAAATTTAAGAATTCCAGAATATTGATTTAGATTACGTGAAATTGCAGATGGATTAATGAATTGTTCCAAGTATTTAAATTAATCTAAATTCGTGAAAATACTAACTCATTCTGTTGAACGATATTTTTCTCAAATGAACATTACATGTTCTGGCAAAACAACACATATAGCGAAAAAAACGACTTCACGTGTTACCTGGAAACGAAAGAAAGGACTACTGTCAGACTTGCAAGACCAAACGAAACATAACTAGAGTAAAAATGATCAGCAATCTTGACATTTTTAGTAAATGAAATACCCTAATTTTCTTATTTTTCGCTAATCTTAGGGTTTCTTTTAACTAAGTAGGTTTATCCTTGAGTTTTTCTAAAAATTCATAATAGCAACACTGGTTCCAGTTATTATCCTTTGTTTAAAAAATTGGAAAACTATCAAACACATAAAAAATTATTTTCTCCTACTCACTCTTATCCCATGGGTAACATTTTTAGGGGTTGGTCGGTGGAGGTAAAGATTTTACACCTATATGAGTCTAATGCGCCCCCTGTAACAATAATGGAAGATACGCTTAAAGGATTTAAAAAAGACAACCGAGCTTTAGTTACAATGTTCCCAAAGGAAACGTAGACAATGGCCTTCAGTGATCTCTATTTAATTCCATTTAAAACAAAAGATCGTCTACGTTTCCTTTGAGAACATTGCTACTGAATAGTTTAACCAGCATACTAGGTAATAACCAAATAACTAAAAAATCGTATTTTGAAAAAAAAAAGAAAAAAAAGTAAAGCGTATTTTGATAAGTTTGACCCAGTTGGACTAAAAACAGAAGAGTACATCATAAATTGGATTGTTATTATGATTTATAACAATGAGAATATTTTATAGGCAAATTCTTTGTATCGATTCGCATATCCTTATTTACTTGTCGTCATTACTTCTCTACTCCTTATTATATATGCACTGTTACTAGTGATGTGCCTGAAATGAGATCAATAATCACTTCTATTTTTATGCTCTTCTGTTATTACTACACAAAGTGAATCTTTTTTCGTGCAATATATTTATTATTTCATTTTGATGATATATATCTTCCAAAACCTCAAGAGTTTGGACACGCAACTCAACCCCTCATAATTTTTAGGCCAGCGATGAGGACGTGCGCCAAGCTCTCATAATTTTTTCCCTATTCTCAATTGCATGTTACTACCGGTATATAGATTTTCCATTGTTCCAAATGTGATATTTTTATAATGTTTGTTTCGTGCTTGATTTGATATAATAAAAGTGCGGAGACACCTCGCTAAAATCCTTTCTTTATTGAAAAGGGATGAAAAATCGATTTTTAAGAAGTTTTAGCGTTGAACGTTTTGTTGCCTCTTCAAGTTTCACTAAAGATATGATTCCACTAGTTTCCAATATAATTTATCTTTTTTTCATAAAACAAAGAGGTATGCGCCTGCATAGAAATATATGCAAAAAACCAGAATACAATAAGACGCGGAGAGAAAAAAACGTTATCTAATTTTCGAACACTATCTGTCGTGTTCATCTTCAAAATACAAAAATAGCAAAGTGGGAACAAGGCGAAGAGAAAGTGGAAATTTTTTGATTGATAAAGTTTTTATCTCCTTTCAAGTTGGGGGTCGGTGGCTACAATCCTTTCTCTCCATTTTTTCCTGTTGTAAGCATCCTCTTTGTTGAGAATGAGATTTTGGAGTCGCTCTGTTAGTCCATCTTTTTCGTTGTCTTCTCCTGCTTCTTTTTCCATCTATTTTTTTAATCTATCGTTTGTCTCACTTAGAGATGTATCGGATATCCGCAAAAATTTTTACATCCTCATCTGTGGATTTTTTTCATGTTAACATCTGCATCCGCAATTTAAAATATTTACATTATAGCTACTTTTCTCGATCCGAGATTCAGAAGTAAATTATTTACCAATTTTGAAACAATAAATAAAGTAAAAACTATTCTTTTGAATTTATATGATGAGGATAAGATTGGTAATAGTAGCATAGAAGTAAAAAGCTGCAAAAAATGAAGAAAAATGCTAATGAAGTTTATACCTCCTTGAATGAAGCTATGGACTCTATTCTAAACTCCAGTAGTGAAGAAGAAAACGAGAAGGAAAATGAAGATAATGAAGCTTTTAATGAAGAAATAACGAAGTATCAAAAAGAAAAATAATTAATGACACGGCTACTCAAAGCTTAGATGGGTGGAAAACTAAAAAAGAAGAATTTCCATTTTTATCAAAAATTGCATGTCAATGACCTTACCTGTCTTTCTAGCACTGTTCAAAGCTAGAAGCATGATTTAGGTTTTTTTACATTGGTGGATTAAAAAAAAAGTAAAAAAAGGGATTAAAATAGTAAGATACTGTAAAATATAAAACATAATTTTTTAAAAATATTTTATATCCGCATAAAAATTTATTTTGGATATTCGCATTCGCTATGATGTTAAATCTAATATCCGCATCCGCGGATGTAAAAAATTCACATCCGATACATCTAACTCTCACTATGTCGTTTTCTCTCTTTCTTAAAAGGTGTCCGTAACGCCGTAATTTGCCGCGTTCCGCTACTGCCAATACACTTATTATAACTTCTGTCTTTTCTCTCACTTCTTCAGTTCCCTAACATCTTTTCAGTTACTGCTAATTTCCTTTCATCTTTTTTCTTATGCTCCAGCATTCACATTCATATGTCATTACTGATCTTACAATTGTTGTGTTAATCTTCGCTTTCAGTTTTATGCTCATTCTTTTGTCATCTTCTTTTCAGCTTTATTAGCCCGTTTTTATACAGAATCGCTGTTTGAAATGAGTCTCTTCCATTTAATTCTTTCTTTCATATTGGTTTCGGCAGAAAAAGGTTTTACGGCCGGAAGCCTTTCCTGACCCCAAACCCTCCCCATTTATTCGAGCTTGGGACCGGCATTATAGATTCTTTTGTAAGAAACCTATAATGGCAGGATCTTTTGTCACCTATCATTGTTTTTACTTCTTTCCATTACCACCTGGCATTGATCCTTGCTTGTACCTCTTTTTGACAACTTCCTTTCTCGGAAATTTGTGTAACCAAATACTTGAAGTTGTTTACTTGTTTCAGCTTTACTTCATATTTATCTTCTTTTTCATTTGAAAATCATCATTTTTATTACATAACATAACTCCTGTCTTATTAGCATTCATCTTTAGCCCAAACGTATCGTATTGCCGTTATATATAATATATATCTTATTTTCTACATATCTAAACTTTGGAGTATTCAGCTTTATGACATAAATTTGACTAAAATTAGAAAATTTCAAATATGGATTATTTGTAATGATTTCTAGCGTATAAAGTATATTTCCAAAAGATGGAACTCTTAAATTTTGTCAGTTCCCCAGCATGCATAAGTTCCAAACTAAGTACATTTGATTACGTTCTTCTTTGTTCTTAGTAAACTGCGAGGCCGAATAAAAGTAAAACGTTTTGGAAATATATTTTGTAAATAAGAGATCTTATTTTAGCAGACGCCTACCTCCAAGATTTCACTTTGTGCAGAAGCGGATTTAGACAGTTTGCCAAAGAAGAGTTGTCCTTCAGATCCGTAAGATGATATGCCTTATCAATAAGTTCAATGTTTACGACGAGTAACACTCGAGATTAATTAATTCTCAATACTTTCCAATATTTTGAAAAGACAATTCATTTTAGAAAAGAATGTTATAGTATGGGTTGAATTTTTTTGTAGATGCGCCCGTCCTGGGAAAGCGTATCTTGGGAGAGGGGGCAGAAGGACACACAGTTCTAAAATAAGTAGATAGATCGAAAGCATAAAGGCTAAGTAGAAAGTTACTTTACCTGCAGGCTACTTCCAGCGATGGCCTACGTCACTGTTCGAAAGGAAATTTCGTATTTTCAAACTTCATTTTTTTTCATACCGTGAAATCGTATCGCAATAAAAAAAACGCCATTTAAAAAACGTATCCAAATTTTGGCAAAAAATCGAGACCAAAACGATTTGTTTAATGGCATATTAATATTATGGGTTTTTTATTTTATTTTTTATACATTAATCATTTAAAGACCCCTTTTTTAGATAGATATATCGAAATAATAGTCTGTTAAGAAATATTCAAAATCATCAAATCTTATATATGCTTTTAGAGACCCCAATTTCAAGTAAATTTAAGTAAATGTTGAAAAAGTTTATTCAAAATTCATTTATTGCAATGGGAAAAAGAGTGTTCAACAGTTTGAATAATTGCCTTTCTCTTGTAAGTAAATCAATCAATTAGCTATTTAATCTTTTGTGTAATTAGCTATCATCATTGATATATACAATAATAGATGAATTCCTTCTCGATTATATAACATGTGTTTGTGGTGACTGGAATATGCCTTCTTACCATGCCACGTACACTGCCTATAACTGATCCAAACGTCCTCTATACTTTGCAATAAAATGTTCAATACTTTTTGCTTAATTTTTGTAAAATAGAAACTTCCTCCCTTCCATAAGTACCTGTGCGTGATGGATGTAGTTTGATTAAAGATTTTCTCTCTCATCTTGATTCATTCTGTTTTAGTAAGGATGCTGTCGATGCACTTTGCCATGAGTATGAAGATTTGTTTAGAATTGAGTCCGATTGCTTGGCCAGTAAGGAGATACTGAAAGAGGAATCAAAAGTTGAATTCCAACGGCTCTCTATCTCAAAAGACGACTCTGTGGTAGGTTGCATGCATTTTTTACCTCTCTCTATAATTTTAGAAAGAAGTTTCTCACCTCACAGGGCATTGTATAAATAAAGGTAAAGAACCATATAAATGTAAATTTATGTAAAGTTTAGCTGGAGTTTAACCTATGACTACTTCGTGTTAGACTTGTTGTAAGGTTTAGTCAAAGTCAACCCCTACTATTGTCATTATTCTGTAGAAAGAATGTGTGGAAAAACTGGATGGAATTTTTTCAAGTTTTCTCTTTCCATAAAATGTCTATTTTTATTATTATTATTATCATCATCATCATCACTATAAAGTTATATTTGTTAAAAAATATGTTTTGGCCTTTGGGAGAACACTTTAAAATATTTATTTGACCAATGTATACTATTTACTATGTGTTTATTTTATTTTCCTACTCTTTACTCACATATTTCGTTATCCGGATAAATCTTCCTTCAAAGTAAGGGATTATGCAAAGAAAAATAGATAACCAAAGAATTAACCTTCAAACTGATTAAATATCACATTATCAAAAAAATCTTTTTAGATTGTTCAACGGGGTGTTTTTGAACAACTCTAATCATATTCTGTCATCACCAACAATATCATTCATTCTCTGTGGTATTTTGAAAAACAATTCATTTTACTTAATAATGAGATGTTATTTCGGAATGTATTGTATTTTTAAATAAAACTCTTGTACCTTATCAATCCTAATCAAATGTAAAGAGGCCTTTGAATCGGTTGTAGATAACGTACCTTGCACTTTTCGTTGAATGAACTTTAATGTGAACACGAGATTTTGTGAATAATCAAAATAAGATTTCGACAAAAAAAACCATGACAAGATTTCTTCGAAAATCAAATGAGATTTTGTCGACACTCGAAACAAATTTTTTCAAAAACGAAAACAAGATTTCATGAATAACCAAGATGAGATTTCGTGAATAGCCTAAACTATGTATATATGGACATCTTATTTTATTTGCTAGTTTATTTCTTAGTTAGTAATAATAACTAATATTAAGTTTATAATTAGCTTTACTTTAATTATTATTGATTATATTATCGGAACTAATATTTGGTGAGGCGTTAAAATAAGATGTAATTATGCAGTCTGAAGTAACATTGATCCACTTTCGCATTTTGTGATTGAAAGCCTATTGCCTGTGTCATGTTTGTTGTATGTTGTTGTTGTTGTTGTTAGCCCCTTGATTACAGTATCTCTTTATCAGTGTAATCTTATGTATTTATATTTGCTTTTGTGTAGCCTTTATTAATGCATGTCTCCTTTCTTCAAGATACTCACTCCTGAAACAAAGATCTCAGCACAAGCTATTTTCAAGGCATTGCAATTACGCGAAAAGTACTGCAGTGTTTCGTCTCAATCCTTTCCCCGCTTCACCTCTCGTTTCCTGAAAAATATTTCCGGCTTTTCTCACTACGATACTTCACCCATCCTCAAAACGAATCTTCAGGATGACTTAGGTTCAATTTGCATCCCCTTTTTTTGAATATCCCTGATTAGTGATGATGACGCCAATCTTAAGTATGCTGCATTAACCTTTAACCCATTTACGACCAATGTTCCTATTTTGGAACATAAGTAATTTCATCTTCGTCTGCTTTTTTAATGCTCATTTTGGTCAAGATCGGGAGAATATTAAGGTGAACAAAAAGAATTCAGCGCTTGTGTACACATATCGTTGAAAAAGGAGACAAAAATGATTTTGATCTTAACCCATTTACGGCCAATGTTCCTATTTTGGAACATAAGTAATTTCATCTTCGTCTGCTTTTTTCAATGACTTTGAATATAAATCGTCTGCGTTTTTTTAGATATCGTCTGCTTTGCTTGGTCTTAAATGGGTTAACAAGGGAGAATTGAAAAGTATTTACCTTTATGTAGCGCCTTTTTTAACTAATTATTGCTGTTTGGACTAAAAGCTAACCGTTTATAAAAAATGTCTGAAATTTAATTTTTTTGTTCCTAATTACTTTCTATTTCTTTTTTATTTAGTATGAAGGATTGTAAAATTATCAAAATTTTTTAACTAGATTTAAAAATGGTTCTTAAATTAACTATAATTTAACTAAACACAAATCAAATAAACAAATAGATGTTGAAGAATAGTTTACTAAACTAAATTGAAAAAGATGATCAATTCTAAGCATCTAAACCTCACTTACATGGTGTATAAAATATCATGAATGGGAAGTTGTTCAAGTTTTTTTTATCGTTACTGTCGTAGGGTTTTGTTAGCTATCGACCTCTATTGAATGTCAGTTTGTGTAATGTGAATCAACATATTGAATAATAATTAATGAAATAGCATAATAAATAATATGTTAAATGAATGAATCTTTTTTCAGGCAATAATGAGTTAAAAAGAGCGTGGCCATTATGTGCCATTCTGTAGATAGTAATATTTATTTTCTTGTCTCTCTCTCTATATATGGTACTGTAAATAATGGTGTTTTCGGGAAGAAACTTCAAATAATCACATATACCTAGAGCAGTGCCTACCAAACTCTCTGCCCTGACAAATTGTGTGCCCGGAGGAATCTCTAGTATGTCGCAAAAATATTTTTTGGAAGAGGCATTAAACATTTTATTCCGAGACACCACAACGCCATATTGAATGTAATCGTCTTTATACTACTTTCCTTTGGATGCTGTTAATCTTCTTAGATATCATGGGAAATTGATCTATTATTTAATTTGAAACTAAAAATCAAATAATATGCCTCCAAAATTCTAAACACTTTATGTGTTTAAAGTGGTTGTATTCTAAATTTTTCAAATTGGAGACTCCCGTTTTTGTACTTCAAAATTGGATTTCAAGGTCGCAAAAAATTATGAAATTAAAATATAATTTTAGAAAAATGAAAAATGAACTAATTTCATCACATTTCAATAGGCATAATTCAAATATGTCTTTTCGTTTAAATAAAAAACAACGTTTCAATAAGAATTGCTATAAAAATTATTTTAAAAAGTAAAATCAAATAATACAATAAAATTGATTTTGTGTTTCGATAACTTATATTCTAGCAAATAATAATGTCTGTAAATAGAAAATTCATCATCTTTTGTTTAAAATAAAATAAAGAATGACTCCAATAAAGTTAAAAAAAATTAATGTAAAAAAGTATAAATCGAAAATATAAACTAAAATAACATCTGGTGATTTAAGAATGCGAATAATACAAGTTGAAAATAAAAATAGCGTGCCTCAAAAAATTTATTTCATGGTGTGGCATTAGGTGAAAAAGTTTGACAGACACTACTGACTCAGATAAACCTTGGAAACTATTGTTTCTTTAGATAAAGCTTATATACCCGCGTTATAATAAATGGAATAGTTATTGTTTCACAGATTTTAGTGTTACATTTTCAAAATTTTAATGCCTTTACCCTTTCAATTTGTAATAATTAATCTAAGTTTCGAATACAATGAACATTAATACACATTCACATTTGTAAAATCATCATTTGATGATAAGTTGTCTGTTCACATGTGCCAAAAAAAATTGTGGAACAATATCTATTTTTCATTCATGGACTACGTTAACACATATGTCAGAGTTTTACAGGAGGCCGAAATAATTTCATATTTAAAGAATATGCTATTTTTTAAATATCAGAACTTTGAATAAAAATAGATGTCAAAGCTTTCCTATTAAAATAAGGGTTTAATATTTTGGCTAAACTATCAAATATACATCTTTTTTGGGTAATGTTGCACTATCCGTGCATTGATGAAAAGCAAATTTAATTGGATAGAAGTTGTTCATTGATATAATGCTTTCATATGTCAATCTTTTCTTAATGCGATTATAGTTTGAGTATCGCACTATACGTGCATTGTAGCAAATACAGTCTATGAATACGAGTATATCTACATGATACACATATAGTGCGATGTAACGTGTCTATGCATAATGCTGTGATGAAGAGATGATGAGCTGTATGAGACAGGGTCGCTCTCTTTTACTATATGGGTTACCAACACAAATCATTTTACACAAATCATACACACTTGAAAAAGATATCTCGTCCATGTTGCACTATGCCTGTATTGTCCATAATACTGGTCTTCAATTTGTATATGTATAGTAGTGAAGAGAGAGAAACACACATCGCACTATATGTGTATCATGTAGATATACTCGTATTATGGAGGCAGGCATAGACTGTATTTGCTACAATGCACGTATAGTGCGATACTCAAACTATAATCGCATTCAAGAAAAGATTGACATATGAAAGCATTATATCATTGAACAACTTCTTTCCAATTAAAATTGCTTTTCATCAATGCACGGATAGTGCAACATTACCCTTTTTTGGCATGCAAGTTCCTTCTTTTGTTCATGATAAGATTTGATCGTGAAAACTAAAATATACTTTCTGGTTTTAAAACAACTAGCACCAGACAAAGCAGTCGACTTTATTGAATTTCTTCGTGTTAAAAAACGGACACCGTCTCCTGTCCATTTTGGATCGCTGGTATTAAACAGGGGAATCAATAAATTGATATTTGCATGTATTTGAAATTTAATTTATTTTATCGATTAGCTAAGATTTTTTCCCATTCTGACTTCGATAAAGCAAATTTATCAATACCCATAAAAAATATGTTAAAATCGAAAATACGTTTAAATACTCCTAGAAAAAAACGTTATTTTCGAGAACCAAAGTTATTCATAAAACATTGAAAGAAAATTAGAAGTGAAATGAAGTTTCCTCTGCAAGGTTGTAGAGTAATGAAAGTTAAAAAAAAAATTTTTTTTTAAATAAAAAAATATCCCGTAAAATATATGCTAAAAATTTTTTTGTCAATTGAAAAAAAATAGTAAGAAACAAAAAAAGCATAGTATTCATATGTCAAAAAGTTATTTCTCTGAATCCACCACGTGTCTGTCTCATTGAATAAAGTGAAAGAATGTAATTAGACGTAACTTAAAACTATTACGGTTGAAAAAACTAAGCATCGCGTGTGTTTGTGTGTATAATAAAATTTCTTATTCATTGCTATTTTCATCTCTTTTCTTATATATAAATCCAATTTTGAAATATAGATCTGCGTGCCAGTCAAGTTAGTGAAACAGGTTTATTTTGACATTTTTTCGCTTACTCTACTAACTAACACATGTTTCACTTCCATTTTTACTCACTCTCTCTCACTCTCTCTCTCTCTTCTAACTCGTGAAACTAATCCAACTTGCTTTTTACTCTGCATTTAATCAAATACACTTGTATGGAATAGCCGTAAAATCTCGTGTATAATCTCCCACTGTTTTGCATCCTCTAGACCAGCGGTCACCAAACTGCGGATCCTATACAGAAAGGATCTTTTAAAGGAATACCCCATATAAATGTACTAAGTAAGTGGGTCTTTTACGAAGATTTCAAATCTTAGAATTTTAAAAGCAATAGATTAAATTTTAAGACTTTCTGAGACATACTCCTTTGATGCATCCTCCCAAAAAAACCAAGTCAAGTTGATGCATAGATATATTATTGGATGCAAGTTCTTTACATAGTATGCTTTGTACGTTCTGTTGAAGCATAAGTTCTTTAAAATTTTATTTCAATATGTGTTCATAACCTTGAAAAATGGGTACACAACTAAGGGTTCACATTTTTCATCATTTTTGAACACAAACATCTCAACGTGCTTATAAACGAAATTTTACGGTATTTTTAAGCTTCGGGCTTTGCTTTTTTTTGCATGTGTCTATTTTTTCCCAATTTTCCTTTGATAAATACATCATGGATTTGCTAGGGTGAAACAAATTGCGTCTTTCAACGCATGAATTATTTTTTCTGTTCTGTACCTTTTTTTAGATTTCCTTATAGATGTTGAAGCGGAGAAAGATGACAACCCATTTTCCTCTCCTGCTACCGTGAAAACAGGACACCACATACAATTTGATAAAGGAGTTTATTGCGTGTATGCTAGTGAGAGTGACTTCTTGAAAGGAGCAGAACCCCTGAACTTCCCCTTCATTGATCGTGACGAATTTTTGAATGACATGTCCATGCTGACCGCCTTCATGACTGAAGGCTCCATGTAAACTCTCCTTTCTTTCCCTCCTTGCGTAATAGTACAATTCATACCCGAACAAAAGGTATCTAGGACAAATCACACGAGCTTCAATTTTCTTCTTAAAAGATGCTTTAAATATAAAATACAAAATGCTGAAATCTATGAAAAAAATAATTAATGAAATCATTCAGATCTTGACATCTTTTAAGATCGACATATTCCATCAAGAATCACTGTAAATATATTAATTACTTTGTGCATGTTAGAACTGTGACTTATAAAAGAAAAATTCATTAAAAAAATAAACTCCCCTTTTTGATTCTAAGCATTTCATTTTTTTTTATTTAAAGTTGGTTTAAAAAATATCTAACATAAAGAATTTAAAACACTCCAAACGTACACGTTTTAATTCTCTACTACTTTTTTTTTTGTATTTTTTCGTCTTTTTTTATCTAGTCTATTTCCTCGCTAATCCATATCATAAATGGCATACTACTCGCATAATATAATTTTACAATATATTTTAAAACAGCTTGAAGATGACATATTTTTAAATTATGTCTGCTTTCCTCCAAAAAAAGGTCAACTAATAATAATGAAGACTTCAAAGCTGTTACATGTACGATTAGTGAAAACGTAAGCAAAAACATCATTGTATTGAACTTTTAAAGCTTAATGCAAAAGAAAAAACCTCGGGAAAGTCGGACAACAACTTCGTAAAAAAAAATTTGTCCGATTTAGAAGAATGTCGGAATTAAAATGTTTAAAATTTTAAAATTATTGTTTATACAATAATAATTAAATTTTAATTGAAAATTTATAGGTATTATAATAAAAAGTATGAAATTTTATTAAAAATATAAACAAAATTCAAAAGTATGCTCTTATATCACTTTGTCATTATTTTCTCTTGTGCCTTCTATTGTTTCATAATCTCCAAATTTTTCATTTGCAAAGCGTATTTCTCAACTTTATCTATTGCTACAAGTGCTTCCTTTATTGTGATTAGCTTAAGTTTGACAAGTTTAACTTTTTATGTGCGCCACAATTATCCAAAATAACGCACACTTTTCTACTTTCATTTGACAATTTTGTATTCCACTTTTTCATAAAATCTTCAAAGATGATAGAAGTCATCTAGTTCTTTTTATATGCAAGTGTTTTATGCCCATAAAAGCTCTTGGTTTTTTGAAAAGACCTATTGCTAGCAAAGGCAACTTCTCACTTCCATCCATATTGCAGCAAAGAGCAAAAGACTTCTATTTGCGGATTTAACATTGCATTTTCATAACCTAAATCGACAGCCAATTTTTTTGCTTTTCAAATAACATTTCTCCACCAATTCTTAAATTAGGTTTATTGTTATTTTAAACTATTTTATAAGAGCTTTATCTACCTTTTCAAAAGAAATACTCTGTTCGTTTGCTAGAAGTAGAAATATGAGAATTTTCACCAATTTTTAAAAAAATTCTTTAAACTTTAGATAAGCTTTGCTTTGAAATATTCTACTTAGTACAAATGTCTTTTCTCTCTAATAAAGGATTATTTTCAATGCATTGAATAATTTCAAGTTTTTCTTTGTACCTTCTTGTAATTTTTTTTGGCTTTGGAAAAAACAGTATAAAAATTTAGTATAAAATAAATAAAAATAAATTAATTTAGAAATGCATAAATTTAAAACTATATTAAATAATATTTATATTTATGTCCTATTTAAAAAAAAGTTTTAATATAAAAAAAAAAAAAGTAATTGTACATCTGTACGACTTCGATGATAATCAGATTTACAGATAATCAAGTTCACACGTGTCCGACTTAACCGAGGTTTCTTTAAGTTGAATATACCTATTGAAATGTTCACAATTTTTCTTGAAATCAAGAAAGAGAGAGAGAATGAATGGATCGCGTAAATTTTACAAGAATTTTAAATAAAAAAAAATTTACTAAAAAATTTGAATAACTGTTCACAGATTTTATCATTTTTTATTTCATATTTCTTCGCATTCTGATTTGATCAGCGTTTTAAGAAGAATAATTGGATTTGGTATGACATGACGTCCTGATGGGAATTGTCCAGCATGAGTTGTCGTAAAAGCAGTCTCGGATTCAATGGTTTGGCATGCTTATTTTCTTTTACCAGCGACTTCCTTAAAAAGCTTCCTTTCATAGTATTCATGATGCAGTTTTATCATTTTTGACATAAATCAGCTTCTCAATTTTTAATTAGCCATGTGTGGCATTACTTATTAATTGCTAACTTTGATCGCGATAAAAGCGGTATTTTGTTCTGTTTCGATAAAATTCATCATGAAATGAAAATGTGGTTTGAGACTCATCGGATAGTGTCTCTAAAAATGATAAATATTTCATTTTTGATGTCGACTATCACTAATTTGGAATGCTAGGAACTGACCTGTTTTTGGATTAGTTTTTTTTCCGAATTATAAAATTTAACTTTATTTGACTCATTATTTTATTTGTCTAGTTTTGATCCACACATTTCTTTAAAATATAAATTTTATTCTCAATAATCTTTTCCAACTGTTAAGCAATGTTCTAGCTTGTACAATATTTCCACTGCGCACTCTTGAGAGGGTTAATACATTTTAAAAAATGCTTCACCTGATGTACCAGCATCGTCTACTAGAATCATATTTTCACTGAGATATTTTTGGTAGTGCTCAAATAATAATCAGTCATAATGTCTTCATCCATATGTTGTATTTAAAGCCCATTTGGTCCTAGAAAAACAGATTGGATGATCGTTTTAGTCAAAAATTCATGAGTTTATGGATGTGCAGAGCAATTATCTAATATTAACATATTTTTCGCGTTATATTCAATTACAGTAATTTCTTTCTCACTTGCGGCACACGGGTCTCATGAACCTATTTCTTAAAAATCATGATTATTATCCATGCACTTGTATGATTTGAATAATCAACAGCTAAAATTTTTATATTTTCAAAATAACTTCATCTTGTGAATTTTTCAATCATCACAGCAAGTATTTTTATGAATACATTACTCTTGTTCAATGTTACTCAAGACATTTGTTTTTTTGCGACGTTTTGTCACATTTTCAAAATGAGGTTATAATTTTTTTGTGCTAAGATGCAGCAGTAAAGCCTCTCTCTCACCACTATTAAAGATGTAATGCAAGAATAACTCTTTTTCTTCAATAGATATTTCAAATCAACATTTAGAGCTCTCCTATCGTTACCATATGTGATGGCTTTTACAAAATCTTCATTACCAGCCTGAATTAGCATAAAAGTTTTTTTTCTCCAGCATTCGATTGAAGAAAACTGTTTTACTTTCTACTGTCAAAATTAAACCTTGTCACCACCTAGCATCTTCTCTTTTTTGCCAAAAGCAAATATAAACGGCTTGAGAATTTCTGGTTCATCACTCATTTTAATTTTCGTAGTGCGGATATACTAACTGTATTCAGTTATATAACTACTACTTTATTATTGACACGTTGAATACACTTTAAAATGCCATTTACTTTCTTTTTAATCTCAGATATTGTTGCTCTGCCCACGTCACACTTTTGTCGAATGGCTGAATATCTTGCCCTTTTTTATATTCAAGTAATTGAGACTTCTCATCTTCTGACAAACAGTTTCGTTTACGCTTCGAGTTCATTATTTTTAAAAGTAAAATGAACAATTTAAAGATTCAATGAATGGAGCTAGTAAAAATAAAAAATAGGTATATGCCACGTTGTGTTAGTAAGTAAGAGAATTTCAAAAAAATTGCATATCAATCTTTTTCTTTATATTCTCACGCGCATTCATCATTAACCCATTTACGACCAGTGTTCCTATTTTGGAACATAAGTAATTTCATCTTCGTCTGCTTTTTTTAGATATCGTCTGCTTTGCTTGGTCTTAAATGGGTTAACCCATTTTAGTTCACGAAAAGCAGACGATTTTGACTAATCCCTATTGAATTCCATTGGAAATTCAAGCTCGTTTGCTTTCTTCTGCAGCAGGAGTTCACAAAATTTTTGACCTCAAGTACCCCTTTCTGATATAACAAAATTTGGGTATAACGAACAAAAAATTGACGCCCTCCTATGGTAGTTCATTATAACCAGATTTTACTGTATTTAACTGTTTTTTGTATGCAAACTAATGAATCTGCATGATCTATATCTCAGAAAGAAATGAACTACGAAATTTCTATAATATTTTTAAAAAAAAAGTGAATCTAACGCTATGAAGAAATGAAATTCTAGATACTGAAAATTATATAAAAAAAATAAAGCTGAATTCTATAGCTCTTTATTGTTTTGCATAAAATACTCCGTTTGTAAATAGCCTGAATCCTAGCACTGCCTAGATCCCTTCTGTGTAAAGCGTTTGAAAGTAAATAGCGTTGTGTTTAGAAAGTCCTTTTGCTACCGAAGACTCTGCTACTTGTCGTGTCGCTTCGACCTTCACACGTACTTAAACGGAAAGCTGGAGTCAGCTGCTCAAAAACGGGTTCGACACCGCGACTTCTACAATGTCCGCAAAGTTGACACTCACATTCACGCAGCCGCTTCCATGAATCAGAAACATCTGTTGCGCTTCATCAAAAAGACTCTACGCTGCTTTCCCTCAGAGGTTGTGTGTCACGGGGATGAGGATGAATTGATCACTTTGGAGCAGGTTTCCTTTTTTCTTTCTTTGTGATCATGATCTTTAAAGATTCTTTTCTCAACCTATATTTTTTTTTATAAAAAACACAAAAATTGCTCAAAATGTCAATTACAATTCGCTGTTTCTTAACATATATTTGTCCTATATACAGATTTCCTCAAAAATGCAGCATAGGCTTCCTAATGTACAGATAGATTTGGATTTTATTGAACATTGTACCTGTGTAATCTTCCTATATTTAACAGCCCACTCAATAATACGTGTTTTCAACGATGAGATCGGATTAGTTTACAAGGATAAATTGAGTCTTTTAAAAAGTATCCAAAGTTTAGAGCAGATGCAATATGTCGCCTCCTCCTTCAATAAAAATTTTAAAATATTTTTCATACAATAGACTTCGTTCCTTATAGAATATGAAAAATGAAACATTTACACAAAATTTTGAGGGGTAAATACAATTAAAAATAATGTGCGCCCGTGGTTTAGAGGTATCCATCCACTAACTACAGTGTTTTCATTAATTTAACTGAAAATTGTTTTTTCAACTTGTGTTTTTTTTTAAATATTCTGAAAGATGTGAGTTTTTTTACGGAATTATAACAAAATATAATAAATATTACTTTAAAGTTGCCTTCTTTGCAATTTATTAACTTTATAAATTGGTGTTCTCACAATAATCACGACATAAAACAGATGATTCCCTTTTGCATATAAAAACGTTACACTTTTCACACCCACTCATCGTTTTTTTAGCTTTTGAAACGCAGAATGGGCAAGATGCTCTTTTTTTTACTATCATTTCTTCTCTCACTTGACAAAGGTTGTTGAGGCTCTGAAAAACCATAAAAAAAAAGACATTATACTTATAAGCAACTCGGAAATGGAAGAACGGTTTTTCATGCATTCTTCTAACAATGCAAAAGCAAGTTTTTCATGAAAAACTTTCTGCCACTGTCTTTGCCCTTAGGATAAGCTTGTTGACAATTATAATTCTGAATTACCAGACTATTTTGAGCACAAATATCCAAATAATTACAAAATGCAGCAAGCGTCCACTTTCTTATTGGTTTTTATGAACAATGAGATTTTATCATTGTGTTTCCAACATCAACGCCCCCTTTATATTCATTGTACGCTAAGGTACTTTCGGGCTTTGAATCGACGTTACTAATTCTAACGTTTTTATGCTGCGAAGAAAGAACATCAACGACTTTAAAAATTGTTCCGGCATGTCTTTTTGGATATATGCTCAGGTAGAAACATAATTGGGGTGAATTATGCAACTTTCACATTCACTCAAATTCAGCAATTTTAGATTCGTTGTTGTGAAAACTAATGCCAGAAATCTCTTGTTCGACATAGTTCCAATCCAAGACAAACTTTTGGAATCAGCCCAAACTGCCAATTCGTGTGTAGTAAAAAACTGATCAGTACACAAACCACATCCTGATGGAACTTAGCAGTTTTTAACTAATCTTTTGAATATCGCCTACACCAGAAAAAGGAGATGAATCTTTCAAGTCTGACACGTACATTTCAGGTCGCATGTAGTAGGAAAACTTGAAATCATAAATATGATAAAACTTCATGCTGTATATCACAGGTTTATGGGGATCGTAAACTTTTATTGGGCAGCAGCGTCCTCTGAAACACACTAACTGCTCATCGATCGTGTCAGCATGACGTGGTGTCCAAAATTTTGAAAAAAACTTCAGCAAAATGATTGTGAATACAACGAATAGGACTAATTTTGTGATTCGTGTTGCGCCTTTCTTTGTCATCGAACCTTATGAAAACATGAATTGAGGAAAACCTGTCACGACCAAATGCAGCTTTCAAAAATGGACTAGCGTTTTAAGAAAAGAAATATGATGTTTTGCTTTTCTGGTCACCATTTTGGTTTTGGATTACTTGATCTAAAATCAATTTGGTAAAACTTGAAAAATCTCTAACAAAATTTTTATCAAAAGAAGCGATTAGTAAAATCCACTTTCAATTCAAAAATATATATTGTTTGCAATGCACATTTCATACTCAGGACAATATTTTATCAATCCCTAGATTTTCTGTTGAAAAGTAAAGACTATATAAAAATTTAAAACAAAAGTGTTAATCTAGAACTAATTCTTATATTGTAGATGGCGTTAAATTTGTTTGAAAAAGTTGATGTTAAAAATTATAAATTTTCACTAAAATAGCTTATTTTTCCTTTTTTAGATTTAATTTCTAAATCGATTGTACCGCCCCTTAAAAGTAGTTCGTCAAGCTAAGGTTAATTTAACACATTCCAAATATTGGCTTCCAATAATATCTAGGATTATTGGAAACTTTAATGAATCTATCAGAAAGAGTAACACCATGTCTGAGCTAACACATAAAGAACTTACGTCAAGTCAAGTAAGGCAATTGAAATGAAAGCCTCATTAAGTGACATTAAGAGCCCATCCTTACTGCCTGGATAATCTCTTAGTTCAACGAGGGAAGGAAAAAGAAATTATAGTGAGTTATTGCAAAGTGATATTGATCACAGTACTTTTTTAGATGGCTCACCAAACATTGGAGTTGTTGAGGAGTCTGGCACTCTCATCAAAGCAAGATGGGCCTGGTTCGGGTAGTGGGGTACTAGTTCCTGATATTGCACCTGGATAGATTGGCAATAACAATTTACTGGACACCGACGATGCCCGTGTCAAGCTCCCTTGTTCTTTATCTTGCAAACCAGTGATTCTTTGCATAGCACAGGTTAGATTGTCCATCTTAGTAGAAACTACTCCTGTGATTTGTCGAATACAGTCATCAATACGCTACTCTAGAGATACAACTTTAGCAGGCAGTATGGCAGTGTTCTCCTTCAGTACTACAGCCAGCTCGGTAATAGGATGAACCAACTTCACAAAAAACTCTTGCCGTTTTTCTTGTTCTTCAGCTAGACCTTCTGGATTCCGAAATTCACTGTGAATCAGATCCAAGGCCTTACTCATGTCAGCTGGAGTTGCAAGGGGGTTCCTAGCCCTAGTTATTATCAAAGATCTGGCAGCACTTGCCATTTGATCCAGGAGAAGCAAGTGGGATATGTTAGGAGGTGCCACTTCCATATAGTGTGTAGCCTCTAACCAAGATGGGAGATCCTGCAAATGGCTCCATAAATCTGCTGACCATTGTTCATAGAGAGAGTTGCTGAGGCCAGGGGTAACAGCCAGAGCTTCCATAAATGAAGATTGAGTCGGATATTTCACTGTGTAGGCAGACTGAGAGCTGGATGCATATGAAGCAGATAACCGATCTTTCACCCTCAATGCTGACACTCGCCTATATGCTTGGATTGCTTCACTCTGCAGGGGCGTCTGTCGATGTTGCTGTCCTGAGAGTTCGATGACCGGTCGGTACTATGGGTTCTTGTGGGAAGTGTTGTGCTGGATCTCTCTTGGATAAATTCAGAGAAGCAGCTTGGCATATGTCCTGTATATTGGGTGGCAATACTACTCTTGGTGTAGGATGACTGGGCTCTTGACAATATCCGGGTTGACTGAACACTTCATCAGGATGGGCACTTGGCAAGAATTGCGGTGGGTAAACTTGTGGAACATACTGCTGGTACCCATCCGAATACACAAGAGGACTTGTTAAAAAGTCATTCGGGTTATACTGCACTAGCATAGTGGTAGCTGGTTGATATTGAGGCAAGATAGTTCATGGTGGTTGCATCGAAAATACTGATCCTTGGCGCAGAGCTGTAAGTGCTTCAATGTTAAATTCTGAATAGTCTTGATCATCCATACAAATGGTATCTGAGTGACAATATGATGTCCGTGTAATGTCAAAATCTGAAGGAAGATGAAAGAAGGGAAGCACAATGAGTGTCCAGGCAAGGATCCAGCTAGGGAAGACAATAGGGGGCCTAGGATTCTGTCAATCAGACAGAGCTAGCATTGAAACAACAATACAGTGTTATTTGTGTGATGAGGTAATAGATGTTAAAGCAGTTTATAAATGATACCTGTTATCTTGTTTTGTTTTTCTTAAAAGGATAATACTAAATTAAACTAGTGGAAAGATGCTAGATATTCCTGATTAAACATAAATGTAAGTTGTGTTATGCACGCACAGCTTAGTAGCCCCATCGAATTAGAGCAAGCTATGCTACTGGAGAAGTGGTTGGAAATCCTTGATTCTTTGCAGTTGGCTTTCCATATCTTTAATAACTTGAGTACGGACATCATCCAAGTAAGCTGACTCCGGCAAAGCAACAATTTTCTCATACTTCACCTACTGCCTCCTCTAGCTCACTACCCCATGATCGGATTTTGGAAACCATGTCCTCACTCTCCCTTGCATCAGGCAGGGCTCTAGCTGCTCTTAATAAACTACTCACTTTACGTCATAAGATATCAAGGTTTTGAGTCTGTGCTTGACCTGGAAGCTTGCGCAACTCTTTGGTTCTAGCCATGTCCAGAGTTCTCAAGAACCAGGGGCCGTCAGATTTCTGAGCCATTAAGTAAAAAAACAATTGTTTTTTAAAATGAGGATCTGATAGTGGTTTCAGACCCTCAACCTTCTCCACCGGCATTTCCTGAATTAACGTGGCTATGATTTCAATAGTAGGGCCGGGGAGGAATTCTGCCAGTTGAGGACAAGTTGCTCTTTCGTCAATATTGGAGATATGAGCTCCGACTCCATCCACCTGATAGCGGGAAAACTCTTGAATTTGCTTTTTATCACTAAGATGTAATTGATAATACAAAAGTCCTGTGTAGACAGTGCGTGGAAATGATCTGATTGTCTGCCAATCTGGAATGACAGCTTGCAAGCCAGCATATGGTGCTCTAGCTACTCGACCAATGGCCGAGATTAAGGCATCACAGTCTTCGGTCCACACATCAGGTAATCCCTTAATTAAGTCAGGGAAAGGTTTTAGAATCACTGCCCCAAATCTAATGGTAGTTGTTTGGAATTGATCGTACACAAGCGTACTTTGCTCTAAGAAAGCCTTACCTAACGGTGTCATAATTCCTCCAACTTCAGCATGAGTGATGGGAGTCAGAGAATTTTTTTCCGTGTATGGATCATACACGATTCCGTCTCTTATTGCTAAAACACGGACGAGTAGTTCAACTACATCACGCCTAACATCTCCCACTATCCAGCTAACCACTGCTCGAGTGCTATCTATTTGTTCAGCTGTAGGAGGGTCAATTTGACTCGCAACTAAAGCAACTTTTGCTCGTCGAGCTATATGGCTGGATAGGGAATCCCCTTGGGTATAAGCAGGGCCCAAGCAAAATAAGGCCGCCACAGCGGCTATTTTTTTGGCAATTAGTGGCATCCGTTGTATCACTCAAATGGCCTTTATAGGAATACCTTTTTACTTGATAATGATCATAGATCCAACCTAGAGTGTGTGGAAACAAATTGGCAATAATACTGAAGACCTTAGATTCCAAAGATATAGTTGTTTCGGTAGTGAAGAGAAAGTACTCGCGCTCTTGAACAATATAGCAAACAATGGGCGTTGGCAAGCAGACTGCTGTGTTAGCTACACCAATTTCTCTCAATGTTGCAGATTGTGATGCTAGTGGTGGATAGATAGGGTATTCCGATTTTCCACCTGTAATAGCAACAAGCCAGGCTGGTCGATTGATCAACGGCATGGCCAAGGCAAGCACAGAAACAACAACACCATCTAAGTTCAGCGTGGAATCCACAAGGAATAGTGCCAATGTGTTGTCTGCTACTATGGTTGGGAATGGATCAATCGTCCAGGTTTGTGGGTATCCTTTAGCTGGATAGGGTAGACAAACTATGACAACATCAGTTCGTCCTGCATAATCAAATACTTTAAGATCCTCTAAACGCCCTATTCGGGTAACTTCTGTCACCTCGCTATTTGGACGGAGTGAAAATCCGGCTGGCACATATCGCTTCAATTGCTTGAAAAGCAACTCCTGAGCAGTTAGTGGTGGGGAGTCATTCATACTATTTTAGTGGGAACAATCTTCTTATAAGTCTGAGCCATGCAAAGCCTTCTGAAAAGGAATTGGAGAAAATAAAGCATTAATCATTTCAATAAATGTTCCCATTTATGAGAATTCTTTTTTCGAAACCAACTTTTTTATGTGAAGATTTTTTATTTTTTACAAAAAAAATAATAGCTTTGATGGGTGAGATAATCAGGGCGTCAAAGGTGTGAATAGATTTGTATTGAGTGCTAATAATTTATTTTTTATATACCTTCTATAAAAAACTAATAACACCGACAGAACATTTAATTGAAAAAATAATTTCCCTGCTCCATCCTTCAAAATTTCAAGATTGTGTTCCTCTGCTTTCATTGTATATAACTTTTTTGATAACACTTCTTTGAAATCAGTTCGACAATGGACTCCTGAAATTATATTTGCTTTTTCATCTATTTAATCCTGCTGCATTTTTATTAAGGTTTTTGATTCAATGAATCTCTCTGCTTACGACCTTAATGTTGACATGCTGGACGTTCACGCAGTAAAATATTTTTTGTCGTAAAACAGCATATTTATTGAAACTCGCTTTTTATTCCATACTTTCATTCCTTTTCCACAGGATCTTGAAACTTTTCACCGCTTCGACAAGTTCAATGCAAAGTACAATCCTATTGGAGAAAGTAGACTTCGAGAAATATTCTTAAAAACCAACAATCATATCAATGGAAAATACTTCGCGAGAATCTTAAAAGTAAACCTCTTATCATTTCCTTTTTTTCCATATATCACTCAGATTTTTAAGTATATTGTGAAAAAATTGTTTATTTAATTTTCCTATGTTCTTTTTGCGCCCAAATTATTTTTTAGATCATCTCGATAACAGTGTAACATGTCAGTCCAAAAAAGCAATTTTTATCTGAAACTGAGTGAAAACTTTTATCTCCAAAATGTGTGATACTGTTAAGGTGCGAAAGTTGCGTTACACTTTAGCAGCTGCATCGATAGTCCAATCGAAATGGCAGAAACCATATGGTACTACTGGCTCCAGGAATATGCTTCGCTTATGGCTTAATCATCTGTTTTTCTTTTTCAATTACTTAGTGACCAGTGATCACTTTTGTCCTAAGACTCCGAGCATAGGGGTAGGGAGGGTTTCTCAACGTTCGGCAAATCGCCTACTTTTGGGCCAAAATGGAAATACATGCGGACAATTTCTTTATGAAAATATTTTTGCATTGCATATAAATAATCAAAAATTTTAATATTTTTTTAAAAGTCACTTATTACATAAGAATCTAATGAAGTCCAAATTTCGGATGAAAGATGACTTTTGTTGTTCAGAAGTGATGATTATTTTTCTTTCAAAATAAAAGAATGAGTGATAAATATTTTTTCTTGTAATATGAATTCGGTAGAACCATATTTTTACAAAGAGTATTCAACGAAAGAACAATGAAGAATTCAAATTAAAGTTTTAAAAAAGGGCAAAAGATCTTGACCGACGATTCCGTTTACAAACATTTTTTGCTACAAGATCTTGACTACGATCACGAATCAACCCCATAAATTACATATTCCATGAATGGACTTTTTGCTTCCAAGTTTCTTTCATTTTTTAACTGCATTATTAATTGTTCATGCATGACTGAGCAGTCTCAAAAATAAAATGTGTGTTACTAAAATAATACACATATACACTAAATATGACTTTTGGGAAAAATATTAGAAAATTAATTTTAACTTATATTTTAAAATACCAGTTGTGCATATCGAATTCAAGGCAAGTATATTCTTCCATAGCTGGACTTAAGATAGGGATATAAGGATCTGAAATGAAATGTGCAAACTTTTGTCAACAATTAATGCTGACAATGTGTATAAAGTTGACCGAACGTATCATTTTAAACTGTACATTACCATTTATTTTTTTTTAACTGTTTCGTCTCTAAATGTCCAAAATTTGGGAAAGACCGAAATTTAGTAACATAAGAATCTGTATTAAAGTTTTTTGGTATATATTTTTTTCACACGTATGCATAAAATTAATTTTTTTTACCATATGTAAATTTATTTTAAATTTACCTTCAACTAAGCTTGCTTTTAAAAATTGTCGTTTTTTTGCTGTCATTTGTTAAAATATTGCGTATTTGACACAATAAATAATGGGCCCAGCCTTTAAACTAAATCTCCTTAAAATGAATATTTATTTGCTATTTTTTATTAAAAAAATGCTTATTACTTTCGAGCTTTTTTTTATACTTTTATTTAGAAATAATATAATTGGGAGATGTACCCATAATAAAATAATCAAAACCGAAAATAGAATAGTTTATTAGTAAAATGTTTTTAGCTGGTCAAAAGTTTCTTACTTTTTAAATTTCTATTTTTTACGAATATTTGAACAATTCGAATTTTATTTTTTACAAATTCAGAAATATCTTTAGTGTATTACGATGTAAATCCTATTGGTTGATAAAAAAATTTAATTTTTCAAATAAAAACTTTCCTTAAAATAGAAAAATAACTTTTTTTGCCATTAAAAATTTTTCTCGTCTTCATCCTCAAAGACGAACAAACTAATCGAAGCAGCGGGGTATAGAAAGATAACAAAAGAGCATTAAATTCCTATATACATTCCTCCTATTCTTAATGTCCTACTTTGTTTTCATCTCAAAGTATAAAACTTTGTAATCTCTGTTATTAAAAAAATCAATATTTCTGATTGAATGATTTTTTATTTAGGAAGTTTTTCAAGACATCAATGAAAGCAAGTATCAAAATGCGGAGTTGAGAATATCGATTTATGGTTTATCCCGAGATGAATGGGATAAGCTAGCCCAATGGGCAGTGAGAAACAAAATGTACTCAAAGCACATCAAATGGCTCATACAATTACCTCGCCTTTAGTATTCTATCTATCTTTTTATTTTTTACCATGTAAGAATCCTTCTTTTACTCTTTCAACAAATTCACTAAATAATCAAATTTAAATTTACCATCTTAAACTATATTTGGGTATATGCTTGTTATAATTCAAAAAGTACGTTGAAGATTGTAAACACGAAAAAAAAATTAAATTTTTTAACCTTTTTTTTAGACGGGTTTTAGTTTTTTAGCGTTAATTTGTGTTAATAAAACTTTAGGCAGAAAAAAGATTTCAATAGAAATATCATCAGTTATTATTCAAAAATCATTGAACCAAAATTTTGGAATTTATGTATTTTTATTTAGTCATGAGATAACATATATGTTTGAGATTTTGATACATCTTGTGATTTTTAAAGTAAACTTAAAAATACATTTAATAAATATTGATTTTTTGATGTTATTACCCATGTTGTAATTTGATTAAAAATAATATTTTAATAGCTCCTAACCGTTTTGGCAAGAGACTGCCTTCTTCAAAGGAAAAAAGATTTATGTTCTTAATAAATCATAAATCTTTTTTCCTCTGAAGAAAGCAGTCTCTCGCCCAAACGAGTTTGGATATCTTTATCCTTTAAAAATACTTTAATAATTAAATTATTTGTTTATGTCGAAGAAATTGGCTGATGAAGACATCTAAGTGTTATTTTTAAAGGTTTCAATAGATTTGATTTTCCTTGCTTGCAATATTAGACCCTTTTAATGTTTTTTCATAAACCCCACGTAAAAAGTATAAATATACACTCAACCCCCGCTATTTGCGATTCAGCATTTGCGGTTTCAGTCATTCGTGGTTTTTTGCAATAACTACTTGCGGAAAATTTACCAATTCGCCAATTTTACAATTTTTTTCTTTTTTACAACCTAAAAATAATTTTTTGTTATGAATATAATTTTTATTCCATCCATGTACAATTATTGGCCACTCTATAAGTTCTTTTTTGAAACTTTATTTATATATAACAGAAGAACTTAACATTTTCGTATAGAGAAGTTTGAGTATATATAATATATAAATAAAGTTTTAAATGTTTTAAAAGATGCTAAAATGTTCAAATTAATAGTCTAAAACTTATAGAATTTCTGCATACAATTCGAAATAATTAACTACAAATTACTTTCATAAAGGTTGTAAGTATTCGCGGGTAGTCTTGGAACCTAACCCCTGCGAATACTGGGGGTTGACTGTACTTTGTAAGCGGCTTTCTTTTTTTTTATTTCAATTATTTTCTTAGCGACATCTTTAAAGCTAAAGACAAAGTAAAAAATTTCCAAGAAATCATCGAAAACATTTTTTTGCCTCTTTTTGAAGTTACAAATGATCCTTCGAGTCACCCCGAAATCCACTCCTTTCTCAAGCACGTAATTATTCGGCTTTTCCGACTTTTTCCGAGTATAATCCTGTCCTCATTTACTTTTAGGTGATAGGATTTGACTCTGTAGATGATGAAAGCAAACCAGAAGATGTGCACTTCATCCCATCATCTCCATACCCCGAAGACTGGAATGACTTTGAGAATCCTTCATACTCATACTACCTCTACTACTTATGGGCTAACATGTCCGTTTTAAATCATTATAGGAAGTAGCTTTTGCCTCTTTTACTCCTACTCATCTGGCATTTCATATTTTTTTCGATGCAGACAGAAGGGCTTGAATCTCTTTGTTCTTCGTCCTCACTGTGGCGAAGCTGGTTCCTCCCGACATTTAGCAACCGGCTTCTTGCTCACTGAAAATATATCTCATGGACTTTTATTACGCAAAGTATAATGTTTTTTTCAGTATCGGGGTCCACATAAAAATTGACAGAGTTCATGGAGAATTGGGAAGAAACCGTTTTTTGAAGACACCTTTAGAAGAGGGAAATGATGATTTTTTATATGTTGATGCATTTTTATGTGGTTGGGCGGGTGGAAATTAATTTACTCTACTAGGGTTATTCTTCTAAATGAGTATTGACTTTCTTTGTTAAAGCACAGTGATTCTCAACATCTTTGTTGCCAGGGACCCTTTTGACCATTTGTCTAAATTATCTCCCTCAGGGTTTGCATTTGAAATTTTTTTTCTAAAATTTAACAGAAAATCTAAGTTTTTATGTCTAAACAACTGGAGACAATCCTTAATGCATATACAAAAATACTTCTTGATTTTTTGACGTGAATTAAAGTATTAATATATTCATCTCCTCAGTTAGAGTCTGTTGGTTTGCGTTGTCAATTTTTTTCTTCTCCAAAGAGGAAATTCCCCTTCTCCTTCCATTTGAGAACCGCCGGCGTAGTATGTTTGACTGTTAGTTAAAGAAATTTTATGAATGATAAAAATTTTTAATAAAGAAAAAATATTACTGAATAATCACAAACTGAGCTTCTTTTCTCGAATTTAAATGTTGTCTGTTAAGAATATGTTTTATTTTGCAACATTAATGACCTACATTTTAATTTTTTTTATTTTTGCGGTCCATAGCGAAAAAAGCCTTAGAAATGCTCGTCCACGGATTCAGAATAAATGTGGACAACTTGAGTTGAAATTGCAAAATATTAAAGAAAATATTTTGATGTTCATAGTCAGATATTTAGTCAGATAATAAATTAGCGATTCAGCAGTTGCGTAGTCATAGAACAGCGAGCTCACAAACCCATTAAACATTGAGCTCGACTACTAAAATAACACAAGTATTTAGAATAGACAATATCTCTAATTGGTTATTGAAAGATAAAAATTTCATTTCAAGAAAAAATGGTGTTTAGCGTTTTCAAAACTAAATTTATACACGCATTTTCTGTGACTAAGAGGTTGTCATTATCCGCAGGTCTTTGTTAAGTGTCCGTCCTACTCAACAACTTCTATAATATCTTTTTCATCGAAAATGTGTTTTAAAATTTTATTTTGATGGTGCCAAATACTTTTTTTCCTTATAATAAAAGTTATTGTATTTCCACTTTCTCTATCTTGGTTATTATTTAACAAATAAAATAAGAACCGAGTCAATAACATACAGGGTTTTTCGATCTATTACGTTGTTGTTGTTGTTGCAGTCTATAACTATCGTTTTTGCATTTGATAAATAGGTACTTATGGGTTATCTCCCCCCCCTCCCCCCCACTCTAAAAATTTTTTTTTCAATTTTATTTGAATTAAATGATGAGTAAAAATAATAAATGACTAAATATAAAAATATTTTATATATAAAAAAAACTTAGTAAAAAATATTATATAGTGTAACTAATGAAAATCATACAGCAAAAAAATAATAATTAGTTTAATTTATTTTCATAAATTAAATATATATATTTAATTATATATTTAAAATTATTAATCAATTAGTATTTTAAAATTATTAAGTTGGAAACAAATTTTTAGAGTGGGGGGGGGGGGGGGAGATAACCCATAAGTACCGATAAATACTGTTTTACATACATTTTAAAGTTGTTGAAATTTTGTGAATACATTTAAAAATTAACATTTTTTTATCTTACTTTTTAATTGTCTGCATCGAACCTACTTCATGCAACTTAGTAGTTATCAAAGACAACTGCGATGTATAGCTCGGAAAAACCTGAATACTATTAGAGATTCTCTACACATCATTGTCAATTGGGAAAAATCTTGTAAAATTGAAGCTAAACATCCTCCTTATACTGTTTAAATATCAACAATGTGTAGTTCTTTGAAATATTTCTCTTAAAAATTTTACTAATTATTGTCATCATCATGATCACGATACAAATATATTTTGCTTTATATGTCAATTTATAAATATTTAATTTGATTTTACAACCTTTGTCCATAAGATACCTTTTCAACCCTTAGAAGTTATTTTGAGCTGAGAACTTTAAATAATTTAATGGCGTGTTGAGCGTTTGAGTCCAAACTCTTTCTTATACGAAGCTACACTCTCGACCATCGAGCAGCACATCTTGAAACTGATAAAGCTAAAACACGTATAATCAACACTTTCTCTTTATGCAAACAAAACAATTAGTTAAATTAACCTATTATGTTTGGATAATTCACTTTTTTTTTCTGTATTTGAAATCTTGATATTTGAGCAAATAGGCTTAAAATATAAGACCTTACAATATAATCAAATGTTGCATTTGTTTGTAGCATATTTATAAATATTTTTTTGATATTTTCAACAGATACCTGTGTTGCAATACTTGTATTACTTGGCTCAAATAGGCCTTGCAATGTCTCCACTAAGCAATAATTCTCTTTTCCTGGAGTACCATAAGAATCCTCTAAAAGAGTACTTGTCACGTGGTTTGTGCGTTTCTCTCTCCACAGATGATCCTTTGCAGTTTCACTACACTAAGGTGAGTTTTATATTAAAATGCTGTATTTAGTAGATGTAGATTTAATACGTAGAGTAGTAGTATACTGTAATATTAAGAGAGTATGGGATGCCCATAATTTTTCAAGGCTGTAGCAAGTTTTTGTCGATCAATGGAATGTGAGAATCAAGCTTGGAATATAAGTGTAAATACGATGGTTGTTTCTCCGTATTCATGATTAATATATGAGGAGTTCATCAATTAGCTTGAAACATCAGGTAAACTAAGGGTATATTTTGAAGCTTTGATGAAAGTAGAGCGAAACCTTGTATCTAACAAACTAAAATGATCTCAAAGGTTGAAATGCTTTGTTGGCATTAAGTGTCGTTTCAACACTAGTCGATAAGCATGGCCTAATTACACAATCAATTCTTCACATACGGTATCTATTTATTTTCCATACTGCATAACCGAAGCATGAAACCAAAGCTAAATCTTTCCTAATGTCTCGTAATAGTGGAAAATATTGTTCTAGTTTTTTTTTTGAGAAATAAATCTTTTCTTTCATTTTTGAAAATATTCCAAAAGTATTCTTTGCAAACGATGTGCTTTATCGCCATCACTTCTCCCTGTTTATAAGAATAAAGTTTTGTTCAGCATCTTTTCACTGCACTACATAAGCACTTCTCTTTTCATATTTCCTTTCATTTCTAACTACCTTGTTTAACTGCATGCCATTGGGGTTTACCTTGTTTATAAATTAAAAAGAGGCTTTCGGACTCCGAGATTTTAAAAGGAGTTGAGTTAAGTCAGAGTCGGTGTGTTACAATTGAGGAATCGAGGTGAATTTCTCCTGAATATTTTAAAAATGAAAAAAATAAGTTTAGTTTCGTAAGCATACGCAGTGGTCCTTCTTTAGTCGATTCCCGGAGTAAAGGTTGATTTAAAATATATAAAATTTTCAAGTACTAGTCTTAGCGTTGGATTCCGATTTTTTTAAGTTACTTGCAATCGCATATTTTCCCTTCTACCCCACAACCTTGACCTGGTAAGTAGCAGACACAGCTAGCGACTTTTCTAAATTTCTATCGTTTTCAGTTAAAAAGTAGGCATGCTATGCAAACCAACGTTTATCATTTTATTTGTCAAATTATTAAAATTAAATTAACTTTATTTTAAATTAAATGAACTTCGAGGTGCCTAAATTACAAGAAGAAAGATTTGTATCATTCGTATTCTGTGCTCAGATAAGCTTTTGACATCTTACTGAAGCCATGTGTTTTTTCCAAGTTCATGCACCTATAACTCGGAATTACGAATATCGTTTTCTAAAGCGCAAATTACACGCTTGCGTGCATGAATCCTCATATTAGCATATTCAAAGCCGACAATGTCGTAAAAGCCATGTTGTTATACATGGCTTCTCAAACTTTATGTCTCAATTGCTTGATTAGATTCGTAAAAATTCAAAAATCACCCATTATCAAGTAAAAATGAAGAAAATCCTTCATTCTTTCTAGGAAACTTTAATTTTGACTTAATTAAATTCTCATGTAAAAAGTGAGTTCTTGAAAAAATATTACAACACTTTTTGTTTATGCACAACCCTGAAATATTTTCTAAAAAAAATGCCATTTGAATTCCATTTTGGCCCAAAAGTGCTCTATTTGTCAACGGTTGAGAAGCCGTGCAGTGTAATGTACGGACGTCAGAGATTAACGTATACTGAAAATCATACTTAGCTTATATTTTGGTGAATTATACTATTTTTATACTCATGAATTTTTATATTTTTTTTAAATAATTCTAAAATTTGCCCATAAATGTCAATATAGCGAACAACAAAATTGATTTAAAATCAGAGGGTCTTCATCATCTCATGAACCCTTTGATTTTGCAATATTTGATACATCGAAGAACTCGTGTTGACTACAATATAATTTATGAAGGTGTCTAAAAAGTTTAAATCAAATAGTAAAATCTTAAAAAATATTGTAGCTACATTTTTGGAACAAGGATTGTGGACATGCTAGCTTCGCAATTGTGTCAAATAATACTAACAGATTATCTTGAGCGTAATTTCGAAAATGTGTATTAATCTTTGACTTATTGATTTAACAACAACTTTGAAGATCTTTCTTGCATTACTCGGTCCTGTATTTCCAAGCGTGTGCTTATATGATTATTATTTTAGGAGCCTTTGATGGAGGAGTACAGCATTGCGGCTCAAGTTTGGAAGTTAACCTCAACTGATATGTGCGAGCTGGCAAGAAACTCTTGTTTGATGAGTGGTTTCAGTAAGGAAGTAAGCATTTACCAGATTATTATTTTTATTATTTAACATAAATGCAAATCAAAGATCTAGCTTTTCACTCAAATACAATTCAGTATGTGAATATAATCACTACTTTTACGCGCACAACCCTCGACATGACACTTTATCATATAATTATCTACGCACAGAAATATTTCGCTTAACGCTAGGAAGGCTTTTTTTTAAATAATAATAATAGTCAAGAAACGCACAAATAAACAAGCTTAACAATTTTTTTAAAATAGAAACAAGAACTTTATTTTTCATTAAAAATTGAACATTTAATATATTATAGAAGTTACAAGAAATGGAAAGATATTTGCTCATAAAAAAATTTTCTCAGTGAGATTGATGTGTCTCGTGAGCCCCTTTTGACTACGTCACTGATACCCAATAATAATGCTAATAGTTAAGTTCACACATGGACTCATGGTAAAAGCTCTTTTAATAGACTGATGCTATCAATTGCTGATATGTGACATTTGTGAATATCAGTAAGATGTATTTTACCAGGTCTAATTTGAGGACTACTATTATGATGGTTGATTTCCTCTAGTTTAAAAATGTATTCAAACGCTTGTCTTATTTTCAAATATTTTAAAGTGATTATGGAAATTGACTCAAGACACTGAGAAGCACATTTTTGCTTTTTGAGTATACCTTGTACTGGAATACCTCCGTTTATACAAATGTAAGATAAGATACATTATTGTAAAAATTGTTATCCTTCATGATCATGAAGCCTGTCTATTAGGAATCGTGTTAAACGTGCTAAAACCAAAAGATACATTGGTGGTAGTTGAGCTTCTTTCATTACTTTTTCCAAAATACTGACAAATACTCTTCTTAGGCTAAGGAGAGTTGGTTGGGTGCTAATTATGAAAACGAAGGTGTTGCTCGTAATGACATTCGCCGAACCAATATCCCGGATATTCGCGAAGCTTATCGCTATGAAACTCTGCTAGAGGAGCTAGCTAACATTGCTAGAGCTGTTAGAAGATCTGACAAGCGAAGTATTTCTTTTTAATCCCTAGCATTTTTTCCCATTTTATTTCTTCCTTCTTACAGACGTTTTTGCACGTAACTCTTAAATTCTTTCTTGAATCTTGAAATTGGCTTCTTCATACGATGTTTTATGCATTTTATATCCTGACTTTTTTCAGCAATTGGAACACTTATCTTTATTTTTTAGATTCTATTCCGAATTTGAAAATTTGAAATTCTCACAATGTTTTTAAAGTCTTTTAAGAAATAGTCTTAGTAAGGATAAAATTTTCATTCATTTTTCATTTGCCGTGTAGTAACTCATTCGTTGGTATTTATAAATTGTTTTTTTACACTTCCTGCATTTCCTTATTCTTTCATTGCATACCATTTCCAATTCATTTTATTACTTTTCTTCGTCTATCAGGGGTCGGCAAAGTGGTCGATATCGACCCCTGGGGGTCCATAACAGATCTTTAGGGGTCGATAAGATAGAAAAACTTACCAAATTGTTCTATGCTTTTTTTACTTTATAGTAATAAATCTCTTTTTTCTTTTAAAACATAGTTTAGGGCATTGTATAGTGTAGGATATATGAAACATTTTTGGTTTCTATTTCTCTCTTAATTGTTGACATTGATTAATGCTTTTATGAAACATTTCTATGTGGGGTGGGGTCGATGTGAAGACAAATGTTCTATGAAGGGGTAGACGGGTAAAAAAAGTTTGACGATCCTTGATCTATATGAACAAAATAGGGATATTGGAAGTGGAAAAATAAGGTAGTCTTTTTTATATGTCTTTTCATAGTTGCAACACCGGCTAGACCCTAACTTGCTGGGAAAGTAGCCGTAAAACCGATTTATATATTATATGGTAGATTCATTCACCTTTATTGATATTTTGTTTTCTATAAATCACGTAATTAAAAAATTAATTATAATCTCCATGTTCAAGGGAGAACAATTTTACATTGACCAATACCCCTATGTGTACATATGTACTAAGTAATAGCTTTCAGTAGGTTTAGCTTAGAAATTTTCTTACCGTGGAAATATTTCAAACCGTAACCGAGATTCTGAGACAAAATTCTTGCCGTAACAACGAAATTTAAGATCGATGTATTTTTGAGTATATTAATTGCGAAAAAAATGTATAAGACAATTTGTATGTTTAATTTATGCGCATTATAGTTTTTATAGACTGTTGGAAAATGTTAAGAGCTAGGCAAATTTATATTACCATTTTTTGACTTCAATGACATATTTTCCAAATGTTGAATGTAAGATTGATTTGATTTAAAGTACCAAATTTATTTAATTTTACACAAGTTTTAATATTATAATTAAAAGTATACTTTCAATTACATGATAATTCAATCTCAATCGTTTATCATTCAAAAAATGTTTTAAAGCTGGAAAAGTTATCTCAACAATGGCGTTAGTACCTGCCACTGTTCAAACAACGTTTGCCACTTTTTGAGAAATTGTTTTTCCACATTTGAAAATATTCTCAGATTTTTCGATTCTACTCATACCAAAAAAAGTATTAACATGTTGGATCATTTTTTCGTTATTTTGCAGTGTTTGTGACACTTCGAGACTTTTCCTTTTAGAATTTTCCATGTAATCTTCCTCGACTTCATCAATAAAGGTATGATTGATGTTTGATGAAAGGAATTTAAAAATCAAATCTCAAACTTGTAAGCGAACACCTAAAATTATCGTACTTTTGTATTTCAAAACACAATTTGTCAAAATTTAACCCTACTGTAATTTTCAAATGTAGTGTACCTCAAGACATCAGGGTTAGAAAACACGGGTTTTTCTGGTAAAAAACATCGGTTTTGAATTTTTGCAGAAAGGCTCGGTGTTTTCGTAAAAAAATATGTGTTTTTCAGGATTAGACTAGAGTCTAGAGATATATCGGATGTGAAATTTTTGTATGCGCGAATGCGGGGGCTGATGCCGATATCATAATAGCTATTCTTAGCAAAGGCAAGTTTAATATACTTCTTAAAAATTTAGACAGATGTCAATGTATATTGTATATGTGTTATCATAAAAATTCAAAAATTCCGAAGAAACTTTTCGCTATATACAAAAAGAAACCTAAAATTATCGTACTTTTGTATTTCAAAACACAATTTGTCAAAATTTAACCCTACTGTAATTTTCAAATGTAGTGTACCTCAAGACATCAGGGTTGGAAAACACGGGTTTTTCTGGTAAAAAAACATCGTTTTTGAATTTTTGCAGAAAGGCTCGGTGTTTTCGTAAAAAAATATGTGTTTTTCAGGATTAGACTAGAGTCTAGAGATATATCGGATGTGAAATTTTTGTATGCGCAAATGCGGGGGCTGATGCCGATATCATAATAGCTATTCTTAGCAAAGGCAAGTTTGATATACTTCTTAAAAATTTAGACAGAAGATGTCAATGTATATTGTATATGTGTTATCATAAAAATTCAAAAATTCCGAAAAAACTTTTCGCTATATACAAAAAGAAAAGGGTTTGCAAATTTCGGAAGCGGATGTTGAAAGTCGAATGATGCGCGGATGAGAAAGTAAAAAATTTTTGCGGATATTCGACACATGTAAAAGAAATGTTCCTGCGAACTTTTCAGATAAGCACAACTGTTAAATGCAGAGTGTAGAAGACAAGGAAGAAAGAGTGGGAGAAAAGAATATATCAAAAGAAATGAGAAATTCTATATTTAAATTCTTTATCCTAATCTTATACACATGGACGCTTGTTAAATCCGGTTTTTTATCTGTATTTTCCATCCAAAATAATTCCTATTTGCATACTACATCGTAATATTCTTCTTTCCCACACTCTGTTTCTTGTTTTCTACTTTTTGCATTTAACGGTTGCGTTTATCTGAAGAAAACGAGCAAAGTGGTCTAAAATTAATACTGTTTCAAATTGTCTTGAATAAACGTCTGACTTTTCTGTCTTTATTTATACACATAGTTGTAAAGCACTCATTTTACTTGCACTCTACACTTTTTCTTTCTTATATAATACTTTCTTTATTTAAAACACTTATGAGAATTTGTTTTATTTATAAATCAGCACACAAATATATATATACACTATGCCTTAAAATTTAAAAACACATTTATTCTTTATTCAAAAATTGAGAAGCTTTGACCAGGTTTGTAGCTTTTTTCGCTGCCAATCTTTTCTTGAACTTCTCTATACATCAGAGAGCATAGTTTGAAAAAGTTCGTTCTAAATCTGCAATTCCACAAGATGTTGGCATTAATTTAAAAGTCCAGTTCTAAACCCTTTTAGCCACAATTTTTATTATCAGCTTCTAAGTGTTATTTCTTGCTTTGTCATATGTCATTGCTACAAAAAAAGACCATTATTTTATCAGAAGTTTGGGTTTGTTGTCAGGATTTTGATACATTTAAATGTTGAATTTTTCAAAAAAAAAACACGTATTTATCAATTGTTAGTTGACATAGACAGAGTATCAGGTACATTTTATGAAATTGATCCATAAAAATTAACAAATAAGAATAATTTGCGCTTAAAAAGAAAATTTTATTAAAAATAAAAGGATTTGTGGTTGTAATCCGAGTTGAATTCTCGCACTAGACCCCAGATATAGTTTCCCATCATTTTTCATTGCAATGGTCCTAGTATCTCTGCTCTATCTTTTTCATATCCTGGTGGAATCTTTCGCCTTGCCCTTCCGAATAAGCTCCCATATTTTCTTTAAATCCTGCCAAGAGAGCATCCAACATGTGAAGTTTTAGCGATATTCTCAATCGCATAGCATCGAACCTTTATCAAATACTGTACTAGTTACTCGTAGTTTTCAGCTCTGTAATTTCCTTAAAAAAACCTCAATAACTGCCTTGAAACAGTCCCATCCTGTTTTCTCCATATTACTGAGTTTGTTGGAGAACTCAGTAAACTCATGAAGCTTCTTTATCTGAGGTACAACAAAAATTCCAGCTTTCATTTTAGCTGGAAACGATTTTGTTCCGCCTGCCAGCAATACGATGAGTCGGCATATTCTACTGTCTTTTTGTATAAGAATTTAATAAAATAAATACCCTAAACATAAATCTATTCATTTTGAAGGACTTTTGTATTGCTTTAATTTTCACAAAATCATTGCAAATATGCTTAACTGACAATTTTAAGATATGAGCATTGCTTCCATAGACAAGAATGTTTTGCCACTTTTTTCTTATTAAATCAAGTAGTTTAAGTCATTTTATCTGTGATGAAAGCAAATACTTAAAATTATGTTATATTCGGTGAAAAATGAATATTTAGTCAGTCATCATAGAACTAACATTAGACCCACATTTCTCCATTATATTTTCAAATTTTTAAAGAAGAAATCACAATGATTTTGTGTCAGCTATGAACAGTCTTCAGCATGATATAACAAAACTGGTATTCATATCTGTTGCTAAAACTGCATTTAACTAAATAGACGATACCATCCATCATTATTGCCAAGGCTTCACATTTTAGAAACAAGTTTTCCCTTTTTTTTTCAATGTCTTCTACAAAGCAATTCAAATATGTGTCTAAAATATTTTTTTAATGATAAAACTTAATACTTTGAAAAAATATGTGATAAAAATTTTCTTGCCAAATGAGGTTGATAAGTTAGTTGGTCTCATAAAAGACAATATTTCTTTATCGGATGAACTCGCAACAACATTGAATGCAATTGCATTCTGATAGAAATAACTCTTGCAAGTAAGTAATCAAACTTTTCTTTGTGTCTCTCATCTGTTTTAGTAACAGAAGTAGTCTGCTTTGTACAAAGTGATGATGAGTTTCTAATTGCCAGAAAAAGTAGGTAAATTTACAACAGTCTTTTCATCATTTATAATTTATATTTCTGTGCTAATGACCTCTTCCTTTCCCACTTTAGAATAAAACTTTCATCTTTTCTCTAAATCCTTTTCAACTCTTTCTATTTTTAAGATGCACATTCTTAAAGATTACAATGTTCAATTTTCCACCATCTTCTTCTGCTATTCCAAAGTTTACTCCTCTTTCTCCCACCAAAATTGTTCCTTTTTAGACATAAAAACTTTTTTTTCTTCTAGTAAAATAGGAATAGAATATTCTAAATATGTATATATATTTTTTGAATAATAGCCTTGAAATAAATAAATAACTATTTATAGTCAAATTAAAAATGTTAAAAAAAAAGGTTGCTTGTGTTGAAAGGAAACTAAATTTAACATTAAAAATGTCTTACATTGTATTTTGTTAATTTTTTACTGGATTTTTTTGCCTGGGTCTTTCTTATTCGGTTTACTCAGAAAAACCCGTCTGTGTTTTTTCTATTCTGGTCGGATTTTTTGGGTTGTGAAAAATTATCGGTTCTGTATGTACTACATAATTATTATTTTGAATTTTCATAGTTGTAAAAAATTAAACGAATTCATGATCATTTTATTAAATGGATTTGATTGATTATTATTATTTAAAAAAATATTTTTACTTGCTTTGCAAATATATAATAATTATTTTCTTTTTAGATGTTTTCTCCAGCTAATGTTGATCTTTCTGCTATTTCAAACTACACGTTATTTGCTATATTATATGCTCTTATTCTACACCTTTTTTATGTACAAATCATTATATTACAAGATAGCACATGCTAAATAATAAATTATTTTGTGCATAATTTACACTTTAGTTTTATTGAACTTTTGTTTACATTACTGCTAGTAAAAAAATTAAATAAAAAATCTAGAAATGCCAGAAAAAGTTGAGGGAGCATGAGAAACCTTAACTATTGAATAGGTCATTCATTCGTTTGCTGAAATGAAATCAATTAAATCTTTGGGATATAATGGCTGTTCATTAAAAATGCTGAAGTTATTCAAGTATGAAGTTGCTTACATTCTAAAAGCTTTAATTTCTGAGTTTTTGAATGAAAGTCTAATTACACCATTATATAAGCAGGAAGGAATTATTACTGGTTGTCCGAATTACAGAACTATAAACCTTTGAGAAGATGTAGTAAAAATTGTGGAGAAAGTTTACTAACCTGTGTTAAAAGAAGCGTTGAAATGAGTAAAATTCAATTAGAGTTTATGCCAGGTAAGAGTGCAAATGATGCTAATTTTTATTATAAGACAGTTGATATAAAAAAAATTCAAGAAATGGGCATAGTGTTTATTCATATACTTGGAGAAAATTTGAACTAAACGAGCACTAAGAAGAAAATTTTGTGAAAGCAATTGTGGCTTTATATGAGAGTGAGGAAACATACATAAAAATTGAAAACATTCTCTCTAATGATGTTCAGGGATCGCTTCAAATCCTATTCTCCTTAATATCACCATTGTTCAAATTCTAAGATATTCATTAAAATTATATACGCAGACGAGATCATTTTGGTAGCGGATTCTTCTGAAGAATTGATTAGGATAATTTCTTGATGGAAAAAAGTATTAGAGAAAAAGACTTAAAAGTAAATCTAAGCGGGTGAAATTAAGTGATGCATTGAAACGAAATAGTAGAGTGTCTAGTATTGACCCCTGATGAGTTTGTGCAATTAGAGTTAAAAGTAATTCCATTCTCTGTTTACCCGTTAACGCCCATGTCGACTATAGTCGACTTTACAAAAATAAAATCGTCTGCGTTTATCAAAGCTCTTTAATACAAATCTTCTGCTTTACATTAGATATCGTCTGATTATTCTGGTCGTTAACAGGTTAATGTGTGATAAGTGGATATACACAATAAGTTCTAGTAGAAAATTTTAACTGCAGCAGTGTACTATGCAAATTATCTCAAACCCAAACCAATATCCAGCATGCAAATAAAGACACACACTGCAAAGCCAAACGAACAGCCAACATGCAAATAAAGACACACACTGCAAAGCCAAACGAACAGCCAACATGCAAATAAAGACACACACTGCAAAGCCAAACCAATATCCAGCATGCAAATAAAGACACACACTGCAAAGCCAAGCCAACATGCAAATAAAGACACACACTGCAAACACCCCAAACACACTGCAAAGCCAAACCACCAGCAAGCATTCTAATTACTAAGGAACTCACATCCAAGAAAAGGAAAGCGTCACCATGCAAATAATGTGCACGTAAAAGAGCAAAGTGCAATCACCGCTGCATCTCCGTATTCAAATTATGGATGCTATATAAGCGCAGGAATTATGGGCACATTATCTAGTTTGCTGTTTTGTGCAATAAAGCCTTTAAACTCTTTTTGTTTTCACGGTTTATTACAAGCAGTTATTAGAATAATAAGCTAGGATGATTAGATGAAAAATTAGTGGTAGACGGAGTAGAACTAGAACGAGTTAATCAATTTTGTTATTTAGGAATATTTTAAGTGTATTAGATAATGGAGGCAATTCATTAGAGCACAGAATACGACTAAATTGGAAAAAGGTAAAACCTTTAGGCAGTATTTTGTGTAGTAGAACTTATTCTATAAGTTTAAGAGGTCAATTATACAAAAATGTTACGTCTTGTTTAGAATTTAGGGGACAGCTGTGCATTTGGAAGAATCTGAGAAATGTAAAATAGATGCCACTGAGATAGCAATGTTGAGAACAATGTATAAATTGAAAAGTGAGTTTAAAATGCATGGTTAGTAATGACGAAATATATGAAGTCACCTGGCTGGGAAAATAAACGTAAAACTGATTATTATTTTTACTTGCAACCAAAAATAGTTTGATACATTTTTCGATCCAAAAATATTTGCTCATTTTAAAGATATCTGATTTTAAAGGCATCCTGTTCTAATTTTATGCATCATTCATCAACTTTAGTTTGAACCAAGGTCAATGTTTTCTAAACTTTTCCTGTGATGGAACACTTCCTAAATATCGAAATGTTAACCTAACACACCCTATTTATTGTGCAGGGTTTAAAATAAAAAAAAACGTTAATTTATTTATAAAAATTTTAAAGCAACACAAAAAATAGAATAAACTTCTTAATGACTTTGGTTTAAATTTTATGATAAATTGGCTGGGAGCGTTCGCGTTAGAATTGAATCTATCACTTAACTGTATTCATATATTTGAAATATATGTTCTAATAATATATATCAAGGTGCAGTAACAAGACCCTGTATCAGACGTTTAGTGTGATGGAAAGTCTAGGTAGATCATGGACTCAGCATTGTGAGCGGAACCACAATAACCTAGTCAGAAACAAAACTTAACCTAAAAAAACACTGTTTCACCGAAGATAGTTTTGGAAAGTCTGCTCTAGCTAGACTGCTAGATGAACGTTAACTCACGATGCCTTCATATATAAAATATTCCAAAAAAAGTTATAAAATTGGTCACTGGTAAATTTTCGCTTACATATACCCACCACTTTTATCAGAGGTCATTTGTAAAAAACTATAAAAAAAAATTTCCTAATTTTGCATAGATAAGTTACTATAGTTGTGTATATTGCATATCTTCCAAAACTAAGAATTCATCAGGTCTATACACAAAATTTCACTACTCATCACAACCTTTAGATCCTTTGGCAATACATTATATATATTTGATACACCACACCTAAACGCGATAGCGAACTATAGAGATGCAGCTACAAAATTTGTATATGCACGCAACAGTCTTTTGTCTATAACGAGTTTTATTGTACATCTATGTACTATTAATTTTTTATTATTTTTTTTTTCCAAACCATTTTAGACAAATGAAATGTCAAATTAACCCTCTAACTAAGCCTTTTGATATTACTTAGAGTATAACTTAAATTTTCATGAAACTTATTTGCAATTTTTAGGCTTTTTAAACATGATTTCTAGTGTATAAACTCTAAAAAATAACTTTTATATTTAAATTATTATTTTGAAAAAGTTTAATTTCTAAAGATGTATTATGCGCTGGTATTGTTTTTTCTGTCAATCAAATTTTACAAATTTTTTCGAACATTTTGAGGCCTTTTAAGAATGATATGATAGTACTAAAATTCAAAAAACCTTAGGGTTTGTGCAAATGAGTTAGCATTTTGAGTTTTTTTTTGTTTCTTAACCGTTTTAGACAAGTGAATTTTTTATATGTGTATTTTAAAATTTATATAATTAATAATATAAAATTATATTTTATTAATTATAATATATATTTAATAAAATTTTTTTAAATTAATAGTTTATAAATATTAATCAATAAAATAATTATAATAAATACGTATAAAGTTTTTTAAAATTTAATTTTTTAAAATGAGGCTGATAAATCTAAATTTAGTTAACTTGTTACTTTTTTTAAGTCATAACTTAAAATTCAATTTTTTAATATTACCCAATTAGCTGGTCCCACAGGACTAAGTGCTGGGAACATTTCTGGACAAACAGTGAATACGATATTTAAATAGCCTGTTGATAAAAACAACAAGGTTCAAACCATTAAGTTTAAATGAACTGCAAATATTTCAGACAGGTATGAAAAATGTTCATTGTATCATAATCGATGAAATCAGTTTGGTTTCGAATGAAATTTTATTTTTCATTCACTTAAGATTGAGTGAAATTTTTTGTGGTAAAAAATGAAGAAAATCTCTGATGGTTCGGTGGTACAAATATAATTCTTTTTTTCTGACTTATTACAATTACCATATGTCAAAGGATCTTTCATCTTTGAAACATTAAATGCTACTTCGATTAAAAAACTTACAGGTTTTATAAGTAAATACTTGAATCTTTGGTCGCTTTTTGGTTCTAAATTTTTATCCATGAACCAAAGACAAGTAAATCAAAAAGATGAAAGGTTTAGAGAGTGTTTGAATCGCTTTAGATGTGGCTCAGTTTCAAAAGAAAATCTAAAATTTTTAAACCCAAGAAAAATCAATTTGGTCGGAGAAAAAATGGAAATGATTGCCTTACTTGTTAATTACTATGTAGAGCTTAATAAAAAAGATAACCCTATTAGTTTGTTTTCGAAACGTAGTATGGTGAAGGATTTTTATTGCGCTGTTTTTAGAAAGCTTCATTTAAAGGCTATAAAAATAAAAGCACTTGAGGAATGGTTTTGTAGTAAAAACGGGCTAATGAAAACAAAGAAAAAGTTACCCGCCATGGAAAGAGAGGATAAAAACTCTAAGTTTTGAGTCTGCCTTGGAAGTGACAATAGGCTTTCAAATTTTACTTTGTTCAAATTTGGACACAAAGCGAAAGCTTGTCACCGGCTCTTTCGCAGTGGTTGTTTCTGTTTTGTTTGATAAAAATGAAGAGGTAAGCAAAATTCTTGTCAAGTTTAATGACGTTAAAAATACTGTTGGCATCTTGCGAGAAAAACTTAAAATATTTAAAAGGCATATGTTTATCGTCAACAATTCCCTGTACCTGTAGCTTATGCTATAACAGTACGTAAATCTCAGGGTCTTACTTTAAATTCAATTTAAGTTGATGTTGGAGCTAGTATTTTTGTTGGGGGACAATCTTTCCCGGCTTTGTCACGTGTGGAAAGTTTGGCCGGTTTACATATTATTCAATCCCATAAAAGTACATGCTTGTAAGGCTTCTTGGGAAAGCATATTCGAGTAAAGATTTTCAAATTTTTGAGTAAAAACACTCAATTCCATGATTTGGTGATTTGTTAACAAAGTACAAGTAAAAATTTCAAATGAAGCATCTTTACATTTATAGTCCTATTGTTTTTCAAGAAGAAAGATGATGGATGGATTGCACACCTGAAGTGCTGGTTTTATTTGAAAAAAAGATATTATTGTGGCTGATGGACTGATATTCCGATGTACCAGTAATACAGAAATCTGATTAAGATACCATAAGGAAATAGAAGCTAAACTTTTCAGTTATACATTTTTTTACATTTATAATCCTATTGTTTTCCAATAAGAAAGATAATAGAAATTCATATAACTTTAACTTTTTGCAAATGAGTTTAGATTTTTTGAAAGGTATCAAAAGTAGAGTAATTATTATGGAGATGGCTGTTTACGAAGAACTGGTGACATTTGTATCTGCCTACGCACCACAGGTTGGTCTTAGTTTAGAAGAAAAAGTGGAGTTTTACGATTGTTTGACTCAAGTGATGATGAAGGTAAAGGGTAAGTGCGTTGTTCTTGGTGGTTTCAATGGACAGGTTGGTAGAGATGTTGAAGGTTTCCAAGACGTTCACGGAGGTTTTGGTTTTGGAAAAAGAAATAAAGAGGGAGAAATGCTGCTAGAGTTTGCCGATAGTTTTGACCTCAAGATTGTCAATACCTGTTTCAAAAAAGAGAAGCAAAAATTGATAACTTTTGATTTGGGCGGGAAAGTAAGTGTAACAGATTATATATTGGTTAGAAAAAGCGATAAAGTTAAGGGCGTGAAAGTGATTGCTGGTGAAGAAATGATGACTCAACATAGACTGTTAGTTACGGGCATGATTTTTAATCCAAAACGAACGATTAATAGGGAAAAGAAAGAGAGAGTGAAAACTTGGAAACTGAAAGAGACTCGTACAAATGAAAAGTTCGTTAGAGAAGCACAGCGTGTTCTGGAAGAGGCCAATTGCTAGGATGAGAAGATGAAGGTTTTATCAAATGTTATGAAAAAAGTGTGCGGTGTCTCGAAATCTAGAGGAGAAAGAAAGAGTTGGTAGTGGAATGACCAGGATGTTAAGAATGCAGTTAAAAATAAGAAATCGAAATACAAAAATTGGCGTAAAGTAAAAACGGAGTTAGCTAGAAACGATTATGTGGAGAGCAGGAAAGAGGCAAAAAAGTCATTAGGAGGGCAATGACTCACGAAGAATTAAAAGAATTTGAGACCAGAAGAAAGAATGAGAAAAGTCTATTGTAAGAAAATTAGATATTGTTAGCGTGCCTTGCATATCAGATAAAAATGGAAACAAACATCTTGATCTAGAAGACAGATTGAAAACATGGAAAGGATACTGTTAAGAACTTTATAATAATGAAAATTCTTGGGAAATTTCTTCCAGTAACAATATTATCCAGGGTCCAGTAAGGCTAATAACAGAAGGGGAGATAAAGGGCGCTATATTGAAGATGAAGCATGGTAAGTCGGCTGGCCCAAATGGTGTACCTATTGAGGTGATTGAGATGTGTCAATTGGAAAATGAGTTAGCAAAGATTGGAAATCGAATGATGAATGGAGAAAAATGCAAGAAAGTTGGAGAAAAAGTGTTTTAGTTCCGTTGTACAAGGGGAAAGGCGATGCAAAAGAGTGTAAGAATTACAGAAGTCTGAAAATGCTGGAGCTCGGTATAAAGGTTTTGGAAAGAGTGTTTGAAGGTAGGATGAGAGCGAAAGTTGATATTGATATAATCTGCAAATTGGGTTTAAACCAGGAAAAAGCACTTTAAACGCAATTTTCATAATGAGGCAACTGATTGAGAAGTATTTGAGAGTCGGAAAAGAATTGTATATAACATTTGTCGATCTTGAGAAGGCTTTTGATTCAGTTCCTAGGAATGTTATACGTTGTGCATTAAGAAAGAAGGGTATACCTGAGTTTGAAGTGAACGCAGTAATGGAAATGTATCCAGATTCAAGAACAGCAGTGCGTATCGAAGGTGAGCTTTCAGAGTGGTTTAAAATAAATGTTCGTGTTCATCAAGGGTCTGTAATAAGTCCTTTGTTGTTTATCATAGTGATAGACGCTCTGAGCTCGGAAATCCCGAAAAATAATCGTGAATATTTGTATGCTGATGATTTGGTAGTTGTAGGTGATATTTGGATGAGTTGAATGTTAAGTATACCGAATGAAAAAGAGCACTTGAAAGCAAAGGATTAAAAATAAATGTAGCAAAGAACAAAGTGATGATCGTGAGTAATAAAACTAATGGTGTCAGGGAAGTGAGTAGTGTCGATCCCTGTTCATTATGTTGACTAAGGATAATGAGAAACGCCATTTTATGTACGACTTGTAATAGGTTTCACAAAAGATGTTCCTCTATAAAGGGCTCTCCTTCTGCAGTGAGTGGCTTTGTTTGTAGAAATTGTAAAAATAGAGACAGCGTAAGTACTCTTATTGAAAAAGTCAAATTAGAAGATGATACGTCCGATGTTGTTGATGATTTATGTTATTTGGGCGATATGATCAATTGCAACAGTGATGTTTCTAGTAGCGTAAGAGCGCGAATACGCCTAGGTTGGAAAAAGTTCAAGGAATTATCTGGCTTACTGTGTGGAAATTTTTTATCTGATGAACTTAAAGCAAGACTGTATAAAGTTTGCGTTAGAAGTACGATTTGTTACGGTTCTGAATGCTGGGTGATGAAGAAGGCTCTCACAAGAAGGCTACAAACAACTGAGATGAGAATGATTAGGATGATGTGCGGAAAGACGCTGAAAGATAGGATTGCCAACGATGTGTTGAGAAAGAAAATTGGAATTGAGTATATAGAAGTGCATTTAGAAGAGAATAGATTACGTTGGTTTGGTCATGTCGAAAGGATGCCCGAAAGGAACGTTGTAAAGAAGATAAAAGATGAATTGATTGATGGAAAGATGAAGAGAGGAAGACCAAAGAAAACATGTAATGAAGTGATTCATCACGATATGGAAAAAAGAAAGCTTGTGAGAAGTGATGCTAAAGAAAGAATGAAATGGAGTAGTTGTTGCAGAAAACTGGTTGACCCCGACTCTTTGGGAACAATAACTAGACCTAGAAGGCAAAATCGATGATGATGAAAGATATCAAAAGAAAAGAAGGTAAGGTCAAAATTTTCAAGATGATAGTTTCATTTGAAAAAAATGTGGCTGATGAATGATTTTTTCAAAAGTTTTTCTGAGAGATAAGACAATATAACGAACTAGAAGTACTACTTTTCAGTTAAACATTTTTTTTTATTTATAATCCCAATATTTTTTTAGGAATAAATATAATCCTTAAAGTGTTGGTTTTATTTGAAAAAAAACATTATTTTTTTTAGTTATATTTTTTGTATATTGTATCTTACTTAAATTTATATTTAATTCTTCTGTTAGTACAACAATTTCATTTATTAAATTTTCATATCTTATATTAACAGAGCATCAAAAATAAGGAATCCGTTTTGGACCTTTTATAAAAATTTCCTGAGGCTCTGCAACTCAAATCAAAAAACACACAAATGCTAACTAACTTTAGTGTATGCCTCTTTATAATTAATATCATCTCCTTTAAACACCTAAATGCTAATTAATTATTGTATGCCTGCTTACTTAATATCATCTCTTCAAAAACACAGAGGTGCTTAATGGAGGATACATAAAAAAGCCTCCATAGTTCTACCCATTATAGGGTTATGTAAAAAATATACATATAAATAAATTGCAGTTAATAAGTTTTCGAAGGATTTACGATCGAAAATTCTCATATCGTATCGTAACGAAAATGCAATTGTAAATTTGAATGGTTGATGATGATACACTTTTGTTAACGTTTATCATACACCGTTGTTTACAAAGTGATGATACACTGTTGTTCATGTCAAACAAACTATCGCGGTCAGTTATAATTTTCTGCAGGTCAAAATAGACTTGCTTTATGTGTTTAACCATGTACAACCTGCAAAAAACGGGAGACGCCTTATAAGCGATTTAGCGATATAGCAAAGGTTATTGACTGTATGTACATAAGAATGTATGATTATAAATAGGTATATTTACATAACCACATAGTGGGTAGAAATATGTAGGCATTTTATATATGCTCCATTGTGAAGAACTAATAATTCACACAAAGATATGGACAATAAGTGTAAATTATTTAGCATTTATGTGTTTAAAGGAGATGATATTAATCTTAAGGAGGTATACATTAAAACGAGGCACTAAAGTTAATTAGAATTTTTGTGTTTTGTCAATCATTTTGTCAAAAATTAAATTTTTCCCACCACGACCGCTAATCAGATGGCTATCCGGACACTGCTCCTGCAACTCCTATTTCTACCGCATCAAAAAATCCCCAAACAATCTATGTAGATTTAACTGCAATCAACGCGAAATTTCTCATCATCTACTTTTCTACTCCCACTACAATCACGCAAGAACGTCACTTCTTTCATTATGCTTCAAAAACTCTCAATCGCCCACCATCTAATTTCTACGAACTACTTTCATATCCGAATCTCCTCAATGCCCTAAGGCTATCGAACCCAGAGACTTCTCACACCACATCAACAACAAAATTAAAAAACCAATAAAAAGAAAATCTACACAAATAACCACACTATTTTCTTTTATTTAAGACCTATAATCTTTAACACCCACGTAATACATTCGCTCAATCAATCACCCAACAGCCACCTCTAAAATTCAGCTTTCTACACTTCAAACTCCCTCAACAGCTAACCAATTTCTCCAAAGTATCTTACTCTTAATCAATTCGCAAGCCAAATCATTACAATTTTTTCAAGCTTCATCTTTTTACCTTTTCAAGCATTTCGTAAGCATATGGAAAAGTCCGATAGTGCTTAGATATCTCTTCCGACCTACTAATTTTTCTTAGATTTTATATATATATATTTTTTGTTGTCGATTTCGCATCCAAGGGAAGAATAATCTTCCATTACTGGACAGATGGTAGGGATAGTCACGATGGGGTTTCGATCCCAGATCATCTGGATCGAGACTGTACGTTTCCACCTCTAGGCCATCTGCCGATCAAAGTTTTTATATATTTTGTATCTACTATTAAAAACTATGCAAATTTTCATTCAAAAGTTGGTTTTATCAAGTTCATCAAAAAAGAATAAAAACTATTTAAGTTTATAGTATATCTGACTAACGCCCTATACTTAGTATGTTTCATATATTTTCTATATATTCGTTGTTTTGTTGTCTTCCGTGGTCTTGCCAGACCATTATACATATTACTAAGCTGAAATTATAATGATAGATATTGATCCTAGTAAACAGCACTCCTCCAGAAAGTTGTGATCCACAGGTTGGAAAGAAGTTCTGTATTCTTCAAAAGTTTTCAAACTAGATTAATTTTACCGATATTTACACATTTTGGTTTCCTATTATCAAATATTCTAAATATATGTGAAAAATATAAATTATTCGACTATTCCTTTTAGAATTTTTATTGTTTGTATTCAGATATGGCATGAAATAGGTAAATTTCTAGTAATAAATGTTACTCTCACTAGATTTTTATTATCAACAAACAATGAAAAGATGAAAAACTTAAATTATGATTTTTAATTTAGGAGACTAAAAATATATTTCTTTCTCATTCTGACTCATGTTTTCAACAAGATTCGGACTCCAAACTGGGTGTTGATAACATATGCGCCCTTCTACGCATCGATGTATTTCCGAATTCCATTAGCCAATTTAAATAAAAAGCAATTTTTTTTTAAAAACTCCGAAAAACTTAAGAAAAGATCTTTATTCAAAAAAAAATATAAATTTTTAATAAACTTTTTTGATTTTTTTTTTGGATATTTTTTATCACCGAAGCTAACTAAATTTGCGCTTTCTTTTAGATTTTAAATTTTAAATTTTTTTAAAAATACAATTTATTTCAAAAGTTTTTTTAATTTTATTAAATTAAATTTATTCTCGATGTATACATTATTTTATTAAATAATTGATTGTTTTAAGTATTATTAGAAAAATTTTTGAGATATTTTTTGATATGAAAAAAGACCTAGCGCCAAACTATTAAAAAAAGCTATAGAATATAGATAATAATCAGTAAATTAAGAAAGTATTATAAAAAACTTAAAAACACGATAAGAAAAAAAATATATAATTCCTGCGAAAAGTAAACAACTAACAAAATTAGTGGTAAAAATATAATAAATTTATGAAAATACTTTTCAATTACATATTTTATATATGATTATTACGAAAAAAATCTGATAGTTTTAACATAGAAATAAATATTCTACAACATGTTCCTAAATTCTACTTTTCAAAAAACATTAATTCCAGAAAAAAACTAGAAGAAAAAAAATAGATAAAATAAATTTTTTTATTCTTAAAAAAATTTTACGAGTTTTTTTCAAACATTAAACTAATTTTTGTATTATGCCTTATGCGCTTAAAAATACATCAGTGCCCAGTAGGGCGCATATTTTATTAACACCTATTTGTAGAATTATGAAAATTTCTGAAGTTTTGAGCATCAGATACTATATCATATATGAAAACGTTAAATGTTATATAAATTGAAATATACATATCATTATTTTCAATAAAAAATTTCATTTTTATCTCATTATTTTAATATTTTAAAATATACAATTGATTTAAAATTTTTATTTTTATACTTTGAGTCTCTCCTTTGATCAATTGTCAAAATGTTTGACATTTTAAAATCTTATCCTTGATTTTTTTATTGTTATTCCCAAAATGATTTTCTATTTTTTTTTTGTTTATGTTCAACTCTTATTTATTTCTATAGAATCTATAAAAAATTATCCGGTGCTTTTTAATATTGCTAAAGGCAAAGAAATTTTTTTCAAGTCTAAAGGAGATTTCTTAAAATGTGAACGTGATTTATCTATTAATATTAATAATTGCGTTTGTCATTATCTTTTGTATAAATCGAAAAGTTTTTTTAATCATACATGTGAATTTTTTACATCTTCAATCATAAAGTATAAAGATATTAGTCCAAAGTAAGTTTATTATTCCTGACTATCTATATTTCGTAAATGTATTCTTTATAGTTTTTAAAACTCAAACTAGTAAGTGATATTGATGAGATATTTATATATTCCGTTTTTAAATCTACATTCTGTAAAACAAAACATCTCAAAGCCTTTTATGGCGAAGTCTGTACTCAAAATGTGAAAATGATATTTTTGGCGTGACCGAACCATCCAGTACAGAATATGTCAAACATTACATAATTAAAAAGAATTGTAAATGCTCTTAATTTTCAATGATTCCTGTCACACTAGAAGTCCTTTATTTGAGGCCAATCTACCTGAAACCCAGAGTATATAAAAATAAGGCAGATGTTTGTATTTTCTTTTGAAAAAAATAAATAGACCTATTTTTTTTGTTGTAAGGAAACATTCCTTCAATATTCAAAGAAATTCCTATTAATTGCCAGGGTTAGGGAGGGACAGTAGGGGAATTTAAAGTGATAGGAGTTTGGAGTTGGAGTCGCTATCTTATAAAATTTAGGGGTCAAAGTCTCATTCTGTTTTTTAAGTATTTTAAAAAAGTAGAAAATAGCTTAATTTTTGTAATCATATGGGGTGAAGCTTCTTAAGTCAAAATCCGAAACGAAGAGTTAGCAGTGAATTCATTAAGTTTTAAAGTATTTGCAGTCTAAGCCCGAATTTTTTTACACTGATTTTAAATTTTAATTGGAAATAAATGATTTTCTATATTTAATCGATTCACACAGATAGACAATGATGATTTTGTTATGCATACAAATATTTGCCTAATTTCTGACTTTTAAGCGATTTTTTAGCATAAAAATTCTAACTAAACATTTTAATGTTATATGAATGCAACGCTAGGTAAAATTTATACTAAACATCGAACCTATTGTTTATGTTTTTTATTATTATTTTTGTCTCGGAAAATCTCGGGAATTTAACGGGAAAAAATATTAATCCAAGGTTTTCGGCAATTAAATTTTTTGAAAATTTTTTCAAATAAATTAATAATTTTACTTTTATCTAATCAAAAAATTAATAACTAATTTTAATATAATTAAAAGTTTGTTATTGTCATGAATTTATATAGTTTGAAAATTCTTATATCTTTATTTTTACTCCAAACTAAAAATTTTAATAAAAACAATGAATACTTTTTCCACTCTTGCGAGTCCTATTTTTGTTATGAACGAACTGGCTGCTAAAAAAGCTCAGATTCAATGGAAAAAAAACTTTATTGATCAAACATCAATTAAAGTGAAATTAATTTATACACATTTTGAACAAATAAAGATTTTTATCTTTATGCACTTCCCACTCACTATTTTTTTACACTTATCACACTGTATATTTGACTTGTTTTCTTTACAATGGGATTTTATTTGACAATTTTTTCTTTTTCCATCATTACTTGTGCTTCGATGTAGTTTTTTAGCGGTATCTTTGCCATTTTCAGATGAAATATGAGCTTCAAGTAACTCTTCTGCCAACTTCTGTATGAAATCTCTTCTTGGAACTTTGGATTTGCACGTTTCATTATAAAGAATTGTTGCGTTTATTGCTGCCAGATCAAGTAAATTATAAAATGTGTGTACTGGCCATCTTCTTGAAGCTGCTTTTACACTATATTTTCTTGCCATTTGGTCTAATACATCCACACGGTATTTTGTTTGATTGTAGAAATCAACAGTGTTTGGTTTATGTTTTGTATCTGAGCTTGAAACAACATTTTTGTGTAAACTACTTAGTAAAAGAACATTTTTGTTTCTTTTACCTTGATAAACTGTCAAGCTTATGTCTTCATTTTCAAAGGCTATCGTTTGATAAAGAGCTAGTCCAAGATTTTTCAATGATTTGGGAACTTCTCTTCTGGCTTTATTTAACGTACCAACAGTTGGTATCTTCTTTTTTTCAACTCTTTTGCCAATTTCAAAGAAGTGAAAAAGTTATCATGCGTGACATTTCTACAGCTGTTCAGATAAGGATTCAAAAGATTAATTACCACATTTTCGGGTATACGTGTTTGACAATTTTTTTCTCGGCCCAAATATGGAAAACCGTTCAAAAGATATTTAGTTTTAACATCAACAAGAAGCTACATTTTTTGTCCATACTTATCAGGTTTAGAGGATATAAACTGAGTAAATGGACATCTTGTTTTACTTGGAAATAGCTGTTCGTCGATGCAAAGAAACTCATAAGGAACAAAATTTGTTTGGCAATTTGAAACAAAACGATACCATATTTCAGAAATTGCTGCAAATTTATCCGTTTCTAAGCGGAGAGACCGATTGCTTTTTATATCAAAACGTAAAAATCTTTGTATTTCACAAAAACGAGAACGACTCATTTCTTTGCAAAAGTTCAAACCCCAAGTTTTAGACCAAAGTAAGTGAACATCTAATCCACGCGAACCAGTTACTCCTCGTACATATAAAATAGCTATGAAAGCTTCTAATTCTGGAATTGATATATTCCAAGAAGGATCACCAGGATATCTTGCGCTTGTAATTCAGTACACTTTTTATTATCTTGTTCAGCATGAAATGATCAATAAAAAGTCTCCAAGATGAAAGGAAGGATTTCTTCTCAACACTTCCTTCTGCACGACTCGTTGGACCTGGTGTATCTTTGATAATATTGCATATTGGTGCTCTGCCTGCAGAAGAGAAAGGATTTTCTATCAGTTTCCAGATAGATCCATCAGGAGCTTCAAATTGTTTATCAAGAACAAAACTTTTTTTCCTTTTTACACTTTTTACATAAAAAGTAGAATCTTCATTGTTTTCTGTAGAACTTGAAGAACACGATGAAGATAAACTTTTTTGAACTTGAAAGCAGGGGCGCACATCCGGGGGGGGGGGGGGCGAAAATTACCTTTTTGAGGCGGGATCCCGTTTTCCCACATACTTTAAAACTACACACATTTATTACGATTCTGATTGCAAATAAATCCTCGCATCAATGTGTTTTCTTAAATAATATATCATCAATGTGTTTTCAGGGGGGGGGGGGGCGAAAATTACCTTTTTGAGGCGGGATCCCGTTTTCCCACATACTTTAAAACTACACACATTTATTACGATTCTGATTGCAAATAAATCCTCGCATCACTATTTTATATCGAAAACACTTAAATATCCTAAATTATAGGCGGAAAATGAGTGTCCACTGTTTTTACATATGTGTATTCGGAGACACTTTTTTTTCCGTTTGGATGTCTCCATCTCTCGCTGCTGAAATTTCCTTTATGCTTCGTTTTTAAGCTCGGGCTTCGCTGCTCTTTTTCTTTGGCACTGAGAACTTCTTTTGCTGACTTTTCTTATCATCTCTAAAATCCGCATTTTAAGTTTATTAGAGAAAAAAAATATTTTTTGGAACTTAATCTACTTTTTTTTAAATGATTTCTCTTTTTCGCAAAAAATAAGTTCATTTTTGTCTTTAATTTTGAGGATTAGTTAAACAGATGATTCGATTTCAAAATTCTGGTCTTCAAAGGGTTTATACATAAATTGTTATGGAGAATTTTTTCTCAATCAAATATTTAAAATCACAATGATCTTTACACCGTTGTCTTCCCTTTGTTGTTATATCAAATCATGCATGGAGCAAATTTTATCCCAGATGGCAGGATTGTGTGATTATTGATTATAGTGAATAGAAATATGAGAGCTTATTGGAATGTCTTCATCCTCTTGAGGTTTTGGATGATAGTGACTGAAAAATATGAGGGATTGTCTTCCGTGTCCAACATCTTGAGGTTTCAGAAGATTAACTTTATATATAAAATTATTTTCACTCATCTACCAATAAAAACTTCAAAGAAGTTATGAAAAGAAAGATATCAAATTGATGTTAAAATTGTTATGGGCTGTGGCGAAGCCAATAATTTAACCACGGGGACATCCCGAGCCAGGGGCACCCTCTTGCTAAGACACTTGGACATTTTTTTGGATGCAGACTTTTCATTGGCTTCGTTCGTGCTGCTTATATCAATTTATAATCATTGTTAGCACCAATGGAGACTCCTATTGCAAATGTTACTACACCACATCATCTCAAAGGGCGGAGAATGAAATAACATCTGTGACGCCTATCTCTCAATTGTTTTACATTGATAAAGCGAACTTGCTGATCCTGAAGGATGTTCTTGCTAATCTCACTTCTCTCGTCACCACCAAACCTACAGGAAATGAAGCGTCTTCAACAACAAACGCTCTAGTCTCCTTCCCCATCCAACCTTCTTCCCCGGCCATCTTTCAGATTGATTTCATCCAGCAATATGAGGTAGTGTTCCTTTCTCACTTTAACACAGTGCTTCCCAAACTATCATCCATTTATTTGTAACCTTTGAGAAACAGAATTTTTAAAACTAATCCTCTAAAGAATGTTCGTATGAAATATACACATTTATCATAAAATCGGTTTAAAATGTGTCAAGATGAGTATTTTGTATAACTAACGAACGCAACGCGGAGTTTATGAGTGTGACGGTGGTCCATAATCGCTTCTTTCTTTACTGTATTGCTCTGCTTCGAAAGGGTCGCGGACCGCATTTGAGAGGGCCTGTTTGTCCGCAATTTGGACAGCACTTATTTAAAGTACTCAATTTTTATTACTTTGTACACCAGTGTCTTACAATGGTCATCACGAGTGCATCCTCAGCTAAAAATTAACTTTTCTAAGTTATCCATAAAAATTCATTAAAAAATAAAATCATAATATAGCATACATGTAAGTAACAATGATTATAAAAATCTGCATATATTCCTTTTCCATTTGCCCATATGAATTTTTAATTTGACATTATCTCTTTCATGTAGAATGGGATAGGAGGTTCCATAAAATTAAAGTTGTCTAAAAACTCATTGAAAAAGAAAGTGGACGATTGATTTGAGAAAACCAATTCCTCAACACGCTTGAGGAATCGAGATCAGGGCTGGACACACGAATTTTGAGCTGTTCGCCGCATTGAAGTTTTCTTAAGGCTTAACCCGCGCCACATTAAAATCGGCTTTCATGAAATTTTTAAAAGCGTTTTACCTAATTGCACACACTTCTTCCTCATCCAATGTACGCAAGCAAAAATGTAATTTTTTTTTAATTACCCGCACTTATTTTGCATGTTTTCCTACACTTCTTTATAATGTAACTTCTCACAAATGGCATGCTGGATTTTAAGTTTTTAAAACTTTTTTATTAAATCTTATGATGGAGCGACGCCCACCTAAAAAGAGTTCACGCGCCACGGGTTACTCACATCTAATCCAGATGATAAGTGTCAATTTCGTGAAGATGGAAAACTTTTATTGTTCTTTTAGAGAAAATGTTTTTTTATATCTCAAGATATTCTACGTTATTCTCAATTTCTTCAACGCCATTCCGCAAAGAGTCACTCTAGAAAAGTGGAAAAACGGTACTTGGCGTTTTTGGCAGGAATACTGCGTGCTTTGTCCTCAAAAAGAAGTTCACAATGTCAAAGTTTCAAGCAACGATGATGCCGTCCTCACAAATGGCAACACAAAAAACAAGTAAATTTGATTTTCCCAATCGAACAAAAATGTACTAGCATTAATTCAGATATTTTAAAAAAATTTTAAACTGTCATTATTTCATCCAAGGAATAGCGTGCGTAAAAATGGCGTATTCCGAAAATTATTTTAGGGGGTAAGGTTTAATAATTTTACGCACTGGGCCTTTAAAAAGAGTGGGAGCGTTGATAATTTTAGATGCAATCTTTTTTTTTATAGAGTCCTTTTTCTTTGAACATTTTCATTATATCATTGGGTGTCTGTTTACTTTTTTTATATTTACTTTTTTCTGCCTTTTTATGACATACCAACACTTTTCAACATACATGCTTAATTTTGACAAAAACAGTGAACACAAAGAATTTGGATTTGAGTTGGCATTTAGTAAAAAATTTTTATTTTTTAAAATAAAATTAAAAAATTAATTTAATTTAAATTTTATTAAAAATATTAAAAAAATAATAAAAAAAAAATATATAATTTTTATTAAATTATATATTTTATTATAAAAAATTTTTTATTAAATTTTTTTTTTTTTTTTTTTTTTAATATTTAAAAAAATTTAAAAAAATTATTAAAACAAAAAAAAAAATTATAATATTTAAATTAAAAAAAAAGGCATGAAAAGAGGTGTTTTACAAGTTTATAACAAGTGTTGATTTCAAATACTCTATTTTTCTAAGATATAAAGGATAACTTTTATCAGAAGCAGAGCGACAAGCATCATTAGATTTGTTCAGTATTCAATTGGTGCATTTATGTTTTTCCAAATTTCCCTTAACAGTACTATCTTCAAAGCATTGATTTTCGGAAGACTTTATTTCATTTATACTTTTCGATGTATGACCAAACTTTGAGCAACCGCTACATTGTTTTAAAGAAATACAATCAACTATATTATGTTGATGGAATCCAATAAATAATAATTTATCAGTCTTGGAAAAAGAGCAAATCAAAAGTTATATATATTCTTCAACTTTTTTTCAATAAAATTAAAACAATAAATTCTTCATTTGACATATCTTTTTATTATAAGTAATATTGGTAAATGATCGTAAAAATGTGTGATACAATTATAACATATGTATTCTTCGATATTTTATGATAATTTAATTATTGATTGCTTGAAAGCATTAGCTATATAATTATAATATTGTAATTAAAGATAATAAATGTACATTGGAATCGGGAAGACACAATTGCGCCGCTTTTATCGAAATATGAGGAAAGTAAGCTTGATGCGAGATCGAACCCAAGACGTTGAGTTATCGAATCCATCATCTAACCAACCTTACTCACGCCCCTATTGTATATAATTACTATATTTCAAATGTAGTAATTTAATTATTATGTTCATTAATTTAATTAACTTAAAGGTAATTCTAACATTTTAAATTCTGTTTCTAATTAAATTGTGTATGTCCGTAAATTGTTGTCAGTGAATTCGCCTATACCCAAAAAATTAATCCCTAAAAATTTTAGTCATGTGAGCCTTTGTGTAAACCGATATTTTGAATTTCGTTTGATAGGGGGTACTTATCTTTAATTCCGCCATGGGCAGTTGCTAATTTTGCCTCCCCTCATAATTTCAAATAACGACGCTCAAAACTTGATACTATGGATATGGAAAATTTGCACTCAAAAGTGTAGCAAAGCATTAATTATTACAGCACTTTTTAAGTCTAAAATATCTGGATTGATTTTTATTGATGAAATATTAATCCATATAAATTATGTGCGCGTTGTGCACCACCCATGCTTCTGTCGTTCGTTGATTTCAAAATCCATATATTGAATATGAAAAAGCAGAAGTCAACTTTTCAATCAATGTATTCGTTTTTGATAGACAAATTTGTTTTAAGTATATGCAGCTTCTTAATAAAATGATTTTTTTAATAAAAATGGAACTAATTTGTAAAAATGTACATGAGACAAAATTATTGGGGTTGATTGTTAATTTAAATTCTTTAATTTAAAAAACTAAACTCCAGTAGAACCTCAAGTATCCGAACAGATTCAGAGATAAGGTAATTGCTTGGATAAGCGAGTTCTTCTTTCTTTACGTGTGTACGTCAGCTCTTCAGATACGCGAAAATTCGGATATTCGAGGTTTCATTGTACTATCTTTTCTTGACGTCAAAGATCTTTAAAATCAAAAAAATAAATTGAGTAATTTTTTGGCATGCAAGTGATCAAATGTGCTATTTCTGATTATACACTGCTCCAATTTTCGCTGGCCATTTCTGAGGTCTTAATGCATTCTGACATAAACATGCTTCACATTGATAAATTTTGAGTCTCTGCTATTAGCTTAATAGCCCAATTTGACACCAGTGTCCGATATGATAAAAATCACATGCTTTAAGTCATATACTAAAATTCATTGAAAAGGATAATGACAGCAATACCTTTAAAAAATCGGATCCTTTTAAACAGTTTCGTTGGATAAGATTTGCACTCGTCATTAAACGTGTAAAATAAAACGCCTGTCTTGAAAATAAACGCAGTCTTTTTTAATCATAAAGGCTCTAGCTAGAACAATGATGCTCTTCTATTTAGTTAAAATAATTATTGATGAGGTCATTGTTATTCGTCATGGGATATTGGCTGATTAAATTATATGAAGTTATTAAAGCCTTATTTCAGAGTATTAGACGAGCGAACTTAAGTTCCGACTCACATATCATGGGCACATTGGTTAACAAAATTTTTAAAATATAGCTTCAATCCTTTCAGGTACAATGGGTTGCCAGTAGTACCTGAAAGAAGTAAAAATCGTCCGCTTTAAATTATACGAAAATTCATTGAAAAAGAAAAGCATACGATTGAATGCCCGAAATGGTTAACTCTTATTTCATTTTATCATTTGCGTGCACTTGGCTGAATCATCCTTCTAACTCACATGGTTTTCTTTTGCCAGCTCTTCCACCGTTTTCATTTCTCTCCAAAATGACTCCTCGCTCAAGGATGCTTCAAGTAACTACAGCGACAACAACCAGCGTTCTCCGGTGAAAACTTCGAAGTTGCAATTTGGAATCTATACCTCTATCGAAAAACATCCTCTTCAACTCGCCGCCATCACTGTTATTGGCCGGTAATATCTATTTCTTTCGTTAAGGCTTTGAAGACCATGCTTTTGAAGATTAATCACCTGCTTTAATTTTCAATTGACTTTTATTTTAAATTTAAAAAAGACGATTTTAAATTTTTGCGACACTAATCTCACAATTTTTCTTAAAGAATTAACTCTTTGAAACTCATTTAAAACCAATGTTCCCAAAGGAAATGCAGAGGAACTCTTACTTTGAATGGAATTAAATAGGAATTACTAAAATTGTCTGCTTTATTTGGTCCTAAATGGGTTAAGACTGAGATTTTTAAAAATTTTCTTCTGTTTATTTTTTAACTGGAAATTGTAAGTTCTCTTGTATTTTGATCATCATCACTAAGTGTACACTTTGTGAAAGACCGGTTTCGGCTATTGAAGCCTCATCAGTTTCCCTTTGTGTGTTCAAACCGTGAGGCTTGAACTGGCGTCTAGTGGCTGTGCGTGAGCTCTAACAACTTTTTTTGTCAAATGTTATTTTTTAAATCAATTTTTGTATAACTTAAAGCAGGCGATTTTTATTTATATGACACTGTTCTCCATCTCGGTCTGAAAGTTTTAACCTAAAAATTATACTGGAATCTGTTATGTGTGTATTGAAACTTTATCAGGACAATTGTTACCTTAAGTTAAAGAGTTAAGCTTTGTTCTCATACTGAATATCAAACAGATATTCCCACTAAATTTAAGAATGTAGAAAACCACTATAACAACAAGATAACACAACGCCCATATTAATAAGAGTTTGTAACACATTTTAGGTCGATGTTTTGACGGCGCTTATTTGCATATACGCAGCAGGCATTGGATTTGTCCACGATATAATCTATTATTAGCAGTATTGAATTTTCATAAATAGTAAAGTGTATCCTTAAACAAACATTTTTCCTTGAAAAATCTTTATATACGTCGAAATGGATGACAAGTCGGGTCTGACAACTTGCTGAAAAAAATATCCCCTAAATACGGTAGGTAAAGTTAGTGAGCTTAGTGATCATAACGGCATGACCTGATGTTGTAGGTTGTTCTAACGTCTGGTGTATACATTATATTATGATGCTACGCACTTCCATGCTATTTCTCTTGATCTCACCTATATCTACGTATTAAATCAATATTGATTTGTTTACTCTTCTTAATATATATGTATATACCTGGCGTATTGAATTGTAAATAGGAAGTTTGCTTCTTCTTTGAACTTTATTCATGTTGTCTTCTTTGATGCATTGCGCTGAATTAAGAAATACAATATCTCTCTTTCCAAAGTAGCAACGTCAAAAGCCTCCTTTGTTGTTTTAGGTGCTTTGAAGACAATCTCGGTGAACTAGAAATATGTTCGTAAACACATTCAATTCACAGCTTGTAAATATGCATCACATTTCAGAGAGTTCAGAGACCAAACTGGAGAAAGCCGTCTCTTTCTAAAAAAATTTTTTTATTTTTTCTTAATTTTTTTTATATTTTTTTAGTTGAAAAAAATTTAAGTACGTTTTAAATGTATCGATTAAATTGTCTTATCGAACACAGAATAGAAAAAAATGCTAATCAATACAATATATAGCATTCCAGATATATTTCGCAAGAATTAATTGATCTTAATTCAGATTGATCAAAAAATTAACTCAATAGTTAGCAAAACAATTTCTTCCATTTATTTATTTTTTTTCCTCAAATCTTTCCTATGTAAAGTTCAGGGTGCAAAAGTATAATAGCATAGATGAAACAGATTTTAATCACAAAATTATTTTAGTTTTGCATTTTTTGTCATAAGTACAAATCAAACATGTCCAAAATGTTCATCCTCTGATGAAAAAAAGGCATTTTCTAAAGTACGCTCTCAAAAATGTCAAATTCTCTGTTATTGATTTTGATATCAACTTTTTTGGAACGATTGTTCTTCTTAGGTCGGATAAATAAATCTCTCTGTGTGTCGCCATAATTTTTTTGATGAGTTTACACCAGTGTTTCCCAAACTTTTTCACACCAACGCGCACCAAAGTTTCAAAAACTTTTCTAACGCCCCCTATTAAAAAATTGATACACAATTACATAAAAATGTTTTATTTATTTAAAAAGTTAGATATATGTTTTTTTTTACTTTTTCAATGCGATGGATGAGTTTGATGTTTATTTGCTCAGGCTTCTACATTTGGTTCTATGCTGCTAAGAAGGACTCTTAAGTCGCCTCTGTTTTCGATTTGCAAACGATTTCTTTGACTGCTGAGAAGCCCTGTTATAACACTAAAACTGCGTTCAGCCATATACGTAGTAGGAAAAGCAATGAAAATTTTTTAATTTTTTCCCATAATTTCGGAAATTTTTCAGGAATGCAAAGTTCAATCCAAAAAGTTTGATGTGATTGTTTGATACAATTATATTATATTTATATTATAGATACTAAAAATTTAAAAGTGAAGATATTTGATTAGCTAATTCTTTAACGCCCACAAGTGCCCAAAATTATTTCACTGCCCCCTTAAAAGCTTGCAACGCCCACTTTTCGACAATTTCACCTCCTCCTCAATCCGAAGATGCTCGTACTCATCTAGGATAGAGTGTGTGTACTCCATAAAACCGCAAATTTACCCACGTATGCCGTTTCCCTTAGGTTCTCTTCTTTGAAAGCATGTTTAAAAGTCCAATTCTACACTTTTCATCAAAATGCTGTCATGGCGCAATAATAAATTGAAATATGCATCGAAATTGCCTTCTATTGAAATTTGAATCAATACTTGTGTGATGCTCTCCCCGTTTATCATCTATCCTCATTTTGCAAGCACTAACCTCATTTTGGCCTACAAAATGGTGTCTTCTTATCGTATACCTGCTCTCATTCATAAACTCGTAAACGCAGTATATCTCTATGCAGGAGGGATAGTAGCAGATGCTCTTTTTGTTTGAACAAATTGCGAATTTCAATTTTATTATGCCTTAAAGGCTCTTCAGCGAGAGCATCTCTTCAATAAAAATAATTTTCGTTGCATGTTATAATATATAGCGACAGCTTATACGAAGCTGATAAATTTTTTATGCTGATTTTTAAAACTGATTTTAACAGCCAATTTATTGATTCACTCAATTTATAGTCTTCTTTTTTCCTTCTTATGCGGATAAAAATAGAAATTTAAAGAAAATGTCGAATTTGTACAACCAATAGTTTATATTGGCAATCGTTCTTTTTCTCATCAGAAGTTTCAACCAGGAAACACGTCTGTGAAAGCTTTAGACTGGCTTCGAGAAGAATTATATTTTTTTGGTTAATATATTCAGTCAATCCTCAGATTATGTAATATTTTTTTGAAATTAAAATGTCCTCTGATAATGAAAAAAACTGTATTCTGTTTTTTTCTTGGTTTAGCGTTGAATTTAACCAAACTTGAAAGAATATATAAAAAATGTTCTGACATGAAGGATTTAAATTACTGAACTCCAAATTAACGGATTCTACTATACACTCTTATAAGAAATTATTTAAAAGCAACATACTACTCAAGTTATTTCAAAATGATGAAACCTACAATCGAGGGGTGGCGTCTTTGCCCCCTCTCCTCTCATATTTATTTAGCCCCTGAAATTTCCTTGGAATATATAAATGCATGCAGTTTCTTATACTCCCTTCCCCACTAAAATTTTTCCACCCCATTACTTAGGCAGTGATTCTTAACCTTTAGGATCTGTTTACCCCTAAATATTATGAAAATTTTTTTTATGACCCCTATAAAATTCTTTTTGATTCAGCCGTTTAATGTTAAATAAAAACAAGAAAATTTACATGTTATATTTTATAATACAAACACTTGTTAAAAGAAAGTTTAATTGAAAAATTTTATTTAAATTAATATAATCTAACAAATTCAGTATAATTTAATTCGAAGGCAGGTATTCTTTGTCAGACAAAAGTTTTTCAAATCATTGTCTAATGTTTGAGAGACAGCATCTCGTGTTTGAATCAATTGCAAGCTTATTACGTGCACTTGTTTTTAAAGACATCATTCCACAAATTCCAGTCTCGCAACGATAAGTTGAAGGTGACTGTATCAAAAAAAGCATAGCGCGTTTGGAAAGAATAGGATAAACGGTTTTTAGGCCCAGAATGATGGAAGTGCTTGCTCGAAAAATTCGAGTTTTAATTGACTGTCTTCTCTTATTTGAAGAAACTCCACTTTGGCAGCAACATCAGAGTCATCAATGCTACTTTCGCTCACTGAAAAAGGTCGGGTGATCCAAATGTCATTAGAACGGCTATTTAACTTCGGAAAATAGTTTTCAATTGCTTGATTGCAAGCAATATGTGTGAGATTTAAAATGATGTTTGATTTTAAGGGCACAATTATTAATTGATTGCATCATACAATCAGGATTAATGAATACATTAAATAGAAATAGTTTTGCAACTGATGGAAAGACGTTCATGAGGATACACTTATTGATACCAAAAGTTTTTCATGACCCCTGTAAAAACTTTAAACGTCCCCCAAAGGGGTCACTACCCCCAGGTTAAGAACCACTGACTTAGAGTCTCGCGAATGGGCTGAACAATGCATAGGTAGTCTTTTTATATTTTGTGCAAAGTGAATCCCAAGAAATCGCTTTGATTTCAACACTCAAAGTAGAACTTAAGACACTCTTAGGACTAACCTTTTTCCAGTTTTCTATTAAAAAGTGTGTGTGCGCCTATGAACAAAGAGATAAACTAGGATATTTAAGGGCCATATGGTGTACTCTTCGGCCTATACGATTATGTGGATTGGATTCGTGGGCTTCATTAAATAAGTTATCGGTCAAAGATGCATCCTATTGTAACAGATATAAGCGAATATCGAAGCTGAGTGTGTGCTCTGCAAATGTGTGCAAATCTTTATGTAGTCGGTGTGTATTTTCCATTAGTGCCTGGAAAATCATTTTTCAACGTATTTTATCATTTTTAGTATATTTTTGTGAAATAAATTTTTTTAATGTTCTTTCACATTGCACAAGCTGAAATTCATTAATGATAGATATACACATCATAACTACAGTAATGGTTCCGCTTTAAAATGCTATTAACTTATATAAAATAGGTAAGAAATATGTTGCTGAAGGATTTTCATTACTATATATTTGATTTAATAATATTATAATATAATATAATTTTATTATTATTATTTTTAATATAGTTGAAAGAAATAACACTTTTCTGGTATATTTAGGCCCTCCAGAGTCCTTTTTTTATAATTTTTTTATTATATTTTTACAATATTTTAATTAATAATAATAGAAGATATTTTTTGATAAAAAAAAGTTTTTAAATCATTTAGACCATAATTAATGTTCTTAAAACATTAACATGTAAATGATTTTTACATGTCATGCAAACCACTCTCAGTCTCTACAAAAAAACCAAAAAAAATATAAAACAAAAATTTTATAGGATTACAAATTTAAAAAAAAATTGCCTAAAAAAGTCGATTCCTAAAAAATTTTGGCTTTAAAATGTAAATTTGCTATGGAAAAGTAAACCACTTTTTTATTTAAGGTGCGATTGCAATGGGGAAGCTCTATCTTGCAATACCTCAACTGTTCCATACACATGCAACTGCTTAAACAACTCCACTCATCCAATGGTTTATCTTTTTCTCAACAAAAATATGAAATTTAATTATCTAAACTAAATTGTTGCATTTTAAAAATATAATAATGGCGCCAACATTATTCCCCAAACACAAGCATATAAACATAGATTACTTATGCACACGCAAAAACCAGGACTCTAAAACACACACACACCCACAGTGGCTGCAGAGAAGATGGAAATTTATATAAGTAAACTTTGCTTAAAATATTCTTTTTTCTTTGCAAAAAAGAACGAAATGAAAATGGAAAAATGTTTTGTGAGTTTGCACACATATTGAAATATGTAAATTGAAGACATTTGCACCGTTGAACAACCATTACCTTTCTCAAAAAGATCTAAATTTAAATAATTTCTGTGCATGTCAAACGCTCAAAAATGAAGTTAGCTTACTTTTTTTTTAAATTACCATTTTAAAAACTTATTTGGTAGGATTTTTAAAATGTAAATAAGTAATAATTGTTTTTCATATCCACACTATATATAGTGGCTGTTTTATTCACACACGATTAAATTTCTTAAAAGGTAGATACTTACTGCAGTCTTTTCAATAAAGAGGCGGAAAGTATAACTTTGTCGAGACAAAGAACCAGAAAGCTAATTGCGCCGTGCTTTATCAACATGTTCAAAGTTTCTCTAGAAAGTTTTGTTCTGATAAGTTTGAATTCAGCAATCACAGTTCGGAATTCTTAAGGCAATCTCTTTGCAATAAATTTTGCTCGAAATAATTTATAGCACTCTAAGAACTTTCAAAATAGTGACATAAGAATTAGAATCGCATTATTGTTTCCAGATTTTATTTCATTGTTGAAGTCCTAGTTAATTTACATTTGGAGCATATTGATCTGCAAGGATACAAGGAAATAAAACGTGTTGAGATTGTTATCTCTCTTTACCTGGCGATGAGTTTTCTCAAATTTGAAGAAAGTTACTTCCCGAAAAGCATTAGTGCTTGGAAAATTCGTATCTCGAACAAAGTTGAATGGTTGGAAAGCTGTTCTCTTGTTTGGATGCAGCAATCTCGCGTAAATATTGCGATGTCGTAAAACCTAATACTCCAACTTCTTTGATATAATCCTTTGATTCATAAATAAATTATCTATTTTGTGCATTCCTAACTAAATATTGTAGTGACTCTTGATTTTGTACATACTCAGATCCTCAATATGTTCGTTAGTTAATTCACCGGTCCGCTGTTAATGATGTTTTGTCTATGTCTGAAGCGGTTTCGCCAGAGATCTTCCGTTTTCAGAGTAGTGTGAAGTTTGGGCATGTAAATTGGTGGTGGGTGTCGTGTGTATGATATTGACAGAGTGGACATTCTTGTGTTGTTTTCAGGGTTCGTGAGATTTTGTGGAGATATGAGTTGGTTCCAAATCTTTCCAGCATTTACATGTTTGGAACGCTTTTTCGTATTTTCCAAACTAACTGGAGGGAAATCATCCTCTCTCACAAAAGGAAGATCCAATACCATTCAATGTTTCCACACTCGCGCTGTCTCTGATTTAAATGTTATTTGGGTGAGAGCATCATAGATTATATAGCAGAGGCCAGTTGTGCTGCTCATACCAGTTGTCCCATAGCAATATTTTGGGATGGGAAAATTGTTTAATTAAGTCAAAGAATCTCTTAACCTACAATATACACATTCATCCAGATATATAAATGAAGTGGCGCAGAGTCATTGAAAAAACGTGGAAATTATAAAAAGTACATTTAGTTTTTATTCAAGTTTTTGGAGATAAAGAGTTGCTTTTATTGAATTCACCATTTTAAATTTGTATATGCAATCGTTGAATTGCTCTTCAATTGATTTAAGATGAAAGAATTTTCCAATACTAACAAAATATTTTCAATATGATTAGTATAAGAGCTAGAATTAAAGATAACAAGTTCATTTGTTTTATCTGACTTAACAATTGTTATGCTATCATCTTTAAATACCTTATTTAATTCAAATCTATCATGAAACTTAAATTGTTTTTAACTTAATTGGTTTTTTGTTTTAATCTCTCCTGACATATGTTAAAAAATGTTCCCGTAATAAGAATAGGACTATTGTGCTTTAGCTGCATCTCGTAGAAGGCGAGAGAAACGCTACTATTATACTATGCTATATATTTGTGAACTAATCTTTATGCATATGTCTATCACTTAATTAACATACACACACCACTTCATATAAACTAATCCCCGGTATTTGTAACCGTTTTTTCTCATACTTTTTACTCCAACGATAGCAACTCGCCATCCTCCTCATCCAGATAGTTTAAATTAGATGCCATTTATTATAAACAAGGAAATAATTTTTTTTAAATCCCATGAAAAATATCCAGATGACAGCTTACAATATTGTAATATGGCCTAGAAATAAAGTAGAGTTTATCGACCCCTAGCAAATGCAAAATATGTTCAAGTTTGCAAGTATTTTTTTAATTTTATTTTTGTTTTTATTAAAGAAAATATTTTTAGTGTAGTTAATTTTCAAAATTAACTAAGATTCCTTCAACAATGCATATATTTTTATTGATTGCACACACTAAAACTATTTAAAAATAACAAAAAGTCTTTATCAAGTAAGTGCTATTATGTGTTTATGTTTGCATGAAATTACTTTTTTATTGTTTTTTTTAGTGTAGAACTGACATGAATAGCTCCCATTTTGAAAGTACGCTTTCCTTAGAAGATAGTACAAGCAATAATTCACTAAATATATCACAGTATAACGAAACCAATTTAACTGTCATCCTTCAAAATACGTCTTCTACTCCGATGAAATACGATACTTTGCCAACTACATCACTACCTAGTTCAACCAATATTCTCGAAATTACAACATTTCGATCAACAACTCCAAGGAAGTCCTTTCCCACTACTTCTGCCTCTTCAACAATAGCGTCTGATATTAATCAGACAACCACTGATGATTCTCTCATCACATATGGAGCATCTACGTCAAATTCAATCCCTGTGACATATAGCGGAAAAATAAATGTTAATTCCGATATTTTTAGTCAACAAAGTCTTTTATCCTTAATGAATTTTTATTTGAACACATCTCCCACTCCATCCACAACATATGTTCCCGAAACCACCCTAATAAACAACAAAACGTATTACATTCCGAATAACTTCACATATCTCTTTTCAACGGGAATTCCACAAATAAATCGTACATCAAAAGTGCCTTCAACAGATGTAGCTGGAAACGCGAGTTATTTTAATGCAAGCATGTTACCTCCACAAAGCGTTACTGCTGGGGCATCTCATCTCCATTCCAAAGCCCCAAATGCTTCTCTTTCACCCGTGACAGGAACAAGTGGCCCAACAACACCAAAGCCCACTCTTCGTGTGATACCAACTCAATCCCATCCTAGTAGTAGATCAAGCAGCACAGCTTCGTCCATGCCTTCTCTTAGCAACGCGCTTTCATCAACAGAAGTCAGTCTAGCGTATTCCAGTAGCACTGCCTTCATCATCACACCAACTCCATCATATCCCAACAGCAATCATATCAGCTCAAAAAGACCAACTACGTCAACAAGGCAGCAGCTAGCTAACACTGCGGAAACGCATTTAAATCCCTCCCTCGCTACCTTCTACCTTCCGTACACTCTGAGCTCGAACCAGAGGGATGGCATCGAACTCATGGATTCCTTAAATAACACTCGCGTTTTATCAGGCTCTTACCTGCTCTTGCCATTTCCCCTGACCACACTGATGCAACCACAACCCAAAATATCGCCACCCTCTTCAACACCCTCAATTGAAAATGGCTCCCTACCTCCAAACTCTGTTATTGTTTCCACTTCCAAACTAAATGAATCTCTGAACCATTTGGTGAAAGACGTATTCTCCACTATCTTTTCTTCTCTAGGACACTCATTTACTTTAATTTCAAATGTCCTTCAACAACTCAATGTTTCCCTATCGACAATGAATGAATATTTGTATCAGAGAAGTCTTAATGATTCATCCCTCCCTTTCACTCTTTCAACAGAACCTACATTCCAGAGCAATAATAACAATAATAATAACAACAATCACAATCATGAGAGCGTTGTTACTGACAAATTACTAAAATCGAAAAGTCAGGAAGAAGCTGATTCCCAAAATTCTTCTAAACGTTGGCTTCCAAGTGAACGTGCATCTCAAGCGGAAGTTGATTCACCCGTAACTTTGGAAACGTCTCTGAATCGAGAATCCTCAAATCCGCGCTATAAGATCTACAGGTACGTACTTTTAACTACTCGCTTCCTTAAAATCCTCTTCTCTTTTTCAATATAAAAATTGGGACAATCTGCAGGTTGTCAATTAGGGGTGTAAGGATTCCAAAAATTTTGCCAATGCTGATTCTAGCATTAAAAATTTAATGTTTTGAAAAGAACTAGAAAATAATCAAAACATTGGCTAATTGAAGCAAGTGACTAAAATAGATTAAAATAAATGAATAATATATTACATTTTTAATAGCTAAAACTATTTTATTTTTATTCATAGCATTTCTATGGCATCTTCTTGTCGAATGAAATTTAAATCTCCATGTTATGTATACATCAAATTAAATAGCAAATTAAAACATTGGTAGAATGTACACACCCCAACTAAACTACTCAATACAGTTATTCAAAATTTAGAACTATTAAACTACCATTGAAAATGTATATTATAGTTTTTCATATTAATAAATTTATATATTTAATATTTGCACATAAATTTTAGAATTCCAAATCACGTGAAAGACGTATCTTCTTCTAGAGGTAGGAAAACTGTTGGTGATGATACGCGTCAAGACTATGAACAATTGAGTATCATCTTTAAATTTCATTTTGCAGTCAACCAATTTTCTCCGCTGAGAAACATAAATTAGTTGTAATTTACAGTGTGCGTGCTATTGTCTATTTGTTCGTTTTCCACACTTGGTACGCGTGCCATATGCTGCCAACGCCTGCAGTAGAGCTCCTATGCAGGTTGTAAAAATATGCCCGTACCGAACACGCGATACTTTTTGCTATCGTTAAAAACTAGTTTTTTTATCTGCTCTGAATTTTTGGCTTTCAGATTTACACCCACCCCTGAGTTTTATTTTTGAAATTTGAACTCACCTGTTGTTTCAGTTTTTTTTAAGCGCACACTAAGATTCGTCGATATTTTTGACTTATTGCAAACAACTCATGGAAATTATTTCACAGAATAAAATAACCCTGATTTTTATAATGCTGTTTTTTTATTCAATGCTGCTTAATTGGAAAAAATATTTTCATTCATAAGCATCATATTGATTTTAGTGAAAACGTCAAAATCGATCCTTTTTTCATCTTACTGTTGAAAAATAAAACTTATTGACGCTTTTACCTTTTAAGTTTATCTTCTAGCGCAAATAACATGTTCAGCAAGACTGGGATTACGCTAGCTAGAAGCGCTTGTGTCCATGATACATAAAACGTTCCAAGCAACAACAGAAAGTGTTAGAAGCGGTTTTCTAAACTGTTTGAACAATTTTGAACGATGAATTGTTACTTTGCAACTTACTGTTAATCAAATTCATGAAAACCATTGATTTTTAATGTCTATTACACTACCAGGGGTGTCCGCAGAAAAAACGAGGGGGGGGGGGCAAAAGTTTTCCTATTGTTATATAGAAACTAACAATTTATTTAAAAAAAATGTTTAAAACTAAGATTAATTTTATTCTAAAATCCAAACTCATTCTTTCCTCGGCGAATTCAATTTTTCTTTCAACAGTAGCGCAGCTAATAATAAAATTACGGTATAATGTGCTAATAAATGTTTCTTTCTTCCATTTATTTTCTTTCTTTTTGTATTTTTGTGGCATTTTACCCCCCCTCCCCCTTGCCCCTACTGCTGACGCATTTGTACACTACATCATATACATTACACACATGGTGTCTACGGACCTTAAAACCTGGAAAACCTCTTGAAAATAAAAACATATCTTGAAAACCTTAAAAATGCGATCTTTAATTATATGTTTCTTTCAATAAATATTTTCTTATCAAAATTATATTTTGTATAAAAAATTTTTTTAAATATGTAAATGGTTATTAGCAAACGAAACTCATGAAACATTCTTTATAATTTTTTTTAAAAAGATATAAACTAATGATGTTAACCAACCTTGAAAAAAATATTGTAACCTTGAAAAACGGTTTTAAAAAACTGTAGACACCATGAACCCCCTTCTCTTTGTTCTTTAACTCTACTTCTCTCTTTCTATTCCTTTGCTGACATTTCCGTTTCGCATACCCACGAGTGAGTTTTATTATTACACATAGAAAGAAGGCCCATTTTAACAAAATTAAGGAGGCGTGAGTAAGGTTGGTTAGATACTGGGTTTCGATAACTCAAGGTCTTGGGTTCGATCCCGCATGAAGCCTACTTTCTTCATAGTTCGATAAAAGCGGTGCAATTGTGCCTTTTCGATGAAAACATCCTTTGGTACCTTTAACAAAATTAAATGATTTGATCATTTCTACCAATGTTATCAATATATTATTATTTCCTTTTTTTTGATTAGTAAATTTTATTCACGAACTAAAGGTAACGCATTCATCTTTTTTCAGTTTTGGAAGGATCTAATGCGACTTCTCCAGAAGGGAGTCACGAAGCGAGTGCCTACCACCACTACCAGCACCCATTCTACATGCGTCCTTGGTTCGTCATCACTATCAGTCTGGGTGTGTTCTTTCTTCTCGTTGTCTTGTTCGTTGCTCTCTACCCGAGGTATCCCCCGTTCAACAATGGCGCCTCTGCTTCCTATCGATTCGATAAATCTACAACCCACAAGGTATCAACATTTTTTATAGATTCAATGCCCACTATATTTACTTATCAAAGGACATTATATCCAAGAGCAATCATTAGCTACAGAGTTAATTGTTTAGCGTATTTAATTAATTTGTTCCTTAATAAGATAGGTAGGCATTTAGTTTATTTTGTTAATCATTTAAATCAGTGATTCTCAACCTTTTTTTTAACGAAGGGCCAAATTAAGAACCAACATTTCACTTTCGGAGGCCGCAACAAAACAAAAAATGCTATACATTGATGTACTCAAAAAAGAGGATGGGTGATTGCACCCTCTCTAAACCTGACACTTGGTGTACGCGTGGTGTGTACATAAAATTTAAGAACAGATAATATAATTAAAACTACTTTACACCATTTTTGCAAAATCATGACAGTTTTGGTATGATATTGCTGGCCTGATTTATCTGCAACTTTGCTATGCGGGCCGCAAAACAAGAGGTTGAGAAAACGTAGGGCCTGTTTTAGGAACCATTGATTTAAATCAACTTTAGCTACTTTTTAATTAGTTATAGGTTGGTAGATAGATAGTTCCTAAATTAGTTGATTTTGTTAATTATTTTGTCCATTCCTTAGTTTTACTTCATTATTTATTGTTAGCTTATTTTGTGTATTAGCTGATAGTTTGATCACATATGTTAGTAAGTTGGCTGGCTAATCAGTTATTTCGCTTGATCCCAGAAAAAGCAGACTTCTAGCTTAAAATGAAGAAATCATCTTTCGCATTTAACTCTTTGTGGATCATGTGTGACATCGATGTACCAAATAATAATAATAGTCTGCTTAAAATAAATACAATTGCATTGAAAAAGAAAGTGGATGATTAGTCGTGCAAATTATGGCCCCCAAAAAGTGAAAGAGGCGGCATGATGAGATGATTTAATTAGTTTGCTAGTTGATTAGTACCTGGCTATTTTACCATTCTGTCCATCTACGTGTTGACGTAGTACCCTCATCTGTCCTCTCTTCTCTTTAGAAAGACGCGCAACTGGAAACGATTGATCTCAGTGCGTATCATCGTAAGCCGTCGTACAGTCCTTCTCCGCCCCGAAATGTTGCGAGCACCTCACGCACCAAGCCTAACTACGAACAAAGTTTAGACTCTTACGTAAGTTTTTTGCTTTCCTATATCGCAAGTTCTACTTCCTTCTTTAGTATAATCGTAGCACCATTGGCTATACCGCTCATTTGGGGATTTAAATATTTTAGTATGCATGCATGTATGTCTAGACTCTAGATGCTTTTTTTCTGTCAAAAGGAAAGTTTGTGTCAAGATTAGTGGCACCTTTGCGAACAAAAAATTTCTTTCACTATGATAGTGGCGTCCTAAATTTCCTCGATATGAGATTAAGAACTCAACTTCAACATCCTTCACCCATATAATGTTTTAATTAGGGGGAGCCTTTGTTGTTTAAAATTGCTTTTTACATTATTGGAGTATACTATACGCATTAAATGACATTCAGTTATACTATTATAATAATAATAATAATCTATTTTCTATTCAAGCGACTTTTTTTAAGTATAAATTCAATTTTATCTCTGTTGTGTCAAAAAAGCGCCCCTTTTAACATAAAAACGCCGAAAAGCATAAGAATTCCTTTAAATGTAGAGAAATGAAGCATGAAAATTTGTATTGAAAATATAAATAAGATATAAAAGAAGAGATTTGAAAGACAAGTATGTACTTTGAACATTTGAAATCTTATAAAAATCGCGTAAAAACAGCCTTTTGAAATTCGTCAAATAATGAAGCTGATCCTTCTCTGGTATAAATAAATATTTTCCAATATGTACATAAAAAATATTTGAATATATACGAAATATTTGTATCATTTATTTACTTTTTTCGATACAAAAATCTTGGTGTATTTGGTAATCAATATGTCACATTCTCTGGCTAAATATTAGCGCATTAAATGTATTAAACATCTTCTTAAGCACTTATTAAAAAATACTGATCTTTGAGTAAACTCAAGAAGAATGTAATCATCAAAAGAGTAAACAGTTAACAACTTTAGTATAATAGTATTCACAAGTTCTGTAAAAGAAGCTTTTTAATTATTTTTGTTGCTGGAGACGAGTTGAGTGCACTTGATCAAATTGTAATTTGTTTTTTCAGTGCTACCATTCAAGATTTTTCAAGAATTGTCTTATGGCGTAAGATCAGGGTTGATACTTTTGCCCAATCGAATGAAACCAGGTCTTTTTTTCTGAAAGTATTACGAGTTTTTTGCCTATTTTTTGTAATTCTTTGAAAAAAATTGGAAAAACTTTAAAAACAAAATAAAAAATCTTTCTTTGGTAATAAAAAAAATCTAACAAAATGGTGGCTTTATGTCGATAATAATAGAACACAGCAAAACCCTTTAGTGCCAGAGGGTTTTATAACTTGGAGTATAAATTATTATTATTATTAACTACTCCTTGTTCAATTACTGATTTTGAAAGATCTTTTTCTAAATTCTCACACATTTGGAACAGCTCAGGAAAGCATCTTTCGACCGATAAAACAACAAAACAGGTGAAAATGCACCTGTTTTTAAATTTTTCTAAAATAATAATTTTTCAACAGTTTTTTTAGCTTTAACAATATTTTTAACATTTTTTTGTTTGAAAACCTTTTTGTAGTATTTTGTATTTGATAATATATAAACATATAAATATGAAACTTTGACATTAAAGTCAAACATCATTTCATGAATTTATATCATCTATCACTATAATTTATTGTCCTAACCCTAACCCGTGTTTTTGTTAAATACGTAGGTTTTTTGCAACTATGAGTTTTTTTTGCATTCTGAGCCTCCCATAACCACAGTATCACTAACTTCACACTTTGATATGAAGTCCGATATTTTAATTGGTAAATTGATAGTTCTAAAATTCAAAATAGTTAATTTTTGAACGAAACTCAAATCAACATCTTAATTTTTTACAATTTTCTTCCATTCTAATTAAATTTCCTAATTATTTTTTAAAAGACATCATTTAAATGAAAAACAAAGTTTTGTATGTTTTTAAAAGATTTCTGCATTCTTTCAACAACTATATTTTATATTCATAAGGGAAATCTTTTTACCCTGGTTCTCTTATTTCACTTTTTTTCTCTGCGCCTTTCACACCATGATTTGGAGAGTCGGTTTGTGTTAAAAAGATTGCATAGCAGAGAAGAAAATATTATCAAGGTTGACAAAAACGGGTTTGATTTTTCTCTTCATTTCACTAATTTTGTGAACCAAATTTGTTAAGTCAATTTTTTGTGAAGTTTTTGTCTAAATAAAGTCAAAAAAAAAAATAAAAAATAAAGTTTTTCAAAGACGAATTTATTTTTCTCAAATTTTTTCTTTCTTTTCCAAATATCATCCATAGAATTTTTTCATTTCCAAAACTACCTACATTTTCAACCTGTGTTGAAAGATTATTTTCAAAGTTGAATAAACTTCTAAGCATACATAGCAGGACGTGCACGCGTTTTAAATCTCGGAGGGCGAGCAAATTTTAACTCTCAAAAATTTTAGATTATTGCATTGATTTTTGGTATACTAGTTAAATAAAGAGTAGCTAGATGAAATTATTGTCATGATCCAAGCGCAAACGCTAAGATAGTGAAGGAGAAAATTAAAATGAAGAATTAGGAGCCAAAATTCTTATATGGTTAAAAATAGATTGGTTTGTTTATAACTAAGTGAAGACCATATTGGTTATAAGCAGGGCGAGTAAAAGTCAATAAAGTCAATTTTTATTTCCGTTTAGCAAAAACTCTTTGAAGAAGATCTTTACTTGTTTATTCTAAAAATTTTTGAATTATTTCAAATTTTTAAGTCAATCAAAGTCAATTTTTCGAGTTTAGGTCAATAAAGTCAATTTTTATATTTAACACTTTTTAATTCAATGTGCCTAAAATTGTTATAAGCGATACATACAAGATTTCTTCTTTATATCAACACTTCCACAATAGTTGGGCTTTTTTCATCTAATAAAAAGCTTTACTGTAATGTTTGTCTGACTGAGGTTAAACATGAAGAAGTTTTTTGTAAGACCAATTTTTTTTTGCTGACAAACGCGGTTACATACGATATATCCGCGACAGAAGTTATGGAATTTTATTCCCAAACTTTTTTATCAATGCATGTTTTTCACATCTTTTACACAAGTTACCTTAAAAGTTAAGTTATCCTGCAAAATTGTAGATTACCGGCATTAAATCATTCAAAATTAGTAATAAAAAAAGACGTTCTCTTTTCAAACCTATCGGCAACACTTCAGTTCCTATTGTAACGAAATATGACAAATTGGTGGCAAGCAGCAAAATATTTTCATTAAAATCTTCCAGCAATGAATAAATTAATGATGAAGATGATGAAATTTTATTGCCAAATATCAAGAAATTGTTAAAAAAAGAAAATCTGTGTCAAAACTTGCTAACAATAATTAGAGAATATTCACGATTCATTGATTTAGTCGGAAAAGGTCAAAATAGAGACTTTTTCAGTTGAAGATGCCTTTACTTGTTCCAAAATTATTTCATTTAAGACGAATGTGGCGTTAAAAGTTATCTTCAAAATGGATTCGAATAAAATAAAATCATGAATATGGAAAACTCTGAAGTCTCTTGCAGTACTTATCCCAAATTACAAAATTGTCAAGTTTTAACTTTAGAAGTAGAAAGATCTTTTTCTAAACTGATAAAACTACTAGAAAATGATCGAATTTTAAATCAGAAAATGTCATTAATTATATGATGTTGTATTACAAAGTCATGGATTCTTTGAAATAATTTTCAATAATTTCTCTAAAGTGTTCATAGTTGTTCAATTCAATGAAACTTTAAAAAGTCAATAAAGTCAATTTTTTCTCTGAGTAAAAGTCATTTTTTTCCAATTGTTTGGGTCAATTTTTCCTCGCCCTGATTATTAGTGAAGACCATAATATACATTTACAAAGAAATTTTATTTCTCTTATATGCAATAATATAAAGATCATCGACGGGCTGGATGAATTTATCCCAAGGTCGGCATTCTGGCCATCCCCCTTGTGTTTCGTGCTGTAGAGGATAATTAACTCCTTGCAAAGCACTTTTTTAGTCTTATGAGGTTTATGAATTTTTAGATATCCTTCACTGACTCAAATAAAAGGATGTTCAAGCACTTAGTGGAGCTGCCAGAATCAAAAGTTTAGAAGTTTGCTTGACGAATCCAAAGATGCTTTTATCTTTCAATCAACTTCTCTCCATCCTGTTCTTTTTTCTCGGTAGAAATGCGATTTGTTTCAATGCTCTTCATGAACTTTGTTGGTCTTTTCGATTTAAACGTGCAATTCACTTTCATTTGGCAATAATACCGTGCAATATACCAATATTTATATATAACGTTGTTGTCTGTTTTTTTACTAAGATTCTCGTCCATTTTTGCATTTATTTTGGCATCTTGTCTTTTTGACTTTTTATTTATTTATTTATCATCTCATAGATATATTTTTTACTCATTCCAAATGAATAAAATATTTTTTTTTAATTTTTTTTCTTTAATTATTTTCATCTAAATATTATCCATATTCTATAGCGTGTTTGAAAAGCTGAAGCATATCTTTCTATCAAGCCACACTTTATTATTGAACTCGTAGGTAGGATGTATCTTTGATCTTCACATTAGAGATTTTTTCTAGCTGTTGTATAGCTTTTAACTTTGGCCCATAAACGGTCACCTCTCTATAGCGGACACTTCTTTAATACGGTCAGTTTAATACAGTCTAAAAAAATTTAACTCTACAATATAGAATTTACTGTTTTAAACTAATTTTTTTTTCTATAATTTTGTTTTACTAAATTTGAAAAGTTTGATGATGAAATATTTTTGCTGTTTTTCAGATAAAGATTATTTATAATAAAGAACTTCTATAAATTGGATTTGATAAAATGGGTTTATATAGATGGCGTTAATTTATTTCTGAAATAACTTAATTTTCAATTAATTCCAAAATTCTAAATAATTGATTCAACTTAAAACTCTACTATAGAAAACAAGTTAAGAATTTCTAGCTAAAAAAAGCCATGAAAAAATTCAAATAAAATTGGTGTAAAAAATGCATAGAGTCTGTAAACAGCGTTATAAGGGAACAGTCTGTAAAGCGAAGGTCCTAATATGTTTGTATGTGCATATGTTGTATGTCCTAATATGGGTATGTGCATATGTGTGTGTGAGCGTACATTGAAGCTTGAAAGTGTTATAAAATGTAGGAGATTGAGTTATGATTCTTAAAAATATATATTTGCATATTAACATTACAATGCTACAAACTTCAAGGGAAGTATTTGACAGAGTGGACAATTTTTTACTGCACATGGTTACGTTGGAACATCTCATTGTAGTGTTTACTGACGGCACTCTGACATTTTTTGTTGTCGTTCCAGTTTTCAGACTCTTGTAAATCTCTAGATGTAAATGATACCCAGTGCGTAGTTATTCATCGCTGAGGCTTAAAAACCATAGCTGGTGAGATGAAAAATGTTCTCATTGAAGTCAACAGTGTATTTCATTAATAACCCTTATCAGCCTACTAAACTACATATGTAGAAAACACAATTTTGAATGTTCATATGTGTACATTAAGAAACACCAAAAATGTCAAACTTGAAAAGTTGAAGTTGATATATCAGAAGAAGCCCTTATCACGAAGAAAACAAAATTTGCATTCTTATTTCAAAAATATTAGTCAAAAAACTACATATGTAGTTAAGCAGGCGTGTGAGTTTAAGATTAAAATCAATAAGGTGCGAATCTATAAAAAGGTTAAGAAATCTTGCAATTATATTTTTTGTGTATTTACTTTGTGTTCTAAATCAGTGTTTTCATGTTTGTTGGTACATTCCAAAAAACTACTTATGTAGTTAAGTGAGCTTTCGAAGACATTTTTTTATGTAAGTTTATACAAAATACTTTGTTAATTAATTTAATGTAATTATATATATTTTTTGATACTTACTAATTTTTTTATATCGATTTTTACATGTTTTGTTGCTAAATTTTGAAAAAACTACACAGTCATGTGGGCTCTTGAAAGACATGTTTTTATGTAAGCTGATAAGGGTTAAAGCAAATGCCTTCAAATCTGTTTGTTTTTTTTTGAGTTATGCAAAGAAAATCTTCTGAAATGAAAATTTCTCATTTTTTTGTTTCATTCAGCGAGAATTAGACCATCGGGTAAAGTACCATAGGCATGTATTAGATGCTAGGACTTAATCGTCCGTATTGCGAAGATTTATTAAAAAGAACCGTTAGAAAGAAAACGTTTATACTACATTTAGGGCAAATGTCCTTCGTCTAATTGTCCAGGATCAAGAACACTTGGGTAACTGAGTAGATGAAATAAATGGATCTCAACAGGATTTCTCTTATTTTTATGGTTCTTCTCTTTTGAAAGGTTTGTATGTATCCCTTTGTTATCCTGGAATTAAATTTTGGAATGAAAGAAAACGTTCATTCACGCGTGCAAATACCATAAATATGAAAAAAACAAAAAACACAAAGTTCCTTTTTATAATTCCGTATTTCACTCTATATTTCAAAAAAATTTCAATCCCTCAAAAAAAATTAAAAAGATGCTTTATTTTAAAAAAATATATATATAAGCAACTTGAATGCCAATATAACTGCAAAAATTGTCACGCCAATTCCAAGGTATTTCGCCACTGCGGTATCTTTCAGTATTGGAAAATCTAAAACACATTTTATAAAATATATACCTCAATAATAATTAATTGTCCTTAATTAGGTCGTTTAAAATACCCAACTATCTGACCCATCATTGTATGGGCATTACAGAGCACTCACATTCGTGTGTGGGCACCCCAGGGCCACAATTCATTAGAGCCCCATGGCAAAATTTTCATGACACCCACCTCTCAAATATAATGTAACTGATTTTTCATGGTTAGTTAGAGAAAATTTAAATACCATTTTCAAAGAATAATCTTAAGCAAGTAAAAGTATACATTATACAATTACATCGCATTTTTGTGTTTTACTGTTACAAAAGTTTCGTCAAAATTCATTTTCATTTCATTGATGGCAAATATTAAAAGATCTCTCAAACAATGAAAATGTATTCTATGTATATTTTTTTTATATTTTTCCCTCCAAAATTTAAAAAGTACGAATAAAAAAACTTTTTTTTATAAAAAAGTTGGAAAATGAGCGACTGGCAAAATGTACTACTGGAAAAGAGAGGCTATTGGCGCGATTGTCTTTGTACTAATGATATTGTTGTCTATTATATATTGTTTGGACAGGTCAATTGCCCACTCGCTTCCTAAATATTTTAATCAAGTTAAATATCTTACTTGATATTGAATTTAAAACTATCAAAGAAGTTGTCTATCACTAATCCTCCATCTTTAGGACTTGAAGAGTGTCGGATTAAACTTCCACTTGGTTCTTTGTCCCGCATCTTCGAACCAACTTTAATGAAATCTTTCTTCATAATCGATTTCTAGTCTAATTTAGTTAGGTCCTTCCTTCACTTCGAACGCTTTCAACTTCAAACTTTCAAGTTCGTTTTATACTTACATTATCGTCCTTCCTTAAGATTTAAATTTTCCTGCTTCACAGTTTCAAGAAATGTATTTTTCAGCCCAAACCTTTTCATGAGTTGTTCAGTCTTTAATTTATTACCCAACTTCACTCCACACATTTTCCTTAACATGCTTCTTTCAGCTCTTCTGAAAATACCTTCCTCTAATGACCTTATGGTCCATGTTTCAAAACCATGTCATGAAAGGTTTCTACAAACACTACATATTTTTCCCTTCACCCTATTAGTGCTGGCCTAAATTTGTGCGATCAATTTTTTTCAGATATAAATAAATTTTTACAAATGTTTTCAATGTGATATATAAATTTCAACTATGCTGAATTCAGTGATGTCCATTTTTTATCAAACCTGTTAAAAATTGATTTAAATGTGACAGCTCATCTCAAAAAGAAATTTTTATGCAAATAATTATAAAGTTTTTTACACATATATACCCATTTTCAAGTATGATGAATTCAGTGGTGTTATACATTTTTATGAAAATCAATCAAATCTGTCAAAAAATTGATTTACATATGACAGCTCATCTCAAAAAAGAAACTTTTCATCTAAGTAATTTTATAAAGTTTTTTATACATATGCACCCATTTTCAAGTACGCTGTCTTTACTGGTGATATTCATTTTTTATGAAAATCAATCAAACCTGTCAAAATGTAAAAACATTTGTAAAAATTAAAATTTTTATTCTTATAAAAAGTTCTTTATATATATATAGCCATTTTCAAGTATATAGAATTTAGTGGTTATGTTCATATTTATAAAAATCAAGTAAACCTGTCAAAAAATTGATTTATATATGAAAGCTTGTGACAAAATTAAATTTTTATTGAAATACTTGTAAAAAGTTCTTTCCACATATATACCATTTTCAAATATGCCCAATCTAGTGATGATGCACTTTTTTATGAAAATCAATTAAACGTTTCAAAAAACACCATTAAACCTGACAATCAATGTCAAATATATAAACTCTAAAATAAATTCAACTTGAAGTATTTCTCTGCTAATTATTTTCTTAATTTATTTAATAAATCAACTTTTGGTGTTTAATTCACTCAAAATATTTCATTTCTCAGTAAATTAGGTATCTCGTCCAAATTTATTTTCTACAATATCTATTCGAAAAAACTTATTTTGAACATATTTTAACCGCTCTCAAAGCATTCTGATTAAAGAATCTTCTTGGTAATCTTGGGCTTTTTTATATCAGTATCTTGTATTATATTATCATGTGATGTGAACAGATATTCAGCCTGAATAATTTGTCAACCAATCCCAGTTCAAAAGTTTTTTTTCTAATGAAAACATTTATGATGTTCAATGAACAATTACAAAAAGTTATCCACCTTCTTCATCTAAAAGACTCTCTTCTTCACGCAAAAGGAAAAAGATGGACAAATTCAATTTAATTTAAAATCATCTTGATAGTGACTAAATCTTCACATATTGGAATCCGTGACAGTTTTGATAAACTTTGACCTATTCTATATTTTCAGATTTCCTATCCATTTTAGTTAAATGATAATAGTAATCCTAGCTGATAAGCTATAGATTTAAATATTTTACATTTGCAAAAAAGGAACTTCTTTTTCACGGTCAAAATCCTTTTTGAGGCACCTAATATTAGACACTTCCTAGATCATTGTAACATGGTAGATCTTCCATTTAGTCAAGATGCATACTTATTTTCTAAAATTCCGATCACACGTTCTCTTTTCAATTTGTTTCATACTGCTTCCTTCTTTCATAATAATCTTCAAAAGTTTTTATAGTGCGTTTTCTTTTCTTTTTTTAAAATAAATATCTCATACTGATCATGATTGAAGAAAGTAAAATATATTGCTAATAGCTAAAATATATTTAAAAATTTGTATTTTTACTATATAACTAATATAAACCACTTTTTTTTTATTTTACATCACTGATTTTCTGGCATATATTACTAATTCAAATGACACTTCCAGATATTTGTTAACCCTATTAGACCAAATGAGGTAGAGAAATAAAATAAACAGTTGTTTTGGTAAAAAAACAGATATTTTATTAAAATTTGAAAATATTTTAGGGAGAGTTTTTAGACATAAACCGTAAATTTGAGTGAAGCTTTCAGATATTTTCAAAACCTAAATGAAAAAATTGAGTCCAAAAATAAAACCAGCATCTTCATTTTGGTATAAAAACAGATTCTTTATTTATATTTCAAAAATATTTCTGTAGACCTTAGACATAAACCGCACATTTGATTGACACTTGAAAATATTTTAAAACCTTTTAATGCGAAAACTAAGTTCAGAAATGAAACTAGCGTGGTTTATTTCTTATAAAAAATATTTACTTTAAAATTAAAGAGAATATTTTTGGAGATCGTTTTCAGACTTAAACCGCAAATTTAATTGACACTTATATTTATTTTCAAAATCTAAATGCAAAAACTGAGTCAAAAAATGAAAAAAGCATGGCCGATTTAGTATAAAACATACATTTTATGTAAAATTTGAAGGAATATTTTATTGGATATATTTCTCATCAATAAAAATTTTGATTGACATTTTCTAAAAAGTAGTCATGATTTTGAAAAATATATAATTATAAATTTTCAAAGAAGTATCTAATATAGACCCAAAGTTATAAGATTAAATACACATAATGTCTAATTTTTTTGGAAAATATTAATTTTTCATTTACCATTAAAAAAGGTGCAAAAAGATGCGGGCTAACAATTTTGGAAAAAGTCACAAAATTTGAAGGGATATAATAATTCAGCCAATTGTGTACACTTAAATTTTAAGTTAAGGGGCGTTTTACGCTCTTCTCTCCCCTTAGCACAAGTAGGATTAAAACTCGGACTGTATCTTTTTACACACAGAAGAGAAGACACCGTGTTAAATGATTTCTAGCGAAATCTAACTCTTCTAGTAGCTTAAAAAATTTGCTTCTCATTTTGCTTTTTTGCATCCAAACGTTCCAACCATCCGATCCGAAACTCTTTTCATTTTAGCACAGCATGCATGTATCCACTGATGACAGGTTTTGTAGTTATTGATACAATTTAACTTCCTTCTCTTTCCACACACTTCACAAGGATCCGATTTGCTTGTAGTTTTGTACCATTTTAACCTCCACAAGGCAGTATTTTTATTTTACTCAGGTTCACCTTCAAGTCTTTTTTCTCAGAAATAGATTTCAACCATAAAATTTAGTTTCCAGCAAATTCCTTCTTTTCTGACATCAGAAACAAATCATCCCCATACAATTTACCTTTTCTTTCTGTTTCAGTTATTGTTATTACATCCAACACATTAACAAAAGGAAACGTAGAAAGTGTAAATATAATTTTTCTTCCTTTCAATGTAGCAATCTTCCCGTCTTCTTAAAATAAATATGACACCAACAATTTCTTTACCAGTCATAAAACTAAATTATTACATTCCATCAATTTTAGTGATATTTCTTAATCTTTGCTCCATCAGTCTTTGTACAACTTTCATCTCATGTTCAAACAGATAATGATGCAAATTATTTTGAACATTTTTACAACAAACTTTTATTTAAATGAACTGTGTAATAAACTTGTATCTGATTGGTTTAAAATTCAATCATTTTCAAGCATAAACTTACTACAAAATGTGAGTAATCGGTTGTATAGTTAGTCTTTAAAAGTAAAGAAACAGTTGCTGTCATGTCTAGAATCAAAGTTCAAAGAGGTAAATAAGTTGAAAACAGTAAAACATTTATTCAAATAAACTTTCTGACAATAAATTTTGAACCACTATTCTTATTGAGATTAAATCTAGCATTACGACAAAGGAATACAAGGAGGAGAGGATAATGATGGAGGATATCAAGAAAGAAGAAGAAGGCAAAGAAATTGAAGAAAGTTTATTTACGAACCACAATATGAAATACAGAAAAATATTCATACAGAACATTAATGAACAAGTTAACTGCAGAAAGCATATATAAATACATTGTTCTAAAATGAAATTGACTATTTCAGATGTGATTGTTTGTGAGATGCCCAAAGACCTTTTAAAAGCAGTTGAAATGAGTAGAACATTCAAAAGAAAAGTTAGTAAAAAACTTATTAGAATAAGATAACAATTTTGGTAATGTAACAAAGCACTTGAATAAATGTTATTTAAAAATTGAAATATGTATATTTGCAAGAAAAACTGCTACGTCTCTGACATTAAATTTATTGTAATGGGCTAAAAAATAATGGCGAAACTTCTTTTTAAAGGCATTGAGATAATTTTGTAAAAAAAAGGTAATTTGACATTGAATAATTCCGAAATCCAATTATTCTTGTTTTAAGTATTTTTAATACTTGTCTAACTGTTAAATTCAGTCACAAGTTTGTCTTCATATCTTAAAAATCTTGTTTTTTGTTGATGATAATTAATTGAACACAAACCACGGAGAAAAAACTAGTGAAAATTGATTTAAGGCATTTTTAGATAGAGACTATTTGTAAATATCTTGTAGTGAAAAATTTGGCTTGTTGGATATTATTCTGAGGCATTTCTTTTGTAATGCTTTTTCATTTAAAGTGTGTCCCCAATTAATAATACTATAATGAAAGTAAAGCAACACCAAGGATTTATACCAGATTAAAAGTATATCTTTAGGAAACGAGTACCTATAAGACTTTAACAACCCTACTTTGTACCACACATTAGAACAAATAAAATTAGTATGGTCATCTCAACTTAGTTTATTATTAATAATGAGAAAAAGCAGATTAAACTTATCAATGATTTGAATTTTATTTTGGACAAAAAATTTAGATAAAATAGGTAGCTTTAACACAGGGGTCGGCAAAGTGGTCGATATCGACCCCCGGGTGTCCATAACAGATCATTAGGGGTCGATAAGGTAGAAAAACTTACCAAATTGTTCTATGCTTTTTTTACTTTGTAGTAGTAATAAATCTCCTTTTTCTTTTAAACATAGTTTAGCACATTGTATAGTGTAGGATATATGAAACATTTTTGGTTTCTATTTCTCTCTTAATTGTTGACATTGATTAATGCTTTTATGAAACATTTCTATGTGGGGTGGGGTCGATGTGAAGACAAATGTTCTATGAAGGGGTAGACGGGTAAAAAAAGTTTGCCGATCTAACATAACATAATTTATTAAGCGAAGGTGAAGCTGGTGGCAAGCTTGTTGATTTCGCATCAAGTGAAGGTTGAAATACGTTGATTTAAACGTGTAACTGATGAGTAAATGGATTCTTGGGGGAGGGAAGTTGAGGCTAATAAAAATTTAAAATCTTGTCTTTCCAGTGAATATCGAGAATTTTTTTGAAGGCGTTCAAAGAGGGAGATTCTACAACGTGCACTGGAAGGCTATTCCATTCGTTAATACTAAAGAATGACGACCTCAAGTAACGCTTTGTGCATCTTATTTTCAAAAGTTGTTTTCTATGAAATCTTAAAGTACGTGCAGAAGAAGGAGGTAAAAGAGTAGACTTTACGTTAAATTTTACCAAATTAGTTTTTCAACATTTTAAAACTTTTTCACAGAAGAGAAACTTTGTCTGATTAAATCCTTGTATGTTTTTAAGAATTTATATGCATAAAAGTTTTACTGTTTTTTAAAATTTAATAGGTATTTTATTGTATATTCGACAAATGTCCTTTTGACCCAACATCTTTCAAGGGAAAGACAGAGTATAGTCAATTCGGCAATCCATAATTATACGCGTTATTATAAAGAAAACTACAAACATTACTTATGTTTTTTTCATATATTCCTCGCATAGAGTTTCTTGCCATTAAGCCTAAAAATGAAATGGAAATTAGATATAGAAATTATTTTTCATCTATTCTTCAAGATGCTAAATACCGTGTTTCGCATTTTAGAAGCCATCATTTTAATATTAGCCATTTTTTTTTAAAAAAAAACAAAAAATATAAGCCACCTTCTAAAAACCATGGTGAATTTTTTTTAATTAAACAAATCATAATAAACAACATGTCAGTTAATAAAAACGGCACATGGTGTAAAACTCACTTTTTGAATAAATTTGTTTAGCAGTTCTTGATTTCCATCGTAATAATAAACTTTTACACTTTATTTCTTGATAATAATTTATTTTCTCACCAAAATGCAAGCCATCCGCTATTTTCTAATAGAGCCTTTTTAGAATCATTTTTTATTTTCAATTGTTTATATTACCACGTGTGTTTATATTCATATTTTTGGGCGAGTCGTTGCTCTCTGGGTGGAAATGAAATTAAGATAGGCAAACATATATTATAAGCTCAAAGTATGCCAAATATCCTGTCAGAACTTCATAGTTTAAAAAATTTACGCTTATCAATGATATTCATTTGGAAGCATTTTATTTCTCTATAAATTGATATACATCTGAAAATTCATAATCCCTAAAAAAACGTAGACTTTAATTTAAAAAATAATTTTAAAAATTGTGTGTTTTTTCATTTCTATCAATTTTGGAATTATGTGAAAATTTCTGCCTTTAAAAATAAAAACCCTTTTACATTAATATCAACACAAGTAACCAATATGCTAAACTTACCATTTTTTTAGTAATTTATTCTTTCGTTTCAGGAACCCCGCTTATCGGAGAAATTACTCAGGCAATGAAATTGTTTTGAATCAGTAATCAACATATATATTGAAAGCTTGTTAAACTTCGAGCCATTAAAACACGCTAAAGAAGTTCACCAAAAGTTGGTATCTGTAAATTTCATTTACTTTTCACTATGAGATAGCGATAAACTTTTCAATAATGTTCTAAATTAACCCATTTACGACCAAGCAAAGCAGACGATATCTAAAAAAAACGCAGACGATTTATACTAAAAGTCATTGAAAAAAGCAGACGAAGATGAAATGACTTATGTTCCCAAATAGGAACATTGGTCGTAAATGGGTTAAAATTGTTTTAAAATTTCAAGTCAAAAACCAGAAAGTTATAAAAATTTCAAGCAAAAACCAGAAAGTTATAAATAAGGTATAATATTATAGGTATTTGAAGACTGATAACACTTGGAAGAGATGATAAAAAATAAAAGAATATGACGAGTGAAGTCTGCCTTCACCTCAGCAAAAAATGTAAGAACGTGGAAATGGAAAATTTCCAATTTAAGCTAATAAAATAAAAATCGGTCCAGATTTTTTATAATTTTTATTTATTATTGTCATAAATTTCATGGTATATTTGCATCTTTATTATTCAGCTTTCAAGTTTCTTTTATCGAGTAATAATAATATGCAGATTGTAGGTCAAAATATGCCTCCATTACTATCAAAAGAGTGTCAAATTAAAATAATGCCAAAATTTGACACTGTTTATATAATGCTTAAAAGAGTAAAAATTTAAAATATAATTTACTGAATTTATAATGATTAATACTAAGATTATCTTCTCAAAATGTGTTCTTATTCAATTGATAAAAATTTGAATATAAAAGACAATATAAAAAAATCAATTTATTAACCACTTTAAGACCAAGCAAAGCAGACGATATCTAAAAAACGCAGACGATTTATATTCAAAGTCATTGAAAAAAGCAGACGAAGATGAAATTACTTATGTTCCAAAATAAGAAGATTGGTCGTAAATGGGTTAAGTTATAAAAATAATAACTGATTTTATGAATCTTTTTGCATTGTCATTCTTTTGAATTTTGCCATTTTTTGTCACTTTTTTGATTCGTGAGATTTTGAATTTTAAAATACTTTGAAATTATTTTGACATTTAACTCTTTTAATTCATTACACTTTGAGAGGCTCTTCTCTTAATTCTACATAAACTTTTCCAAGTACATAACATTATTAGAAGTTTTCAAAATTTTCAAAACATTAAAACTAACTTCTTCTCATTTGAAGTTAAGCGCAAGATGCCTTTTTCAAGGTCAAGTATATACTGTTTTAACTTTTTATTTATTATCTTTTGAAATTTTATTGCGAGAATAATAATGGGTGTAAACGTTTAATCTCTGCCCCCTTCAGAATTTCTATCTTTTTTTGCACATAAATTTTTCTTGAAAAATTGCATTTTACAATATTCTACTAAATGAATTTTATTACTTTTTAAATATGAAACAAAAATCTTTGCAGATTTGTTCTAACCAAGTTATCCTTTAACTAACAAACCAGCATTAACATAATTGTTGAAGGCCCAGATTTCTTGGACATTTAAATGTAAATGTAACAGCATTTCATAATTTCTCTTGATACCGAATTAATTCTACAATGTCCAAAAATTTTTCATAGTTGTAATAGTTCTTAATACGCTGACAAGAATTTTGTAATAAAATTACATTTGACGTTAAAATGTATAGGCATCATTAGTGAATGTTTAAAAAGAAAAAGTCATACAATTTTCTCTGCGATTTTTGGCTTTTAGAACATCTGATGCTTGGATACATAATTTAACCATTTTCGTGAAAAGGTCTTTATTTTCTGAAAAAGGAAATATGTAACAAAGAAAAATAATTATTTTTAATGGTTGCCTTGCCATGTATACATAACGTAATGTAATAAAAATAATATTCAAAAACAAATCCCCTTATACACGTTTTAATGCAATATTTTGGTCTATAAAAATAGGATGAGTAACGTTGGTTAGATGCTGGATTTCGATAACTAATCGTTTGGGTTCGATCCCACATCAATTTTTTTTAATGTTTTTTAGATGACATATTATTCACTTTCACTAGTAACTCTCAACAAGAAAACCTCACAAAATGCCCTTCATTTCTACTAAAGTTACAAGAAAGAGCAAACACACATAAGATATTCTTTAACTCCAGCTAAACCAGCCTCATTCACTTCACACACAAACACACAGGACAATTACCCTTTCATTTAAATACCACTACTTCTATACCTGCCTCAAAGACTATCAAATATCTAGGGCTTAACCTCAAGACCAATCTAAAATTTTCAATTCACTTTAAAAAATATACCAAAAACTCTCAGTCACTTTTTTTCAATTAAAAGCTCTAATTTAATCCTCCCAATAATTCAAACGGAATTCTTTCCTGAGACATTCCTTAAAACACCCCACAACCATCCATTTTCTTAACAAAATACAACCTCTCTACCTACTTTGCATCACAAACGCATGTTGTACTACTTCCTCACAATGCCTAAAAATTCTAAAACACCCTACCATTACAACTTTAATTCAAAAAACCATTATTTCTTTCTACTCACTTTAAATCCTACTCACAATTCTTTCTACTCTACTCTATTAGCAAAATTTGCACCAAATATTGCTAACTACCTAGTTCATCCCTCTATACATCCATCACTTTTAACTCACCCATCTGCACAAAATCCATTTAAAAACAATTTTTTTGCAAAACAATCAATTTCACACTTTTGCTCTAACTCTTCATTAACCTCCCTACGTATCTTCACAGACGCCTCAAAGAAATCCCTTAGTGTTTACATAAGCAGGACGAAATATGGCTTTTTACTCCACTTGACACTTTGACTTCGTTTTTCGAAGAGAAAAACATATGAAACGAAATATAAATATATTATGTAATTTTTATTTAGACTGTTTTTCATTCAAAGAAAAAAAATTTTTTGATTGACTGATTCAATTTTTTTCTAAAGTTTTTTGGAATGAAATACATATAACTTAATGCCATTTATGACAAAATTTTTGAAATATTTTTCATAGACTTAAAAAAATTTTTCATTAGGAAAACTAAACTAATTTGGAAAAATAGGCTTCCATAAAAAAAAATAAACTTTAGTAAAGTTATGTAAAGTTTTCAAAATATTAAAAATTATATGTTCAAAGGAAAAACCTCTACGATTCATTAAGCATAATTGGTGAAGACAAAGCAAAAAGACTTAGGATCTTCTTATGGAGCAAAAGAGTCTAATCTAGAAGGTATACTAGTCTTGAACTAGTCAGTCTATGTTTTAGTAAAAGTTAAAAGTTTTCTTCGAGTATCGACTCTCTTATTTACACATGTGTATGAAATTTCTCTATAAATATATCAACAATGAGAAAAAACTAAAAAAATATATAAAATTTATTCACATAAAGGACATATTGACTTTATATGCGTCTAACGCAGAAACTCTAGCGACGAATTTTTGTTTTACATAAATTTGGAAAGGTGTCATGATGTCACAATATTAAAGTATAGCATTTTGGAATGGGATATGTGTCAAAGTTTGTCACTATAAAAATTATGCACTAGTCAATAACGATTTTTAAGTTAATTGATTAGTTTAAAAACTGTCATTTATGCAGTTAATAATATAATTTCACATTAGTTTCAATTGATTTGATTTGACGTCAATATATTTAAAAACATTTCATTCGATCATTAAATGTCAATTCCTACACTGACAATTGCAGGATACGTTATTGCTTGTATAATTCTAAATACTTGCAGTGTCACAGCGTCACACCTCAAATAAAGTATAGGAAGTATAGGATAAATCAGTGTCACGGAGCGTCACTCATCCAAAAAACATAGATAGTATTAGGTAATATAGAAGTGCCTTTATAATTGTGAACATTTGTAGCGTCACAGCGTCACACCTCTAATAAAATATAGGAAGTATAGGATAAATCAGTGTCACGCAGCGTCACTCATCCAAAAAACATAGATAGTATTAGGTAATATAGAAGTGCTTTTATAATTGTGAACATTTGTAGTGTCACAGCGTCACAGCGTCACACCTCTAATAAAGTATAGGAAGTATATGATATATCAGTGTCACACAGCCCAAAACATAGATAGTATGAGAAAACAGTGATACTTTATAAAAAAAAATATAACATATAGTGGATATATTATATATATATGGTAGTGCCTTTATAATTGATAACATTTGCAATGTCACAGCGTCACACCTCCAATAAAGTATAGGTTATATAAGTGTCAAACAGCGTCACTCAGCTAAAAAATTAGATAGTATTAGAAAACAGTGATACTTTATAAAAAAAATATATAATGTATAGGGGATATGGTAGTGCCTTTATAATTGTTAACATTTGCAGTGTCACAGCGTCACACATCCAATAAAGTATAGGAAGTATAGGATAAATCAGTGTCACGCAGCATCACTCATCCAAAAAACATAGATAGTATTAGGTATTATAGCAGTGCTTTTATAATTGTGAACATTTGTAGTGTCACAGCGTCACAGCGTCACACCTCCAATAAAGTATAGGAAGTATAGGATAAATCAGTGTCCCGCAGCGTCACTCATCCAAAAAATATATATAGTATTAGGTAATATAGCAGTGCCTTTATAATTGTGAACATTTGTAGTGTCACAGCGTCAAACCTCCAATAAAGTATAGGAAGTATAGGATAAATCAGTGTCACGCAGCGTCACTCATCCAAAAAACATAGATAATAATAGGTAATATGGTAGTGCCTTTATAATTGTGAACATTTGTAGTGTCACAGCGTCTTAGCGTCACACCTCCAATAAAGTATAGGAAGTATATGATATATCAGTGTCACACAGCGTCACACAGCCCAAAACATAGATAGTATGAGAAAACAGTGATACTTTATAAAAAAATATATAACATATAGTGGATATATTATATATATATATGGTAGTGCCTTTATAATTGATAACATTTGCAATGTCACAGCGTCACACCTCCAATAAAGTATAGGTTATATAAGTGTCAAACAGCGTCACACAGCCAAAAAATTAGATAGTATTAGAAAACAGTGATACTTTATAAAAAAATATATAATGTATAGGGGATATGGTAGTGCCTTTATAATTGTTAACATTTGCAGTGTCACAGCGTCACACCTCCAATAAAGTATAGGAGAAATCCGTGTCACACAGTGTCACATATCCAAAAACATAGATAGTATATGAGGAAACTGTGATAGTTTTTAAAAATATATATATATATATAATGTATATGGGATATGGTAGTGTCTTTATAATTGTGAACATTTGCAGTGTTACAGCGTCACAGCGTTATTTTAAATACAGAATAATGTGGTTGTGTTTTAATGGTAAAGCTAATGTATATTAAAGAGTATATTAAATATGGAAAAATGAGATTGTGTTTTAATGGTAAGGTTAATGTCTACTAAAGAGTATTTTAAATAGGGAAAATATGGATGTGTTTTAAAAATGTGGTTGTGTTTTAATGGTAAGGTTAATGTCTACTAAAGAGTATTTTAAATACGGAAAAATGTGGTTGTGTTTGTTAAGTTTAATGTCCATTTTAAAAGTATTTTAATTACGGAAAAATGTGGTTGTGTTTTAATGGTAAGATTAATGTCTACTAAAGAGGATTTTAAACATATATTGTGAATAAAATTTTATTAGAAATTTGTTTATTCAATCAATCTTGATGAATCTTGGACTTTATTTCTTCTATTTAAAATTGAAGTATTAATTGGGGAACTAATTTGCTCCTTATCTGAATTTTCATTCATAAATAAATTTTTATTCATATACTTTTTAATATATTGCTTATATTAGATTTGTATATTTAGTATTGAATTAAAGAATCAAGTATACATTATGAATACGCTCTTTTTAAGGTTTTTTCCTTCAAACTTGAGGATTGTAGCATTTTATTTTTTCTATTGAAAAAGTATTTGTTTATTGAAAACATAGTTTCCTTGTATCAAACTCAAGATTACATTGATATCCTTGAAAATCTTTGTATAAGAGATTTCATGTCTTCAAGTTCATTATTTTATGATCTTCAAAAGGAAATGTTTATATGTTTTATACTTCATGAATAAATTCATTGGCTCTCTTTTTCAGATATCTTTTTTATCGTCATTTCTGGTTTTGCCGCATTTGATTTACTTTCGTTTACTTTCTCTCTGTTCAGCTCTCTCTTTTTACGTTGCGTTTTCATCTTTCTGTCACTAATCAAGATTTACTGGTAATTAATATATACTTTCTGTGCTATATATATTGCTTGATGATGTTTTAAATTTACTTACATCTGTTTTAATGATATTTGATTCCATAAATAATACAAATGTGTTTAATTTAATTTTATTTTTCTCTAGTTTTTTTATTAGGGTATATGAATAATATTTTTAAAATTTTTGATTTCAACCTATTAAGTGCCATATTAGTCAAGTGAGGTTCAAATAAAGCCAGATTATTAAACAGATTAGTAGACAAACATTAATTTAAATATGTTATCAAATGCGAACATTGGGACTCAATGAGTTAATTTAAAGTTAGAAGAATCATTTTTGTATATGTTTTATTGGTTATTTTAAATATCAAGTTTCAAGAAGATTAAACTTGTATTTGATTTGAGTTTTCTAATTTTTCGATCATTATGTAAAAAATATCAATATATAGTAAGGAATAATTTTACCCTTGCATAGAATGATATTCTTTTTTTTCTTTTTATTATAATTTCAAGATTTGTATACTTATAGATTGTAATGTCTATTTTATTATGATCTCTGAGGTTATTTTTTGATGGATTTTTTTATTTATTGAATTAATTTAGATTGTATTTAATTTGATTTTCTTTACTTATAAGATTAGTGTTTAGTAAAGATGATTTTGGTAAATGTAAAGAGTATTTTAAATACGGAAAAATGTGGCTGTGTTTAAATAGTAAGGCTAATGTATATTAAAGAGTATATTAAATATGGAAAAATGAGATTGTGTTTTAATGGTAATATTATTATCTATTAAAATCTACTAAAAAACAAAAGATGATTTTAATTACGGAAAAATGTGTATGTGTTTTAATGGTAAGGTTAATGTCTACTAAAGAGTATTTTAAATATGGAAAAATATGTATGTGTTTAATGTGATGTGTTTTAATGTTAAGGTTAATGTATATTAAAGAGTATTTTAAACATGGAAAAATGTTGTTGTGTTTCAATGGTAAGATTAATTTCTACAAAAGAGTATTTTAATTATGGAAAAATGAGATTGTGATTTAATGCTAAGGTTAATGTCTACTAAAGAGTATTTTAAATATGGAAAAATGAGATTGTGATTTAATGGTAAGGTTAATGTCTGTTTTAATGGTAAGGTTAATGTCTACTAAAGAGTATCTTATATATGAAAAAATATGGATGTGTTTTAAAAATGTGGATGTGTTTTAATGGTAAGGTTAATGGATATTAAAGAGTATTTTAAACAGTGAAAAATGTTGTTGTGTTTCAATGGTAAGGTTAATTTCTACAAAAGAGTATTTTAAATATGGAAAAATGAGATTGAGATTTAATGGTAAGGTTAATGTCTACTAAAGAGTATTTTAAATATGGAAAAATGAGATTGAGATTTAATGCTAAAGTTAATATCTATTAAAATCTACTAAAGAACAAAAAATGATTTTATTTACGGAAAAATGTGGATGTGTTTTAATGGTAAGGTTAATGTCTACTAAAGAGTATTTTATATATGAAAAAATTTGGATGTGTTTTAAAAATGTGGATGTGTTTTAATGGTAAGGTTAATGTTTATTAAAGAGTATTTTAAATATTGAAAAATGTTGTGTATGTGGATGTGTTTTAATGGTAAGGTTAATGTCTACTAAAGAGTATTTTAAATATGGAAAAATATGTATGTGTTTAATGTGATGTGTTTTAATGTTAAGGTTAATGTCTACTAAAGAGTATTTTAAACATGGAAAAATGTTGTTGTGTTTCAATGGTAAGATTAATTTCTACAAAAGAGTATTTTAAATATGGAAAAATGAGATTGTGATTTAATGGTAAGGTTAATGTCTACTAAAGAGTATTTTAAATATGGAAAAATGAGATTGTGATTTAATGCTAAGGTTAATATCTATTAAAATCTACTAAAGAACAAAAAATGATTTTATTTACGGAAAAATGTGGATGTGTTTTAATGGTAAGGTTAATGTCTACTAAAGAGTATCTTATATATGAAAAAATATGGATGTGTTTTAAAAATGTGGATGTGTTTTAATGTTAAGGTTAATGGATATTAAAGAGTATTTTAAACAGTGAAAAATGTTGTTGTGTTTCAATGGTAATGTTAATTTCTACAAAAGAGTATTTTAAATATGGAAAAATGAGATTGAGATTTAATGGTAAGGTTAATGTCTACTAAAGAGTATTTTAAATATGGAAAAATGAGATTGTGATTTAATGCTAAGGTTAATATCTATTAAAATCTACTAAAGAACAAAAAATGATTTTATTTACGGAAAAATGTGGATGTGTTTTAATGGTAAGGTTAATGTCTACTAAAGAGTATTTTATATATGAAAAAATATGGATGTGTTTTAAAAATGTGGATGTGTTTTAATGTTAAGGTTAATGGATATTAAAGATTATTTTAAACAGTGAAAAATGTTGTTGTGTTTCAATGGTAATGTTAATTTCTACAAAAGAGTATTTTAAATATGGAAAAATGAGATTGTGATTTAATGGTAAGGTTAATGTCTACTAAAGAGTATTTTAAATATGGAAAAATGAGATTGTGATTTAATGCTAAGGTTAATATCTATTAAAATCTACTAAAGAACAAAAAATGATTTTATTTACGGAAAAATGTGGATGTGTTTTAATGGTAAGGTTAATGTCTACTAAAGAGTATCTTATATATGAAAAAATATGGATGTGTTTTAAAAATGTGGATGTGTTTTAATGTTAAGGTTAATGGATATTAAAGAGTATTTTAAACAGTGAAAAATGTTGTTGTGTTTCAATGGTAATGTTAATTTCTACAAAAGAGTATTTTAAATATGGAAAAATGAGATTGTGATTTAATGGTAAGGTTAATGTCTACAAAAGAGTATTTTAAATATGGAAAAATGAGATTGTGATTTAATGGTAAGGTTAATATCTAAAAATCTACTAAAGGTTAATGTCTGTGTTTTAATGGTAAGGTTAATGTCTACTAAAGAGTATCTTATATATGAAAAAATATGGATGTGTTTTAAAAATGTGGATGTGTTTTAATGTTAAGGTTAATGGATATTAAAGAGTATTTTAAACAGTGAAAAATGTTGTTGTGTTTCAATGGTAATGTTAATTTCTACAAAAGAGTATTTTAAATATGGAAAAATGAGATTGAGGTTATTTAATGGTAATGTTAATTTCTACAAAAGAGTATTTTAAATATGGAAAAATGAGATTGTGATTTAATGGTAAGGTTAATGTCAAGGTTAATGTCTACTAAAGAGTATCTTATATATGAAAAAATATGGATGTGTTTTAAAAATGTGGATGTGTTTTAATGGTAAGGTTAATGGATATTAAAGAGTATTTTAAACGGTGAAAAATGTTGTTGTGTTTCAATGGTAATGTTAATTTCTACAAAAGAGTATTTTAAATATGGAAAAATGAGATTGTGATTTAATGGTAAGGTTAATGTCTACTAAAGAGTATTTTAAATATGGAAAAATGAGATTGTGATTTAATGCTAAGGTTAATATCTATTAAAATCTACTAAAGAACAAAAAATGATTTTATTTACGGAAAAATGTGGATGTGTTTTAATGGTAAGGTTAATGTCTACTAAAGAGTATCTTATATATGAAAAAATATGGATGTGTTTTAAAAATGTGGATGTGTTTTAATGGTAAGGTTAATGGATATTAAAGAGTATTTTAAACAGTGAAAAATGTTGTTGTGTTTCAATGGTAAGGTTAATTTCTACAAAAGAGTATTTTAAATATGGAAAAATGAGATTGAGATTTAATGGTAAGGTTAATGTCTACTAAAGAGTATTTTAAATATGGAAAAATGAGATTGAGATTTAATGCTAAAGTTAATATCTATTAAAATCTACTAAAGAACAAAAAATGATTTTATTTACGGAAAAATGTGGATGTGTTTTAATGGTAAGGTTAATGTCTACTAAAGAGTATTTTATATATGAAAAAATTTGGATGTGTTTTAAAAATGTGGATGTGTTTTAATGGTAAGGTTAATGTTTATTAAAGAGTATTTTAAATATTGAAAAATGTTGTGTATGTGGATGTGTTTTAATGGTAAGGTTAATGTCTACTAAAGAGTATTTTAAATATGGAAAAATATGTATGTGTTTAATGTGATGTGTTTTAATGTTAAGGTTAATGTATATTAAAGAGTATTTTAAACATGGAAAAATGTTGTTGTGTTTCAATGGTAAGATTAATTTTTACAAAAGAGTATTTTAAATATGGAAAAATGAGATTGTGATTTAATGGTAAGGTTAATGTCTACTAAAGAGTATTTTAAATATGGAAAAATGAGATTGTGATTTAATGCTAAGGTTAATATCTATTAAAATCTACTAAAGAACAAAAAATGATTTTATTTACGGAAAAATGTGGATGTGTTTTAATGGTAAGGTTAATGTCTACTAAAGAGTATCTTATATATGAAAAAATATGGATGTGTTTTAAAAATGTGGATGTGTTTTAATGTTAAGGTTAATGGATATTAAAGAGTATTTTAAACAGTGAAAAATGTTGTTGTGTTTCAATGGTAATGTTAATTTCTACAAAAGAGTATTTTAAATATGGAAAAATGAGATTGAGATTTAATGGTAAGGTTAATGTCTACTAAAGAGTATTTTAAATATGGAAAAATGAGATTGTGATTTAATGCTAAGGTTAATATCTATTAAAATCTACTAAAGAACAAAAAATGATTTTATTTACGGAAAAATGTGGATGTGTTTTAATGGTAAGGTTAATGTCTACTAAAGAGTATCTTATATATGAAAAAATATGGATGTGTTTTAAAAATGTGGATGTGTTTTAATGTTAAGGTTAATGGATATTAAAGAGTATTTTAAACAGTGAAAAATGTTGTTGTGTTTCAATGGTAATGTTAATTTCTACAAAAGAGTATTTTAAATATGGAAAAATGAGATTGTGATTTAATGGTAAGGTTAATGTCTACTAAAGAGTATTTTAAATATGGAAAAATGAGATTGTGATTTAATGCTAAGGTTAATATCTATTAAAATCTACTAAAGAACAAAAAATGATTTTATTTACGGAAAAATATGGATGTGTTTTAATGGTAAGGTTAATGTCTACTAAAGAGTATCTTATATATGAAAAAATATGGATGTGTTTTAAAAATGTGGATGTGTTTTAATGTTAAGGTTAATGGATATTAAAGAGTATTTTAAACAGTGAAAAATGTTGTTGTGTTTCAATGGTAATGTTAATTTCTACAAAAGAGTATTTTAAATATGGAAAAATGAGATTGAGATTTAATGGTAAGGTTAATGTCTACTAAAGAGTATTTTAAATATGGAAAAATGAGATTGTGATTTAATGCTAAGGTTAATATCTATTAAAATCTACTAAAGAACAAAAAATGATTTTATTTACGGTTAATGTCTACTAAAGAGTATCTTATATATGAAAAAATATGGATGTGTTTTAAAAATGTGGATGTGTTTTAATGGTAAGGTTAATGGTTATTAAAGAGTATTTTAAACAGTGAAAAATGTTGTTGTGTTTCAATGGTAATGTTAATTTCTACAAAAGAGTATTTTAAATATGGAAAAATGAGATTGTGATTTAATGGTAAGGTTAATGTCTACTAAAGAGTATTTTAAATATGGAAAAATGAGATTGTGATTTAATGCTAAGGTTTAATATCTATTAAAATCTACTAAAGAACAAAAGATGATTTTAATTACGGAAAAATGTGGATGTGTTTTAATGGTAAGGTTAATGTCTACTAAAGAGTATTTTATATATGAAAAAATATGGATGTGTTTTAAAAATGTGTATGTGTTTAATGTTAAGTTAATGGATATTAAGAGTATTTTAAATATGGAAAAATGTTGTTGTGTTTTAATGGTAATGTTAATATCTATTAAAATCTACTAAAGAACAAAAGATGATTTTAATTACGGAAAAATGTGGATGTGTTTTAATGGTAAGGTTAATGTCTACTAAAGAGTATTTTAAATATGAAAAAATATGGATGTGTTTTAAAAATGTGATTTTTTAATAAGAAAAAGAAAAGAATGTAAGAATTAAATATGAAAATAGAGAATGGGATGTGTTTTAATGGTAAGGTTAATGTGTACTAAAGAGTATTTTAATATGAAAAAATTTGATATGTTTAAAAATGAATGTAAGTAATTATTAAAATTAAATATGAAATTTGTTTTTGTTTTAATGGTAATGTTAATGTCTATAAAATTATTATAATTAAATAAGAAAAATGGATTTTAATGTAAGTTAATTTATTAAAGTTTTTAATAAAAAATAAAAAAAATGGTAATTATTTAAATTGATGTTATTGATTTATATAATTATTATAATAATATACTAAAGAGTTTTTATAAAATTGATGTTGTTTTTTAATGGTAAGGTTAATGTTACTAAAGATATTTTAAATATGAAAAAAATTTATGTAAGTTAATAAAAATTAAAAAAAAAAAAAAAATTAAATAAAATAGATGTATTTAATGTAATTTAATACTATTAAAGTATTTAATATTTAAAAATTTGGATGTGTTTTAATGGTAAGGTTAATGTTTATTAAAGAGTATTTTAAAAAATAGGTGTGTTAAAAATGTGGATGTGTTTTAATGGTAAGGTTAATGTTTATTAAAGAGTATTTTAAATATGAAAAATGTTGTGATTTAATGGTAAGGTTAATGTATATTAAAGAGTATTTTAAATATAGAAAAATGAGATTGTGATTTAATGGTGATGTTAATATCTATTAAAATCTACTAAAGAACAAAAGATGATTTTAATTACGGAAAAATTTGGATGTGTTTTAATGGTAAGGTTAATGTCTACTAAAGAGTATTTTAAATAGGGAAAATATGGATGTGTTTTAAAAATGTGGTTGTGTTTTAATGGTAAGGTTAATGTTTATTAAAGAGTATTTTAAATATGAAAAAATGGTTGTGTTTTAATGGTAAGATTAAGATTAATTAAAAAGTATTTTAAATATGGAAAAATGAGATTGTGATTTAATGGTAAGGTTAATATCTATTAAAATCTACTAAAGAACAAAAGATGATTTTAATTACGGAAAAATTTGGATGTGTTTTAATGGTAAGGTTAATGTTTACTAAAGAGTATTTTATATATGAAAAAATATGGATGTGTTTTAAAAATGTGGATGTGTTTTAATGGTAAGGCTAATGTATATTAAAGAGTATATTAAATATGGAAAAGTGAGATTGTGTTTTAATGGTAAGGTTAATGAATATTAAAGAGTATATACAATATGGAAAAATGAGATTGTGATTTAATGGTAATGTTAATATCTATTAAAATCTACTAAAGAACAAAATATGATTTAAATTATGGATAAATTTGGATATGTTTTAATGGTAAGGTTAATGTCTACTAAAGAGTATTTTAAATATGGAAAAATTTTGTTGTGTTTTAATGGTAAGGTTAATGTTTTAATGGTAAGTAAAGAGTATTTTAAATATGGAAAAATGTTGTGTGTTTTAATGGTAAGGTTAATGTCTACTAAACAGTATTTTAAATATGGAAAAATGAGATTGTGTTTTAATGGTAATGTTAATATCTATTAAAATCTACTAAAGAACAAAAGATGATTTTAATTACGGAAAAATTTGGATGTGTTCTAAAATGTGGATGTGTTTTAATGGTAAGGTTAATGTCTACTAAAGAGTATTTTATATATGAAAAAATATGGATGTGTTTTAAAAATGTGGGTGTGATTTAATGGTAGGTTAATGTTTATTAAAGAGTATTTTAAATATTGAAAAATGGGGATGTGTTTCAATGGTAAGGTTAATGTTTATTAAAGAGTATTTTAAATACGGAAAAATGTGGTTGTGTTTTAGGTTAATTTTAACTAAAGAGTATTTTAAATATGGAAAAATGAGATTGTGATTTAATGGTAAGTTTAATGTCTACTAAAGAGTATTTTAAATACGGAAAAATTTTGTTGTGTTTTAATGGTAAGGCTAATGTTTATTAAAGAGTATTTTAAATATGGAAAAATGTTGTTGTGTTTTAATGGTATGGTTAATGTCTACAAAACAGTATTTTAAATATGGAAAAATGAGATTGTGTTTTAATGGTAATGTTAATATCTATTAAAATTTACTAAAGAACAAAAGATGATTTTAATTACGGGAATATGTGGATGTGTTTTAATGGTGAGGTTAATGTTTAGTAAAGATTATTTTATAAATGAAAAACCATGGATGTGTTTTAAAAATGTGGGTGTGATTTAATGGTAGGTTAATGTTTATTAAAGAGTATTTTAAATATTGAAAAATGGGGATGTGTTTCAATGGTAAGGTTAATTTCTACAAAAGAGTATTTTAAATACGGAAAAATGTGGTTGTGTTTTAGGTTAATTTCTACTAAAGAGTATTTTAAATATGGAAAAATGAAATTGTGATTTATTGGTAAGAAGAGTATTTTAAATACGGAAAAATTTTGTTGTGTTTTAATGGTAAGGTTAATGTTTATTAAAGAGTATTTTAAATATAAAAAATGTTGTTGTGTTTTAATGGTATGGTTAATGTCTACAAAACAGTATTTTAAATATGGAAAAATGAGATTGTATTTTAATGGTAATGTTAATATCTATTAAAATCTACTAAAGAACAAAAGATGATTTTAATTACGGAAATATGTGGATGTGTTATAATGGTGAGGTTAATGTCTAGAAAAGAGTATTTTATATATGAAAAAATATTATTTATAAAACTGATCATTTCTTTATTTATAGAGTCAGTGTTTAGTGAAAAAGAATTTAATGAATGACAAGTTAGGATGGTGAAGCCTTTATTTTTTGAAGTTGTGCTTAGTGAAAATTTATTTAATTATTAAAGTCAAATATAGAGTTAGAGTTTATAAAACTGATATAAAGTTAGTCTAGAATAATTTAATTATTAAAGTTAAATATAGAGTTAGTGTTTATAAAACTGATGATTTCTTTAACTAGTAAAAATGAATTTGGTGAATGACAAGTTTAGATGGTAAAGCGTTTATTTTTTTAAGTAGTGCTAAGTGAAAATTAATTTAATTATTAAAGTCAAATATAGAGTTAGAGTTTATAAAACTGATGATTTCTTTAATTATAGACTTAGCTTTAGTGAAGATGATATTGGTGGACGGCAAGTGGGATGGTGGAGCGTGTAATTTTTGAACTAGTGTTATGTGAAGAATAATTTAATTTAAAGTTAATAATTGAGTTAGTGTTTATAAAAATGATAATTTTTTTAAATATAGAGTTAGTGTTTAGTTAAGATGATTTTAGTGAATTCCAAGTTGACATGGCGAAGCATTTAGTTTTTGAACTAAAGTGTTATATGAAAGTTTATATAATTATTATAATTAAATACAGATTTAGTGTTTATAAAACTGATGATTTTTTTAATTATAGAGTTAGCTTTAGTGAAAATGATATTGGGGACGTCAAGTGAGATGGTGAAGCGTGCATTTTTCGAACTAGTGTTATGTGAAGATTTATATAATTATTATAATTAAATATAGATTTAGTGTTCTGCGTGACACTGATTTATCCTATACTTCCTATACTTTATTGGAGGTGTGACGCTGTGACGCTGTGACACTACAAATGTTCACAATTATAAAGGCACTGCTATATTACCTATTACTATCTATGTTTTTTGGATGAGTGACGCTGCGTGACACTGATTTATCCTATACTTCCTATACTTTATTGGAGGTGTGACGCTGTGACGCTGTGACACTACAAATGTTCACAATTATAAAGGCACTGCTATATTACCTATTACTATCTATGTTTTTTGGATGAGTGACGCTTCGTGACACTGATTTATCCTATACTTCCTATACTTTATTGGAGGTGTGACGCTGTGACGCTGTGACACTACAAATGTTCACAATTATAAAGGCACTGCTATATTACCTAATACTATCTATGTTTTTTGGATGAGTGACGCTGCGTGACACTGATTTATCCTATACTTCCTATACTTTATTGGAGGTGTGACGCTGTGACGCTGTACACTACAAATGTTCACAATTATAAAGGCACTGCTATATTACCTATTACTATCTATGTTTTTTGGATGAGTGACGCTGCGTGACACTGATTTATCCTATACTTCCTATACTTTATTGGAGGTGTGACGCTGTGACGCTGTGACACTACAAATGTTCACAATTATAAAGGCACTGCTATATTACCTATTACTATCTATGTTTTTTGGATGAGTGACGCTGCGTGACACTGATTTATCCTATACTTCCTATACTTTATTGGAGGTGTGACGCTGTGACGCTGTGACACTACAAATGTTCACAATTATAAAGGCACTGCTATATTACCTAATACTATCTATGTTTTTTGGATGAGTGACGCTTCGTGACACTGATTTATCCTATACTTCCTATACTTTATTGGAGGTGTGACGCTGTGACACTACAAATGTTCACAATTATAAAGGCACTGCTATATTACCTATTACTATCTATGTTTTTTGGATGAGTGACGCTGCGTGACACTGATTTATCCTATACTTCCTATACTTTATTGGAGGTGTGACGCTGTGACACTACAAATGTTCACAATTATAAAGGCACTGCTATATTACCTAATACTATCTATGTTTTTTGGATGAGTGACGCTGCGTGACACTGATTTATCCTATACTTCCTATACTTTATTGGAGGTGTGACGCTGTGACGCTGTGACACTACAAATGTTCACAATTATAAAGGCACTGCTATATTACCTAATACTATCTATGTTTTTTGGATGAGTGACGCTGCGTGACACTGATTTATCCTATACTTCCTATACTTTATTGGAGGTGTGACGCTGTGACGCTGTGACACTACAAATGTTCACAATTATAAAGGCACTGCTATATTACCTATTACTATCTATGTTTTTTGGATGAGTGACGCTGCGTGACACTGATTTATCCTATACTTCCTATACTTTATTGGAGGTGTGACGCTGTGACGCTGTGACACTACAAATGTTCACAATTATAAAGGCACTGCTATATTACCTATTACTATCTATGTTTTTTGGATGAGTGACGCTGCGTGACACTGATTTATCCTATACTTCCTATACTTTATTGGAGGTGTGACGCTGTGACGCTGTGACACTACAAATGTTCACAATTATAAAGGCACTGCTATATTACCTAATACTATCTATGTTTTTTGGATGAGTGACGCTGCGTGACACTGATTTATCCTATACTTCCTATACTTTATTGGAGGTGTGACGCTGTGACGCTGTGACACTACAAATGTTCACAATTATAAAGGCACTGCTATATTACCTATTACTATCTATGTTTTTTGGATGAGTGACGCTGCGTGACACTGATTTATCCTATACTTCCTATACTTTATTGGAGGTGTGACGCTGTGACGCTGTGACACTACAAATGTTCACAATTATAAAGGCACTGCTATATTACCTATTACTATCTATGTTTTTTGGATGAGTGACGCTGCGTGACACTGATTTATCCTATACTTCCTATACTTTATTGGAGGTGTGACGCTGTGACGCTGTGACACTACAAATGTTCACAATTATAAAGGCACTGCTATATTACCTATTACTATCTATGTTTTTTGGATGAGTGACGCTGCGTGACACTGATTTATCCTATACTTCCTATACTTTATTGGAGGTGTGACGCTGTGACGCTGTGACACTACAAATGTTCACAATTATAAAGGCACTGCTATATTACCTATTACTATCTATGTTTTTTGGATGAGTGACGCTGCGTGACACTGATTTATCCTATACTTCCTATACTTTATTGGAGGTGTGACGCTGTGACGCTGTGACACTACAAATGTTCACAATTATAAAGGCACTGCTATATTACCTATTACTATCTATGTTTTTTGGATGAGTGACGCTGCGTGACACTGATTTATCCTATACTTCCTATACTTTATTGGAGGTGTGACGCTGTGACGCTGTGACACTACAAATGTTCACAATTATAAAGGCACTGCTATATTACCTAATACTATCTATGTTTTTTGGATGAGTGACGCTGCGTGACACTGATTTATCCTATACTTCCTATACTTTATTGGAGGTGTGACGCTGTGACGCTGTGACACTACAAATGTTCACAATTATAAAGGCACTGCTATATTACCTAATACTATCTATGTTTTTTGGATGAGTGACGCTGCGTGACACTGATTTATCCTATACTTCCTATACTTTATTGGAGGTGTGACGCTGTGACGCTGTGACACTACAAATGTTCACAATTATAAAGGCACTGCTATATTACCTATTACTATCTATGTTTTTTGGATGAGTGACGCTTCGTGACACTGATTTATCCTATACTTCCTATACTTTATTGGAGGTGTGACGCTGTGACGCTGTGACACTACAAATGTTCACAATTATAAAGGCACTGCTATATTACCTAATACTATCTATGTTTTTTGGATGAGTGACGCTGCGTGACACTGATTTATCCTATACTTCCTATACTTTATTGGAGGTGTGACGCTGTGACACTACAAATGTTCACAATTATAAAGGCACTGCTATATTACCTATTACTATCTATGTTTTTTGGATGAGTGACGCTGCGTGACACTGATTTATCCTATACTTCCTATACTTTATTGGAGGTGTGACGCTGTGACGCTGTGACACTACAAATGTTCACAATTATAAAGGCACTGCTATATTACCTAATACTATCTATGTTTTTTGGATGAGTGACGCTGCGTGACACTGATTTATCCTATACTTCCTATACTTTATTGGAGGTGTGACGCTGTGACGCTGTGACACTACAAATGTTCACAATTATAAAGGCACTGCTATATTACCTAATACTATCTATGTTTTTTGGATGAGTGACGCTGCGTGACACTGATTTATCCTATCTATTTTTTATCCCACACTGATTTATCCTATACTTCCTATACTTTATTGGAGGTGTGACGCTGTGACGCTGTGACACTACAAATGTTCACAATTATAAAGGCACTGCTATATTACCTAATACTATCTATGTTTTTTGGATGAGTGACGCTGCGTGACACTGATTTATCCTATACTTCCTATACTTTATTGGAGGTGTGACGCTGTGACGCTGTGACACTACAAATGTTCACAATTATAAAGGCACTGCTATATTACCTAATACTATCTATGTTTTTTGGATGAGTGACGCTGCGTGACACTGATTTATCCTATACTTCCTATACTTTATTGGAGGTGTGACGCTGTGACGCTGTGACACTACAAATGTTCACAATTATAAAGGCACTGCTATATTACCTATTACTATCTATGTTTTTTGGATGAGTGACGCTGCGTGACACTGATTTATCCTATACTTCCTATACTTTATTGGAGGTGTGACGCTGTGACGCTGTGACACTACAAATGTTCACAATTATAAAGGCACTGCTATATTACCTATTACTATCTATGTTTTTTGGATGAGTGACGCTGCGTGACACTGATTTATCCTATACTTCCTATACTTTATTGGAGGTGTGACGCTGTGACGCTGTGACACTACAAATGTTCACAATTATAAAGGCACTGCTATATTACCTATTACTATCTATGTTTTTTGGATGAGTGACGCTGCGTGACACTGATTTATCCTATACTTCCTATACTTTATTGGAGGTGTGACGCTGTGACGCTGTGACACTACAAATGTTCACAATTATAAAGGCACTGCTATATTACCTATTACTATCTATGTTTTTTGGATGAGTGACGCTGCGTGACACTGATTTATCCTATACTTCCTATACTTTATTGGAGGTGTGACGCTGTGACGCTGTGACACTACAAATGTTCACAATTATAAAGGCACTGCTATATTACCTAATACTATCTATGTTTTTTGGATGAGTGACGCTGCGTGACACTGATTTATCCTATACTTCCTATACTTTATTGGAGGTGTGACGCTGTGACGCTGTGACACTACAAATGTTCACAATTATAAAGGCACTGCTATATTACCTAATACTATCTATGTTTTTTGGATGAGTGACGCTGCGTGACACTGATTTATCCTATACTTCCTATACTTTATTGGAGGTGTGACGCTGTGACGCTGTGACACTACAAATGTTCACAATTATAAAGGCACTGCTATATTACCTATTACTATCTATGTTTTTTGGATGAGTGACGCTGCGTGACACTGATTTATCCTATACTTCCTATACTTTATTGGAGGTGTGACGCTGTGACGCTGTGACACTACAAATGTTCACAATTATAAAGGCACTGCTATATTACCTAATACTATCTATGTTTTTTGGATGAGTGACGCTGCGTGACACTGATTTATCCTATACTTCCTATACTTTATTGGAGGTGTGACGCTGTGACGCTGTGACACTACAAATGTTCACAATTATAAAGGCACTGCTATATTACCTAATACTATCTATGTTTTTTGGATGAGTGACGCTGCGTGACACTGATTTATCCTATCTATGTTTTTATGAGTGACCTTCGTGACACTGATTTATCCTATACTTCCTATACTTTATTGGAGGTGTGACGCTGTGACGCTGTGACACTACAAATGTTCACAATTATAAAGGCACTGCTATATTACCTAATACTATCTATGTTTTTTGGATGAGTGACGCTGCGTGACACTGATTTATCCTATACTTCCTATACTTTATTGGAGGTGTGACGCTGTGACGCTGTGACACTACAAATGTTCACAATTATAAAGGCACTGCTATATTACCTAATACTATCTATGTTTTTTGGATGAGTGACGCTGCGTGACACTGATTTATCCTATACTTCCTATACTTTATTGGAGGTGTGACGCTGTGACGCTGTGACACTACAAATGTTCACAATTATAAAGGCACTGCTATATTACCTATTACTATCTATGTTTTTTGGATGAGTGACGCTGCGTGACACTGATTTATCCTATACTTCCTATACTTTATTGGAGGTGTGACGCTGTGACGCTGTGACACTACAAATGTTCACAATTATAAAGGCACTGCTATATTACCTATTACTATCTATGTTTTTTGGATGAGTGACGCTGCGTGACACTGATTTATCCTATACTTCCTATACTTTATTGGAGGTGTGACGCTGTGACGCTGTGACACTACAAATGTTCACAATTATAAAGGCACTGCTATATTACCTAATACTATCTATGTTTTTTGGATGAGTGACGCTGCGTGACACTGATTTATCCTATACTTCCTATACTTTATTGGAGGTGTGACGCTGTGACGCTGTGACACTACAAATGTTCACAATTATAAAGGCACTGCTATATTACCTAATACTATCTATGTTTTTTGGATGAGTGACGCTGCGTGACACTGATTTATCCTATACTTCCTATACTTTATTGGAGATGTGACGCTGTGACGCTGTGACACTACAAATGTTCACAATTATAAAGGCACTGCTATATTACCTAATACTATCTATGTTTTTTGGATGAGTGACGCTGCGTGACACTGATTTATCCTTATGTTTTTTGGATGAGTGACGCTGCGTGACACTGATTTATCCTATACTTCCTATACTTTATTGGAGGTGTGACGCTGTGACGCTGTGACACTACAAATGTTCACAATTATAAAGGCACTGCTATATTACCTATTACTATCTATGTTTTTTGGATGAGTGACGCTGCGTGACACTGATTTATCCTATACTTCCTATACTTTATTGGAGGTGTGACGCTGTGACGCTGTGACACTACAAATGTTCACAATTATAAAGGCACTGCTATATTACCTAATACTATCTATGTTTTTTGGATGAGTGACGCTGCGTGACACTGATTTATCCTATACTTCCTATACTTTATTGGAGGTGTGACGCTGTGACGCTGTGACACTACAAATGTTCACAATTATAAAGGCACTGCTATATTACCTATTACTATCTATGTTTTTTGGATGAGTGACGCTGCGTGACACTGATTTATCCTATACTTCCTATACTTTATTGGAGGTGTGACGCTGTGACACTACAAATGTTCACAATTATAAAGGCACTGCTATATTACCTATTACTATCTATGTTTTTTGGATGAGTGACGCTGCGTGACACTGATTTATCCTATACTTCCTATACTTTATTGGAGGTGTGACGCTGTGACGCTGTGACACTACAAATGTTCACAATTATAAAGGCACTGCTATATTACCTAATACTATCTATGTTTTTTGGATGAGTGACGCTGCGTGACACTGATTTATCCTATACTTCCTATACTTTATTGGAGGTGTGACGCTGTGACGCTGTGACACTACAAATGTTCACAATTATAAAGGCACTGCTATATTACCTATTACTATCTATGTTTTTTGGATGAGTGACGCTGCGTGACACTGATTTATCCTATACTTCCTATACTTTATTGGAGGTGTGACGCTGTGACGCTGTGACACTACAAATGTTCACAATTATAAAGGCACTGCTATATTACCTAATACTATCTATGTTTTTTGGATGAGTGACGCTGCG